>JARHVA010002515.1:2185000-2514812 GCA_037957365.1 Torreya grandis
TTATTCTTTTCCCAAAACACAATATTGCATTATACCATTGTGACATGTGATAAGCTTCAAGTGGGGCATATGAATACATCTCATTTTAAACTTATTGACAATTTATATTCTATGTATCATCAACACATCAATATCCTTGAATGAAATCCAAATAGCTGCATTGAGATCATGGTTAGCCAGTTCATGGTGCTTTGTGAGAGATTTCCAAATGAACATTTGTTATAATTTATTACATCCATTATTTTATCATATTTTCATTTTGGTCTCTAATGGTTCTAATTCTCCCTTTTACCTCCTCTTCTTAATGTCTATGTCTAAATAATCTTATAATGCCCCCTTCTTGTCTCTTGTCATCATTCAAGATGAAGAAGTGTTGTGCATGCCAAAATTTATTTTGTACACCTTCAATTGAGTCAATGACATAAATAGTGTATGATAGATGATTTTTGAGGTTTTATACAATCCATGATTTTAATTTTTTATAAACAGAACATCCAATCTACTTAGCTCATGCACATAAAATCCACCTTAGTAAGAATAATAATAATTATGGATTAGGAGCTTACACTTAAGGAGTGATAGATTTTATAAGTTACTTATATAGTTTGAGAAGAGAAGTTGAACTAGCAAGGTACACTAGTCTTTGGTGTCCCCAACTAAGGATACTTAAGACTTTTTATTTCTTTATATAGATTCACCTATAACATCTCTTAGAATGTGCCACTTAAGCCCATGGGGAGATTGATGAGCCAAAAATTCAACCCAAGGCAAGTATCCCTAACCCTATACTATTTATTTATTTACTTTTGTGGATATATATGTATGTGTGTGTGTTTTTGCTATGTTATTTTCTTTTATCCTTGTATTTTCTTATGCTTGGTAGTATACTATTATTTTCTTAGTATTTTTTTCATTTCTTTGTTTAGATACCTCTTTATTATTACATAATGGAATCCTCTCTCTTTTAATAACTTTAGATTATATCTCTTATATCTTGAATCTAATTAGGTCTTTGTTTATTAGTTTCTTTCATATATATCCTAATATAATCCTTAATATTTTTATTGTATATGGAACTTGTTTATAGCCTTGTATTGGTTTGTGGAAAAATGTTCTATACATGTGTTGGATGTAGTATGGTATTCTGAATTTTCTTATATTAAAGGATTTTAATATTTTCAAACATATTTTCCCTACATACACCACTAAATGCACTATCAAATTCAAGATAGATCCTACCTAAATGTGCATAGGATGCACATAATCCATTGACCATACAACACCATGTTGTTGGAATTTACCATATGGTGGAAACTACATCAAGCCATGGAGAAATGCCTAAGATTATTCAACATGTCCTGAAGGATTATCTATTCAATTTTTTTGTGATGGGTATTGATGAAAAAATGATGCCATATTCTCTAACTAATCTCCTATTGTTCCCTAGGATAACTAGGAATTTATATGGGAAAGGATGATAAGAGTGTGTCAGTTATACATTTGGTACCCAACCAATTAGAAGATGAGGATATTTTGATTCTATTTGATGGTTTGTTCTAAGTTATTTTTGGAGCTTCCATGGTTCAAAAAACATTATTGGTGATTACAAGACATAATGCATAATTAAAATGGAGGAATAACAATCACTAAATATAAATTTTGTAAAGGAAAAAACACCCGTGAGAAATTTATGTACATTACAAACTAAATCAAGTATTAGGAAGAGTGTGTTAGAAGAGAAATGAGAAATTTTTTATAAGGGGTTGATTCATTATGAAATCATCTGATTATTATGCACTATAATCTTGTTACCATAATTCCTACATATGACCTTCCAAAATAGATGTTATACATATTTGGAGCACCTTAACTAGCAAGATAATTCACATTTCTAGTTGGTGTGTCTGTAAGGCCCACCAAATTGGTTAAAGTCCAGTGCTCAAGACTAGGATAACATCCATTAACAAGATGTTAAGGAAAATGAAAAAGTTTAAGGTAAATAGAAATGGTTAAGGCAAAGTAAAATGATTAAGGAAAATAATAGTAGTTAATGCAAATGCTAGTGGTTAAGCTAAACACTAGTAAAAAAATAAATGATAATAATAGATGTTAAATATTGACTTTTTACTTGCACACCTTTCCCCTATTTAAAGAGTATACTATTTATTGTTTTCCATTACCATTTATACTTTTCCAAGATCCCATTTACTATTACTCTATTCCATAATCATGAACCATAGGAGAATACTCAATGTGGCATTTTATTATACATGTTTATTAACTACAATGAATTGCATTGTCTGCATTATTGATTCCCCAACCCTTGAGAATGATATTGGTTCAATATCTCATAAGGGTATAATATATTATATTACATAAAACATTTGGGTTTGTTTTATGTTGACTATATTTTTTATTGCTTTAAGGAATTTTAGGTTGTAATCATTCAAGCAAATGCATAATTTATTGAATAATTTATGTAATTAGGATATGATACATATAATTCAGTGAATGCATCTGAATTCAAGACATAATCAATGTTATATATGATACATATAAATTAATTTTAACTATATACCTTCATATTATAGCTTTATACCATAAAGGAATTTGAATGTTTGGAAATTTGACTCATGTTATGTATATACAGTCAAGTATAATTATAAGCACCGTCAACATGAGTTCAATAATAGATGATAGATGCACATTTAAGTACATAATAGGTTAAGATCCTAAAATATTTCCAAAATAATCATACCATTAGGGTTTCAAGCATTTAATAATATAATTAATACCTATTGTAAGAGGTAGAGTATAAGAGTGTGAGTTTTGTTTGAAGTAGTAATTGGCATTGAATTCATTATGAATTCAATGAATTCTATGTAGCATATCAAAATTACACAAACTATTCAATAAATTATGCATTTAATTAATGATTATACCCTAAATAATCATTGATTCCTTCAACCAATCAATAATACATTAAACATAAAACAAACTATGCCCTAATTAATCATTAATTCCTTCAACTAGTCAACAATGTAGTTAACATAACACTTACTAATGCCTTATTGGTTTTATACTTGATTGTACTATTATAATTCCCTATTATAGGAGGTAGAGTATAGGAGTGTAAGTCTTGTTTCAAGTATTAATTGATAGGTATTTTTATAGGGTAATTGGAAATTAGAATTTATGTTCCACATTCACTATACTCATTATGTTAATGCATGCAAGGAATCCAAATAAGTTTCTATTTTTATGCATGGTTCCCTTATATTTGGTGTGTAAATACTTTTCATGTTATTTATCTCTTGATAACATAGCTAAGTTAAGATGAAATTATTGACATGTGAAAGTTATCCTCAGTTTTTCAATGATAATTGTGTTAATGTGAAGGATGGGAATGTATAACTATTTCTTGTGGGATTGAAAAATACTTATTGTGTTCATTTTTGTTGATAACTCAATCAAGTTAATAATAGAAGGATCATCAAAACCCATTGACTATATTTTTGATTGCTTGAACCTAATGGTATGCTTAATTGGGAATGATTTTAGGATCTTTCCATGTTCTATCTTTAAACTTGCATCTATCTTCTATGGCATAGCTCATGTTGAGGGTGGTTATAACTATTCCCTTAAATGGTGATATGAATATATGTTTCTAATTTTTATTTTCCTATTGCTAATGGAAATAATGACATAGGTGGTGGATAAATTAGTGTTATGTTTCTTTCAATGTTATGTTTTTATTTACTTAATTTTCAATATTAGTGTTTCTTGTGAGCTTGAAAAACATTTATTATGTTTGGTTTTATTGATAACTCTATCAAGTTCATAATATAAGGATCATGAAAACCCATTGACTGTATTTTTGACTTCTTGAACCTAATGGTATTAATATGGTCATGACCCTATTTGACCTATATTTATTTCATTTACTAATATAATTTAGTTGTGAACTATTTGAGACATATTTATTTGGTTTATTGTTGTGATATAGTTCTAAGATCTATGTTGACCCATTATATTTATTTTTGACACAATTATTAATATACTTTTCATTACAACATTGGATATTTATGCTTAATGAGTTATTGATTTACTATTCAGTTTCGATGTATTATTTAAATGATGATATTGCATTTATTATTTTTAGATGTTAAGATACTACTAATGGTCTATTATTTAAATGCAAGGATAGGTACTTGAGATAGGTTATGTTTAGACTTGAGAAGTAGAGAAATGTGGAGAAATAACATGAATGAAACTAAAATTGTAAATTTTATTAACAAACTATGTTTGGAAATACTATTACTTGAGTCCTTTTATTTACTTGATTAAAGTGTTGAGTATTTATTGTTTTAAGTTTGATTTCATTATTGATTGATTTTTAGTCTATTTTAAATTTTATATAATCAGGACTTGTAGGCTTTATTGAGTTGTGTTAGTCTTATGATAATTATTGGCTATTTAATATCATAGTTTTTATTCATTCTTGTTCATTATGTTTTCATCTGGTTTAATGACTTATTGACTTCGACATTGTATTGGTCACCAAATACTCTTGTATAATAATTTAAATTCATTATGTGTTTGAATCTTTGGTACCTTGCATAATTATCTTAGTCATGTTTGTTTTGATGAACTACATCAACCTTTGATGTGGTTGAAGGATTTTTTAAAATGTGTTTTATCTAGTTTATGGCTTAATGTTTATACATTAAGAGACTTAATTATGGTTATGAAGTGTTATGGCATTAATTTTTTAATATAACTAATTCATGGCTTGGATTTGTGCTTAGGTGTTGTTGGCACCACAACCCACCTTGGGGCTTGGCATTAGTAGCAGTTGTTTTGTTTTGACATTTGACTATAGGGTTATGGCATTAGCTCGTAACATGATGCCATTGGGTTGAGACTCTTCTAAAATTGTTTTTAGTTTTTTCTTTAGTCATTTTTGCTTTTTTGAGGAACCCTACACTTTGAGGATACTCTGTCAAAATCTTGGGCATGGCGGCCAAGGGATATGAACATGCAGTTAGTTACATGAGTTTTTATTGGGCTCAAACTATAGTTAGTCATGTATCTTATTATCCATGTAGGAGTTAATAGATTTTTTTTCAGGTTAAATTTTGCTATATGGTCTGACTAGTTTTTAGTTGAAAGATGTGGATTTTGTGTGTGCTTTAGCATTGGTCTTTGGTAGCAACTTGGAAGCCTATGAAAGAAGTGAAGATCTCTTTTGTGGTTGATTAAAGGACTCCAAGTAATTTAAGTATTTAAATTTTGGGTTATATTTTTAAATATGATTAATAATTTGAATTGGGTTTTATGCATAGTAGTAGGCATATTATTTTATTTTAAATGGATTATTTGTTAAGGTAATTTGAAATATAGAACAAAACCTTGTTCGAATGGTGTTTGGTTTTGGTTTTGTTTATATTATAAAGCTTGATGATGGTCCTTACACAATTTTAACATGGCTTGTTATGGATATAAACTGTGCATTAAATTTTGATATATTTGTTATTATTGTTGAGTTTATTGTTATTTGTTATGTCATTTTATTAAGGTCATGGTTGTGCATTATTTGACTGTGTTTCAATTTTTAAATTTTTTATGACGTTATGAAACCATAGATAGGTCATTTAGGGTTTTGGGTAATGTTGTTTTGTTATTATTAACCTTGTTGTGCATTACAAAACCATGCCCATGATTGGAAGGAATGATGTTTTCAAACCTCTAAGTATTTAAAAATGATCATTAGGGTTTTGTTATACTAATATTTTATTATTATTTGGTCTACATGATTGTGTTTGGCATACTTTTTTTTCATAATTAATACATTTTGAGTTGACTCGAGTTAATTAAATCATGTTTGGATTATTTGTGTGATTCTGGTCAAAAGTTGGATTTTATTCAAATTCATCATGAGTTGACTTACATTTGGAAGTTATGATTAGTTGATTATTTTTATTGTTATGATTTCATTTATATCATTAAATTTGTTTAATAATGATTTAATCTTCTTTCATTACTATTAAAGTCTATGTTGGTCAAAATTTAACCCATAGATTTGTGTTGGGTGTTAAGTTGTCATTTTTGGTTGGTTGAAGCTATTGTCTTCTTTCTATAATTATTTTATTTTAACTCATCAATATATATTAAAATGGTATTTGAGGATGACTACAATATTATTACATGACATGGATTTACAGGCCTTATTATATTCTTAAACTAAAAAATGGCTCATAAATCAAAAAGCTCAGATGAATGAGCAACACTCGTAATAATGTACCAAGTTAATGGATCTTGGTGAGATGAAATAAGGATGTGTGGTTTATTTATTTCTATTATTTTATTGTTTGGTTGTGTTAAGCTCAATAGGTTTTGATTGTCCTTTCTCCATCATTTCTCTATTACCCTGATCTATATCCAATTGATGGTTGGGGTGGTTTAGGGCCACTTATGGTTGGGTTCATTGAGATTGGTGAGGTGGGTATGGATTTGTTAGATTGCATGTGAAATATTATTGATACACTTATTATTCATATTTGAGTTTTGGTAGTTGGCTATAGATGAATTAAATTGTTTAATTAATTAATTTCATTCATTATATTTGTAACATGATATAAGTTAATGTTATGTTTATCTTTCCAATTCAGATAAAACTTGCAATATTGATCTATGGTTATGATTAAAGTTGATATTTAGATTAAAAAATTATCTTTATACTAGTATTTGTATATGGAATTGTAAAATTTCATTGAGTTATTTGATATTATGAACTTTAGCTATAAGATTTTAATATGTGCTTATAGCTAGTATCTTATTATCAGAATAAGTAGTTTTATAATGAAAATTCTAAAGCTAACACCTACAAAGTTGTTGCATTTTAATTGTAAAGTTACACAGGTTATTTAGTTGTCTTATAATATGAATATGTATTCATAGTTTTATCTACAATTGATGATTATTGAGTTCATGGCATTAAACCAACTAGATATTTAAGGTAGTAAATAGTTATTTTGAACATAGTTGTAAGAGTTACTTATGATATTACATGAGTCTTTTGATGTTAATGAGTGTAAGAAGATTGGAAACTAATATTGTTATGTTTAAGATTACATCTTAAGTGCAAATTAGAAATTCAAGTTTACCTTTAGTAATTCATATGGGATTATCATTATGCTTATTGAAATTGGGTAATGTCATTAATCAAGAAATATAATTTGTATTGGTCATTATAACAAATTATTATGATGTAACTTAAACCTTAAGTCTATAAAGACTTTTCAATTACATTAATCTATTCAAATCTCCATTGAAGAGATGAACTAATTAAAGAGAGTTTGTTTGAAACTTCTAAGGAAGATATTCTGTTAATAACCTTATATGGATTAATAAGATGAAATTATTGTGATTATAATATGGTGTCTTAAAGAGATTATAACCATCATAAGACCTATTTATGAAGGTTGTAATTGTTGTTATAATCTATGGCAAGGGTTAAACTAAAATAATTACATAGTAATTAAAGTTAAATAAATCTTCTAAAGATTATTAGAAGACAATCATTCAAATTGGAAACTAATAGATCATTGTTGATGTGTAATGGACTATTTTGGGATAACTCTTTATAATCTCTTATAATTAAGTCACAAATAAGGTTATACAAATTGTATGCATGTACTAAAAGTAACTTGGCAAATAAGTTAAGTCTTTAAATGTTTTAAAAATCAAATGGTTATTCCAAACCAAGACATATTGTGATAGAGGATCATTTGCTCCATGTTTGGAATTGATCATTGGAATATTAAATAAGTTAATTTATATCCTTATAATGAAAAGGAAGTTTAATTGAGTTATAGTTATTGAGTTGGAATTGATAATTCTCATTTGGAAAATAAAAACAAGAAATTTCTAATCTAAAGTTTTAAACAATAATGTTATGAATAGGCTAAGGTCATGATCCTAAGATGAAAAGGTTTAATTCTCTTAATAATGAATTTAAAATTAAAACATAGTATAAGTGCACTATTTATTAGAACTATTAAAAAGTATTAAGTCCATTGAACTCATACAAAAATCATAACAATAATTATAAAAATGAAAGGATAACCTTGATCCAATGTTCTAAATTAACTAAGACCCTTAAGTAGGCATGCCTTGACATGTGCTTATAACCCTACATTGTAGATTAGTAAGATGTTCCAAAATGGAACATAAGAATCATTGCTGAAACATATCATGAAGATTACACATTTACCTTAGGCAGTTCATGCCCAATCTCGTGCCTCTCTTTATTTGTAAATTCAAAAAGTGTTATAAGGCATTGCATTGATTTTTGAAATTGTCCCCTTTCCTTGATCTTTGCATGATACTTATGAATTGGTAGATGTTCCTTAATCAAGCTTAGCATGATGATTCTTCTATTGAATATGTTTTCTCTCTTCTTTTATTTGATAAACTTTGTTGAATTACCAAATGAGGTATTATCTATTCTATAGCTTATGTAGGTACTTGGATAAGGGCATAAGTCAGTGACATCTCCACTAGAAGGCCATAGTGAAGTATGCAAATAGGCATATATGGGTGTGACCACATTGACCCACTTCTATCCAAATATCAAGTGGTTAAAATGTTTCTTAATGAATTCATTGATGAGTTATGTACTTGATATAATTCTTATGTTAGTTATAACATAATTATGGATCTCATTACATTTTTTATGCTAAACATTGGTTAAAACTTTGTACCGTAGTTGTTATCTTGATATATATATATATATATATATATATATATATATATATATATATATATATATATATATATATATATATATATATATATATATATATATATATATATATATATATAGTATGGTTGTTACACATATTTGGAAATGATTTTAGGATCTTAACCTATTTTATATTTAAACCTGCATCTATATTTTATGGTTTAGCTCATGCTAAGGGTGGTTATAACTATTCCCTTAAATGGTGATATGAGTGGATGTTTCAAATGTTTAATTTCTTGTTGCTAATAGAAAGAGTGAGATATTGTACTATTAGTTAGCATTTGAAAATTTTCATTTGTATCCTTATATGTAATATGTTAATGAAATATATGGTCAAGGTGTATATTATCAATTTTTGATTTTCTCACATTCTCTAAGGATAACTTTATCAAATTGTTGAGGTCATTGCTCCTTGTTCGTCAATGCTAATTATTTATCAGTGTTGCATGTTTATGAATGTCAATTGTTTATGAATACCCATTATTTAAGCAAAAATTAATAAGTCTATTTTTTTTTGGATTTCTTGCTTCATATATGATATCCAAGTGGAAGATATTATTTATCTCTTATGGTTTAAAATCCACATCCTGGGGAGTTTTCTTTCAATGAATTGGAGGGGAGCGAGGTGGAAAACAATCAAGGCAATGATAAAGATATCATTGCCTAGATACAATGAGATCATATATATTAATTCTTAAATGGTGAATGCAAGAGATTGGGGTATCCCATTACCTTCCATATCAATGATATTATATTCAATCATGTTCCATCTAACTTGCAAAAAGTTAGGATTGATAGATCTATCCAATACATAGTGTGGGTATTGTGTCTTGTAATATTTTTTTAAAAATATGAATTGGTGTTTTCTTTAATAATAATTTATGTATGTATTATATAGGTATTGGTGTATATATGTCCCTAAGGATAATAGGGCCAAATATTACATGAATTATGACATTAAAAATGTTATGAAGGGTGGTATTGGTAGTTGACCTAACCATAAGCATTTAAGCCTTGGATGTTAATCTCACTTTTCTATATATGTATTGATGAAGATGAAAGAATAAGACTTAATTATGTATAAAAACATGAGCCATATGGATTTGCATGGAATGGTTTGCCATGAGAAAGAGATCGATGACTTCATGGGTAGTTGTTATACTCTAGCTCCATTCATTAGTGATGCATTGAAGGATTGGGTGGAGATGTTATTTTTATTAGGCCTAACTCCTAAACTTGATCACCAAAATCATCATGGCATGGTCCATGAAAAACATACATTATTTAAAGGTCAAATAGAGAGGGATGATTTCATGACTAAAGATGACATCCACAATATTTAGACAAGGATGAAGGAATCAAAATACAAATTCAAGCCTAGTGATGTATTTAGTGTCTAAATATTTTTCACTAAAAATCTTGAAGAAGTATGTGTATGAAGAATTTTAAAAAATAGGAATATACGAGTAACCCTTTGTCTTAGGCCTTCATCTTCCTCAATAACATTAGTGGATGTTTAAGTATACACACAATAGTATACTTTCAATGGATTCTACACATGGGACACATGCATAGAAGGTACTTACAAATTTCTAAATTTTAAACTTACACTTATTATTGTATAATACTTATGTTTTTGTTTTGTGATGAAATTCATGTTGTACACACTTCTTGTATTTTATGGTATACACAATGGAAATCCTATCACATGGGTGTTGATGTTGAGGGATATTATTCTATACTTAACATTGTCGATGTGGAATTTGGTGGTTAGTTCACATTGTCACATGTTGGAATGGAAACCAAATTATTTCATGGTAGATGATACTCGCAATAAAATTATAGCTATGGTAAGTTGAGCCCATGTCTATTATAGACATTTATTTTTGTCATTGAAAATAATTCTTGGTTTACTAATTTTTTTATGTTTACTTTGTCATTATGATTTTGGGGAAGTGTTTCAATGTGAAGCATACCTATGCAATTGGCAGGTGAGGAAAGTGTGGCTAAAAAACTTGATTTCAAAGGTCAATTATGTTGTAACAAGGCAGGGAATGTTTAAAAATCCTAGGTGAAATAATGCACAATTCACCTAATAAAGAGGTAGTTTTTTGTGATGCAAACTTATTCATGAAATAATATGCATCTTAATGATCATTCATCAACTATTATAAATATCAATGGTTTGACCATATTGGCATGTGAGCAAGATATTTGCATATAATGCCCCTTGTAGGTCAAGAGATAAATACTAGCATAGAAGTATATCACTCTCATTTGAGGCACACATTTCTAAATGAAATTAGAGTTTCATCCCATCTAAGAGTGGATTTGTTGGTGAATAAGTTCATGCATATTATATTTGTGTATTACTAATGGAGCCAATTGTGCAAGGAAAATGGGTTTTACAAGAACATTAAGCTTGAGCACTTAGAGAAAAAGTCATGGATGAAATCATAAAGCATCCCTAATGGGGATGTGATGTTCAATGAGATTGACCTTGATTTGGCATGGGTGAGAAGACAAAGCAAATAAGAAACTTTTTACAAGGTTAGAATGGTGAGTCAATCTTTTAAAATGTGTGAATAAATGTGGTCAATCCAAAGCCATGTGTGCAAGCACATGTTAAAATTTGATGAAATGAAAAATAAATTTGGTAATGAATTTTCATCAAGAGGAAATGTTGATTCCCATATTGGCACCCATGTGTAATCACCTAAAAGTGTTATTTGAGTGTTAAGAGTGCTACTTGATACAACCTATTCCTAACTTAGCCTTAGACCTATCTTATATATTTTATCACACTTGTTTAACCTTTGTGTGGACCATAGGCATCCTCATTCAGCTAAAACATAGTATTAGATATTTATTCCTAGATATTAACCCCTCATACCTAGCAACCTATCAACTAGACATTAGTGACACATTAAGGACACTAAAGCCACATGGTGCTAATGTACTTTGTCCTAACTCTCTCAAATGGATATATTTTCAAAAGCTAAACCCTCCTAAGTTTGGCCTAAGCATATTTTATTATCTGAACAAACTATTAAACACTATAAATACATGAATTTTAGACCTTTATCCACTATATGGAAATTAGATGCAAAAGACTTATTCAAACATGAAACAAGTTAAGTAAAATTAAGGTTATCAATCTTTATTCTACCCTACTTCTGCATATTACCATCTACAACTACCATATGCCCAAATTTTCCATATTTCCAATCTCAAGAACACTCAAGGTATTCAAGACCACTTTAATTCAAGCATCACTTTCACTTGCACTAGCACTTAGGTTGGGAGAACTACACTGAGCTTTATCCCTCCTTAGAGTATGGGTATGTAGGCAACTCTCTTCAAAACAGGGTGTTGAGGATGTCCAACCTATCCTACTAACAAACAGACATTTTTAGCTCATGCATTAATTTCAAGGATGATTAGGTTTTAGATCATAAATAAGATATTATAGGCATAATTCAAAGTTTTAAACTCCATGCATGTAGGAGCAGAACCCAAAAACATAGGCATAGATACATCTAAAATTTAAGAATAGTCCTACATAAAGGACACTAACATTATTTTCAAGACATTAGGGCCACATGGTATTACTATACAAGTATGGATCTATTGTTTTGGAGAGGATGTGACATAGGGATCCAGTTGATGACACTCATATCTATTCCTATCTCATTTTTTAGCACTTAGATCTTCCACGTAAGGTGTTTTCCATATAAGTCTTTATTTGCACATATTTATTACTATTTTTAGAAATTCAAAGTAATTCAAATTATATAAATAATAAATTATTATTTATTTCATATTATTTTAGTGATTTATACTAGAATCCCTTTACTCAAACATAATATTTACATAGCTAAACCTTAAAAGGTTAAAACATTTGGTGAACCCGACTTGCTTCGAATATTACTTAAAACCTAGTTTTACATAAGGTTTACTTTATCCCAAATTTTGTGCACTAAATTAGCAATAAAAAATTTTATTTTTATAATTTTTTGGCATAACCTAGCTCATTTAATCAATCCCACATTAGGGTTTCATTTATTTAATGTAATTTAAATTCTTGCAAAGCAACCCTAAACCTAGATAACCCTAGGGTTTACATTTCCATAACTCAAATTTTAGATATATATATCTTATAATTTTTATTTCATATAATCATGATCATAATGATTTAATAAATTAATCACTTTTTGTTTCAAATTCTAATACTTTCATTTATATGCTTGTTCCCTTCATTTCGAAATGAATTCAAAAAAGACATAAAACATGTATAGATAATGATTTTTATCAATTGAAATATATGTCATATTTCATAGCATGTTATCTTTATCCTATGTGGAATTCCATTAACAAGAAAAACTATACACATATAAAGGATTTAGCACATAAGCTAAAAACTATGTTTTAGGCTCCAATGTCCTATCTTATGCAAAGGATAGAATATCCTTCTCCTTCTCATCTCCATGAGGGTGATAGCTACTTTCCCTCTAATTAGGTCCATGATATCACTCATCCATGAGATGAATCATCATATACCAATGTCATTAATCCCCATACTCATCTTATTTACACTTCTTCCCTATAAGGTGTGTGCCTACATGTTCAATTAGAAACAACTAGGGTTTGTACTTGTGAGACTCTATGTGATCAAATTATCAGTACGAGCAAGATAATTATAGGTTTATAAAATAAAACTAAAATATTAAATTAAAATATTATAATATTATAAATCAATTTAAAAGATAAAGGCCTCTAAGGCACACTAGTGTAAATCATGTATATGCTTCTTCATCTAGTCAGTTTATGGTAAACAATGTTACATATGAAAACATGAAATCACAACAAAGTACATCTACAATTAGAAATTCAAAAAGCATCTAAAGGTAAAATAAGAGCTCAAGTGAGGTGCTAAGGAAAATTATTAAATATAAGTTTATCAATCTACCCCTCTACACCTAATGAGGAGATCCAGATATTTTTTTGCATATCATAGAATGCATGGGCACCACACTAATTCATGTTTAGCATTCAAAAGGAAAATATAATAGATGATGGATATAGATGACTTGAATAGTGGAAAATTATCCACATAACATACAATGACACATCTACCAATTCAAAAAGGGTTAAATTTAAAAATAGTACAAAAAATGGTTACCAAAGTATAAATCAAAATAATAAAAGATTCACAAAGCACAATCAGATCAAGAAATAGTATGACAAGCACAAGTAAAGTAGAATAAAAGATGAAAATCTACATCTCCAAAATGAGGTTTAACTTTCAAATAAGTATGGGTTTGGTCAAAAGTATCTACACCAGTTTGATTATCATCATCAAGGTTTTGGAAAGCAAGCCCAAGACATCACTTCTATTTTAGCAATTAATAATATTGGTCAATAAGGTTTGGTATTTATTCAACATCATAAGTCATATTAGTCATAGATATAATTTATCAAGGTAAAACATCTAGATACATAGGAAATGTTATAGAAAAAGCAATATCTTAAATTTCAAAGTCAAAATCATGCTCTACAAACAAGTATTCTCAAAATAGTTTTTCTAGCAAAAGAGCCTCCATAACATCATATGTCTAGAATAAGCACAGTTTCAAAGGGAAAATTTGTAATCAATATGCCACAACACAATTTAGAAATTTCAAATCCATAGTATGAGGTAATTCCCTCTATCATTCTAGGTTATTATGATTCTAATGATGAATAATACTTAGATACTATTGTAATAACATTCTACTACAGCATAACATTCACACTGCATGAGAGATTACTATTCCTATTTTTGACACATGACATAGTGATAGTGAGTATTCTATGAGACTCATCAATTAGTATGGTTCCTACCCTCTTATACATACTTTCCTTATCTCTTGTTCCTTGTACATAGTTCATTTTCATATTACTTATACATAGCTTATTTCTAGAAAATACAAAAACAATATAACATGTCAAAAATTAAAACATATTCAAATAATTACTCATAAAAATATAAAATTTACAGATTGTATGCATTTCTATGTTTACATTTCTTATATTTTACAAATACTATATATGCTAGCTATCTTAGTATAGTCAATTTTATCATACTACATGTTTCACTTATTCTTATCGAGTGTTCACAAATTGATTACAGGACTTAGGTCCACTACACTAATCTAGCCTTACTATTATCTACCCACTAGGGGCATATACAATGATCCATGGTTATTAATTTCACACATTCACCCACTTGGGGGCATCCTATACACACTTTCTACTACTAGGTTCCATCTTTACATTTTTTACATTCTAGTTTTAGCATTGTTATGTCTTGATACTGATCATTGTTACTCATACTCATATTTTTTATTGACTATCACTAGTTTAAACTCAGAATATGTACACTCTCTCTCTTACATAGATTTATGAAACATTAATGCATGCTTTCACTTATATCTTTCCTAGTTTAGACATGATTGTTTTATTTATGTTTCTTCTATTCTAGGGCATTTCAATATGCCATTATTATTTAGCTCTATGTCACTTCCAATCATGTATGCCTTGGACATGTGTCCATATCCCTTGTGAGTGATTTCTTGATTCTGTATGTGGGCATTTGGACATGTCCTTATATGTGGATCTAATCCAACTTACTTATTTCTTGCATATGTGGACATTTGAACATGTCCTTGTATGTCTTCTTTTCTTAGATTTAGTGATATGTGCCCATGTCCCTTATATTATGGACCCTTGACCTATTTTGTGTGCCTCATGTGTTTTTTATGTATGCTTTATTTTATGCATCATGGCCATGACACTTGTCTTTTCTTTTTACACACACCAATTTTTGATGCCATAAGGGACCTTATACATCTACCGTTCTTACTTGGGTGTCATGATGGACATCATGCCCCATCCCTCTAGGTAGTTACTTAGATTTATTGTTACATACATTGATTACATCTATCTTGACACCCTTGTGTAAAGATAGACATGACATACATCTTACATTACATAATTATGATTATATTCTCTTACATTCTAATGTTATGTTTACACATTGTATTGGATTATTATATAGTTATCATATATGCTCTAGATAACACATTTTGTAGAGCTATTTTTTTAGGATAATTCTTACATAAGTAAAAAACTAACCTCAAAAGAGGGGGAATTCATAGTGGTTTTTGTCATAGAGATCAGGCTACTGCATTTCATTCATAGAACATTTTTTAGCACACAATCTTAGTTTCATAAAATTAGACACAAGTATACACAAGAAAATATGGTGAATCTAAAGTAGTTTGGTGACTTAAATTTTAGACGATATAGACATTAGTGCCTAGATAAGGACATTAGCACCACATGACACTACTATTTAGTAGCCCTAGTTTTAGGTTAATTTAGATTAGCTAGAATAGTACACTAGGTACAGTACAATTTTACACATATTTAGTTATAGGTTTGATAGTGATGCTTAGATTTCATTCATATTCACACTAGTTTATATTAGATTCATATTAGTTACTTAGATTGGGGACATCATGCACATCATGATCATTCTCATATTTAGTTTAAATATTCATATACACTCATTAACACTTAGTCTAGAATTAGTATACTCAAATATCATATTAGGGGCATGTGCACGACACATTATTTCCATATGTTCAATTATGCATAGATTGATCAGATAGAATGGTAAACTCTATGTCATTCTCTACATTTTATACACTTTACATCATATTATAGGTTGTCCCTAATTTCATGCCTTACTCTATCTATAATGGTTAGTATTCTTGAGTGGCCCAAAACTACCTAATGTACCTGAGTGGTTGCAGAGAAGACACATAGTTAGATATACCTAGTTAGATATCTTTATTACTTTATGTAGTTTAGTTTTAGATGCATTTACTACATAGGTGGTCAATGATGGATTCAAAACTAGATTGATTTATTGAGCCATTCGCACATGAGGATTGAGAAAGATATCAACTTAGTCTAAGATATTCAATAATTTTATCACTATATACATGCACACACATAAGTTGTCACCAATTTCATGTATTGGTTCATGTACCCAACAAGGTGTATTCATTTCTTTCCTCTTTCTCATCTCTTCAGTCAACTTTAATTGATTACTTATTTATTTAGCATAGTCTTTTGATTTTTATAACTATTAAGTAAGGACTTGTCTATGCACATTTCACTATAGGTCATTCTTTAGATCATGATTCACATACATAGACCTAAATTCACATACTCAGACTCAAATATATGGGTTTCACTTCCTACGTAAGTTTAGGTATGCTTCTTTTTCCTTTATACTAAACATTTATCCTTGATAAATTTCTAGTATAAAGGGGGGTGGTAAATGTAATCACCTAAAAGTGGTATTTGAGTGTTAAGAGTGCTTCTTGAGATAACATATATGTAGCTTAGCCCTAGACATATCATAGATCCTTTTATCAAACCTTTCCAACCTTTATGCAGACCATAGGCATCTTTAGCTAGCTAAAACATGGTCACAAACCTTCAATCCTAGATCTTATCCCCTTATGCCCATCAACCTATCAGTTGGACATTAGTGCCACATTAAGGACACTAGAACCACATGGTGCTAGTGTCCCCAACATGGTGTTAATGTCATTTGTCCTAACTCTACTGAATGGATATATTTTCAAAATTTAAACCCTCTTAAGGTCAGCCTAACTAAATTCTATTATCTGTACAAGCTACAAAAAATTATAAATACATGAATTTTTGGCATATATTCACTAGATAGAAATTAGATGCAAATGACCTATTCAAACAGGAAACAAATTGAGTAAAATCAAGGTTATTAATCCCTATTCTACCCTACTTTTGCATACTATCATCTATAACTACCCTAAGCCTAGATTTCCAATCTCAAGAGCACTTAAGGCATTTAATACCATTATCCTTATATCATCACTTTCACTTGCACCAACACTTATGTGGAGGGAACTACATCATTCTTGATCCTTCTTCAGAGTTTTGGTATGTAGGCAACTCTCTTCATAGCATGGTGTTGAGGATGTCCAACCTATCCTACTAACAAACACACATTTTTAGATCATGCCTTAGTTTCAAAAAGGATTATAGTTTGCATCACAAATCATTTGTTACAAGCATAATATAGAGTTTCAATCTTCATCATGTAGGAATAGAACCCAAAAACATAGGCATAAGTAAACCTATAATTTAAGAACAATCCTGCACAAATGACACTAGCACCATTTTCAGGACACTAAATCTACATGGCACTACTATCCAAGTGTGGAGTTACTATCCAAGAGAATATCTAACATAGGGATCTAGTTGATGACACTTAGACTTATTTGTATCTTATTTTTCAGCACTTAGATCTTCCATGTTAGGTGTTTTCTAGATAAGTCTTTATTTGCACATATTTATTACTATTTTTTAAAAGTCAAAGCAAGTCAAATTTTGTAACAAATCAATGGTTATTTATTGAATATTTTTTCACTAATTTAGACTACTCATACCTTTAATCAAACATAGGATACATAACTAAACCCTAAAGGGTTAAAACACCATGTTTGATTCTTATTTGTCCTTTTATTGAATTTACAAATGATATCCATGGATTTTCATATGGTTGTTAACAAACATATATTTTTGACTTATTTAGGATGATGCCAATAATATTTTTAATAACCTTGCCCATGATAATGTTTCTAATCTTCTTCTAAATGATAATATTATCGATGATGTGAATGACCCAAATGATCTACAAACTCTCAGGATCCATGGATTGCTAGACAAATCATTTCTCACTCTTCTAGTTGATAAGAGAAGTCTTAATTTCATGTAGAATATTTTCAAAGATGGTTGTAATAGGGTTTAAAAAAGGTCAATTTTTAATAATGGTGAGGTGAATCACCCCATACATAACCTTTCCAATGTGTAGAAGATGGTTTTGGGACTAGTCTATGATATTCAAGATATTTTGTGGAGAATATGGTAATCTACAGGAATGCACCACCAAAAATCAACCATGCCCAATTCCTTTTGAAATGTAAAGTGAGATCAAAGTGTGTTACTTGTTAGGATGAATTGGATATAGTAGCCACAAAATATGTGGACTAGCTATAGTTTCTATGAATAATGATCTATATACATTGCACTGAAATTGCTTGGTCATCTTATTATTTTTAATTAGATGTTATATGTCCAAAATTGTTAATGTTAGAGTAAAGTGTATAAGTTTGATCTAGGATTTGTTTATTTTATTATTGGAGATGTTATTATATTTTGTAAATGTATTTATTGAGTGCATAATAATAATAATAATAGATACTCCTATTTATAGGTTACTCATGAAATAATAATTTATTGTAAGAAATAACCTACCTTGCCTATTTAATAGGCACTCCCATGTATTTTAGCTTGGTGGGTTGTGTAGACCCACATGGAGATTATGAATACATTTGAGATACTATTTTTTAAATACTTGATTGTTTATTTTGTTTTAAATGTATTTATGTCAAATGATGTGGTAATGGTGTGTAGGAGTGATCCTATAGTTTCATGAGTACATATATCACTCCATCATGGTATTAGAGTAGTCTCCTACATCCATTACTCAAGCCTTACATCTTCATTGAAAATCTACTTTACATGTTTACATTGTTGTATTCAGCACTGTAGTAGTGAAATAATGTTTTAATTTACCTCCATCTTGGTAGGCACTGGAAGTATATATCATTAATTTGTTCATGGATCCTCTTATAAACTACGATAACATTATTTTTGGTGTTGTATATCATATTTAAAGTAGTGTAAATGTGATTTATTGGAAAAATTTGAGTTGATATTACTCTACGTCTATTACTCACTTGGATCCTTGTTTGTATTTCTAAACTAGCCTAATCTACATAATCATGGAAAAATCACTTTCCTTTTCTGGATCAGGTCATTACATTTTTATGAGGATCTTATCTATTTAGTAGGAAGTCCTCCACACTTTAATTTGATTTTTCCTACATTTTTTTAATGTTGTTATTTGCCAATGACATATTTCTAAGGAAAAACACTAAAAAATTACACTAGGAAAGGGCTCGGTTAAGTTCCCATTACTAAGGTCGATGCCCATGATGAGATTTTATCCTTGGTCCCATGTAATGCCATTCCATCTATAATAAAAGTCATCAAATTTATTCTAGTTGTTGAGAAATCTACCTGAATATACTATGTCCCATTTTAGTTACAGGTCCCTATAATATTAGATTTGATTTGTTTAGTATTAGATCAACATCTTAGCATTTGATCTCCCTACTCACTACTTGATCTTGATCACCTTAAGCTCATCGCTCTGCATTAAATCATATTATCCTTAATCAACTCCATTATAGACCTTGATTGGCATTTTTTACTACATACTCTTGCTCATTATTGATTATTTTTTGGCATCACCTTAACTGGCTAGCCTACACCATCTTCATATTACCCAATGAGTTATTTTACTAGATTTGGATCATTTGGCTTTCATTGACATGAACCTACATTCTCCATTGACACCCATGACTTATTTATATTCTCTTAGTTATCTAGTGTCTAAAATTAGCCAACATTATATTATGTTTTTTGTCATATAGATGGGCCAATTACAGCCACCATTATGCCTTTTATGGACTAACACCTGTATCAATTATTATCTCTTTAGAAACAAGTCTTACTTGATCATGATGCCCATCTACGCCTACACATTTAATGCACACCTACTGCATAGTAGATCAACAAGTTGAAGATCATTGACACCAAATCCTTGTATCTTTAAAACTCAATGGCATCGAATCATCCCTATCTCCAAAGTGATAATCCAAGGCAACCCTAAATTGCATAGGGTCCTAAATTATTTTATTTTATGTTAAAAAAATTAAGTTACAATTGTAATTAATTAATATAAATATCATCATTTGTAGTGTTAGTCAATTGTATAGCCTAGTTAGTTTTAATATCTTTTTGAAGGCATAAAGTGTTGGAGAAGGTAAAGGGGACTTATTTCTTAAGGTGGAGCATTTTTTTTAAATGTGGGGAATATTGTTTTCTGTGGAGGCACTAATATTTCACAAAGTGGTGAAATTCATTTTGAGGTGGTGTATTTGTAAATAGAGGTCAAATTTTTAATTTTAAGCGGACCTATATTTAAAAGTGGGGGTATTTTTTAAGAGGCTCATTTGTGTGCTATTATTTACACATTTGGCACTCACACCTTCTATACTAGTTATTGAAGATCGAGGGGTGAGGTATAGTTTGGTAGGAGTTCAAACACCCTCATAAAAACACTTCATTTATTTTTGTGTGATATACATGGATGTGTTTTAGGCAGAGTCTGACATCTTGTTTTGAGTGTGCACAGTATTTTTGTATCACTTATTGTACTCATAGATGCATTTTTAGTAGAGCTTGATATATTAAATTTTGGATTATATTTTTGTATCACTTGTGATGGCATCAACATTATTTGTAAGGATTTTACTAGTACAGTTCCTACCTTGTTCAACTTCCTTGTCCACACACTACACCCTTATTTTAGGAGCAACTCTCTTATTTTTTATGGTTTCTTTTACATATTGATGGAATTATGGGTTTCTTGCATCATCTAGTGTTTTTAATTTTAGGATTATTTATGTACTCACACTAAGTTATAAAGTGCCACGGGGGGTTTATTGATTCAACCTAGTCTACCTTCATACATTGATGTGCTCTATTCTAGGCATTTTCACTCTTTTAGTTGCTTGAATTTCCCATCACCATTTGGGACATCTTGAGAGATTATATATATATTCAACGCTTTTTTGATAGTTGATAATCTCCTTCAATTTTTTGTGGAGCTTGATCTCCTTATGAAGAGTAGTTATTCTAGTAAATACAATGTCAACATGTTAGTGTTCAAGTAGTGGATTCAGCCCGCTCATACATATTTGTTAATATGAAATAATATTTTTTACATGAAATAACCTACATTTTCCATTTAATAGGCACTCTCATGTATTTTGACTTGGTGAGTTATGAAGACCCACATGAAGATTGTGAATACATTAAAGAGATTATTGTGCAAATACTTGATAGTTTATTTTGTTTTTAATGTATTGATATCAAATTTTGTGGTAATGGTGTGCAGGAGTGATCATGTGGTTTTATGAGTTCATATATCACTCCATCATTGAATCCATGTAAATCTAAATTCTAGACATGTGGAAAAATAGTAAAAGTGATTGACATATAAAAACTTGTAAAGATTCATAGTTGATCTGACATATAAAAGTGTGTAAAGATACACAACTAATTTCATTATTTTGATGTTATTTGAACGTATTTATTTAGCCAATTTGGCACACATGGTGTTATAATTTTTTTTCAAATTTCACATTCTTATGAGGTCTGCATATTCATATTTTGAAATTTTCACAAACTATAATAACTACAAAGTTAAAAATAATATGAAATGAACTATATATATGTAGAAGTAAACAACTATAGTGAAATAAACCTTAGTAAAGGAACACACTAATTATGATCATTATTATCTACATTATATTTAGGAAGCATGAATGTAGTAGAAGTTGTCATAGGGAAAGTAATAAGAAGGATTGTAAAGTTTTTCCACACTTTATTCTCTTCCTCATAAAGTTTATTTTATCTTATGTTCCTATAATGATATGCTTCCAAAGAAATAGCCTTAGCACTTACAATATCTTCGTATATTTTATGATGCAATTTGATCCTTAAGACACATTTGAGCCTATAAATTTTATTTTCTTACACATTAAATACAAATATTTAGCTCCTTGTTCTCATTTTTCAGAGATAATATGGTTATATTCATTCCTTCAATGATTTCCTTCAAGATGATTCTTTTTATTCGCTAACATTTCCCCATTGCTCCCATACATCCAACCTAGTCTTTAAATATCTTAGTTTGTATTCTTGAAGGTCATCATCCACCTTTGCATTAATTTGTTCAATATTTTCATATTGGTCCACAAAATTACTTGGGGGAGTAGGATTGGGATTCTTATAAGCTACATGAATCAAAACCATGGAGGTTTAGTAAGTATATGACACTAAAAAATAAATAGACATCTTTTCCTATGAAGGGATGTCACCTAAAGTCTGATTGTTGGCATCACAATCTACACTCAAAATGTTAGTCAATTTCCTTTTGAAAGCTTCATTGGTTCCTTTCTTTTTATATTTATTTACATCTATTACTGAACAAACACAAACCTTGTAATATAATTATATGAAACTTCATTAGTTCTTATACTTTTAGTATCAAAATGGAAAATAGTAGAACATTATACAGAATTTGAAGGTGATTATACAAACAATCAAGATTCAAGCCATTATATATATTGTAATAAAATGGACAATAATAGATGATTATATAGATTGATGGTTCATTATTTATTTTCTTTTATGTATCAATATGGATAAAAATAGACCATTACACATAATTTAAAGGGTATTATACATATAAACAAAATGTATGGCATTATAAATACTTTAATAATATGGACAATAGTAGACCATTATACAAATCGATGGCTCATTGGCTCCTTTATTTTATGTAACAAGATGGACATCAATAGACCGTTACATAAAATGTATAGGGTATTATATAGACAATAAATATGTAGAGAAATATACATACTACAATAATATGGACAACAAAAAACCATTATACAGACTGATGGTTTATTATCTCCTTTCCTTTATGTAGTAAGGTGCACAATAGCATACTAGACAGAATGTAAAGGGTATTATATAGATAAGTAAGATGCAATGCATTACAGACTATAATATAGGGTTTAGGGTTTCAATATATACACACACACACACACATATATATATGTATGTATATGTATATACATATACATATACATATACATATATATATAGATATATATGTATGTATATATGTATATATGTATATGCATATATATATATATATATACATATATACATACATATATATACAGATATATATATATATATATATATATATATATACATACATATATATATATATATACATATACATATACATATGTACAATATACATATATATACATATATGTGTATATACATACATACATACATACATACATACATACATACACACATACATATATATATATAGACACACACACACACACACACACACACACACATATACATATTTATATATTTTGTGTCTACCACTACAAAGAATGAAAAGGTTACAAGTTTTCCCTTACCTCCAAGAAAGTGGATAAACATCCTTACAATTTTGATGGCATTGTCATATAAAGTTATATTGTGACTCTATACTGAGGGGAAATGTTTAAATGGGGAAATTCAAATGTTATCTTATGGAAATAGAAGAGGAGTATCTATCACGGTCACTTTCTTATTATTATCCCATTTTATAATAATGCATTTTCATGATGACTTAGAAAAAATGGATATTTGATATTTCTTTAATAATGCATTATATAATTGTTTTTTATTTTTGATTATATCTTAATATATGGGGTAAACATTGTTACTGATATATAACATGGCTGTATAAATCATGTTATGGTAGTAAATCTAGGATGGAACAAATAAGACTCCCAATTGAGGAACACATGTATTGTATGCATCTCTTTCATCTCATCTGACTTCTTCCACTACCACTAAAATTATATAAGAGAGAGCTACCATGATTTCTTATAATTCATGATACATTTCTTACCATGTTTTCTTGAAATTTTCAATTGTGTCTTCCAATTGTCCTTTCCAAGGATCCCCGTGCAATGTTACCCTTAACTTGAAAAAGTATCTTGATGCAAGGATTATAAGGCTACAAATTAAATAATTAAAAGGATGGGATTAAAGACTTGGTTTATTGAAGTAATAATGAAAGCTTAGAGTTTATGTTAACAATAAGTTGAAGGCTTTATGGGAAGGAATCTTCAAGGGGTAATATTTGGGTGAGTACTTATATTGAGGCATTTCTATCATTTCGTCACCAATATTTCATACATTAGAATGGTTGTATAGTATAATATATGTGATTGTATTTATTTTATATATGTTGATATAACTACATGTAAGTATGATGAATTAATGCCACATATATCAATAAAATTTGACATTGGTTGACTGCTCAAAGTTTGAATGGCTTTACATTAGTGAACTTGATAACACAACTAAGATTGGTATATGTCAGTCTTTGTACCTAAGGGGTAATGGACTAGATTAAGAAGACATAGGTTAACAGGAAAAGGGATACAAGGTATTAAAGGACTATATTGAGGTCACTTTTTTATTATTATTCCATTTTTAATAATGAATTTTCATGATGACTTACAAAAATGAATATTTGATATTTTTATAATAATGCATTCTATAATTGATTTTTGATTTTTGATTCTATCATAATGCACAAGGTAAAGAGGATATTTGACTTTTTTTTTTAAATCTATGTCAATGTAATTTGTTGTCCTTAGTATATAACACATTTTATACATCATGTATTGTATGCATCTTATAATTTATCATACTCTATATGGATATGAAATAGGAAATTGAAGATTTCATGCAATTATTCAAGTTTTCATGTAGTTATTGACAATAAACCATTTTTACCTTGTATAGTTTGATTTCAATAACCATATTAGAGATAGGATTCACACTGATAGGAGTTTATGAATAAATTTTATACTAATTAACCATACTTACTAGTATAAATATTAAGAAAACTTTTAATCTACCTTAAAAATGTATATAGTTTAAACTATTTTCATATTCACATAACAATGTTTCCATTACAATGCAAAGTTCATCATACTACTATGTCTTTAGTTTTTAGTGGGAAATCTATAAACTTGAATAAGGTATTCTTAGAATTAGTCAAATAAATTTATAGAATGTAAGCCTTCATAAATAAATGGAGAACATACCCAAATGTAGTCCTTTCAAGACATTATTAAAGTTGTAAAATCATTTATATTAATATTCAATTATTTTTTAAGTGCACAAGGCTTTTTTCCAAGTGGTTTATTTTAGTCTTCAATTATTTATTAAGGGCAAGTGAGGGTGAGATACACATTTATTTATTTTAGTTTTCAATTGTTTATAATTAAAAGAGGAATTTTTATTTTTAGGAAAGGGTATCCTAGTTCATGAACACGTATTATATGCATCTTATACTTTTTCATGTTACACACACATCATCATCATGCATGCATGAATGTGGGAAATTTTATGTGTTTGTCCTTTTATTTATATATTTTTTCATAATATAGTGTGGGTAGTGCCAACATATAAATGGAACTTATTTTTAGGGTAGTGCAAGTTCATAAACTCGATCAACTCAGTACAAAATCAAGACATAGTAAAATGAAGGACAATAACACAAAATACATGCATCAAAATCTCATTAATAGGTAAATACAATAAATTTTATTTATTCAAGATAAATATGTACATACAATTTCCTAATGGTAAAAGTCTCATTATGTTGAAAAAACCAATCATAATATGATCCATGAACATATTTACACTCTCTTATTTGTATCTTATTTTATATTTAATAATAGTATGTCATAACATTTGATAGTATGTATCATACAAATAAAGTGAACATCCACAATCTGAACAAGCCATAAAACATTAAAACATTTCTTCTCCTCCTTCATTCCTATGGTAGCTGAAATTCTACATATTCATCATGCTCACATGAAACATGTGAGTATGTTTCTTGCTTGAAAATGGTAATATGTTCTTAGGCAAGTAAAAGCACATAAAATAAGATCACAATCCCATTTCATTGCACTATAAAAATTGATTATGAAGTATAACAAAAGCTTAATGAAATGATAAAAAAGGTAATCTTTAAATACTTTAACAAAATCTTACTTGTATTATAATATGAAAATATTGCCACAAATTAAACATTACCATTATGACAATGCTTGGTATTCCACTCTTAATCTGTAAGGCAATTTGAGTGTGTTAAAATTATTTAAATAGACCATCATGCATCAGTAATTGAAATCAAATATATACCAAATTGACTTATATATTACCTATGAGTAAAGAGTTTTTAAATATCAATAACATAACTATTACTCAAAGAGTCTATTAACATTATTGGAATTTAAAATGAATCCATCCATATAGTGGATCCCTACCCACCGCAACCTTCAGTTGGAGATTGGAATAGCGCATTCAATTTTGAACCCAAAACATAAAATCATATGCTTAAATTAGTTTATGAATGATATTTGATATGGTTTCAAAAGTGACACAATAAAAATCTAAAAAAAATCCAACTTGGTTTAAAGCACATTATCTCATTAATGCAAAAACTCAATCAACAAACCAAACACATGACTATGAAGAAGACCCCAATAATCAACACATAAAGATAAAAGTTTTTATAATACATAAAGAATGCAATAAAAGTAGTCAAAGTAGATTGTAATAATATTGAAAATAGTATACCATTACACAAAATATAAAGGGTATTATACATATAGGCAAGATGTAGGGCATTATATAGAATGCAATAAGATGGAAAATAGTAGAGTATTTTATAGACAGATGGTCTATTGGCTCCTTTTATTTATGTAGAAATATGGATAATAGTAGACCATTACACAAAATCTAAAGGGCGTTATACATATAAGAAAGATGCAGGGCATTATATAAAATAAAGTATAGTGTTGAGCATAACTAGTAGGAGTATTTAATGTGGAATGCCATGTTAGATGTTGACCTTAGTTAAGGTGTTCCATTAAGTAGGGTCATGATTTGTTCTCAATCATACTTTTCCTTTGCCTCTTATTTAGTTTTATTGGTAAAATCCTTAACTAATATTTCAATTTCCATTCACTTTTCAATCCAATTTTTCATTGAATGGAATTTCAAAAGTTAACCAAACATAGAAAAAACATAGTTTTATCTTAATATCTCCATAGTAATATAGGGTTTAGGTTGTCAATGAATTTATATATACACACACACATGTACACACACTATGTATACCATTAAAAATAATGTAAAGGTTATGATTTTTCCCTTACCTCCAAGAAAGTAGATAGGCATCCTTGAAGATTTGATTGTGTTATTGTATAAAGTTGTAGTGTGACTATATATCGAGAGGAAATGCATAAATGATGAAATCTAGATGGTGTCTTATGGAGGGAGAAGATGGATCTCTATCAGGATCAAATTCTTATTGTTATTCCACTTTAAATAATGCATTTTATTTCTGACTTACACACTCAACCTTATAATATAAATGTAATAAGTAATTGGCACATTACAGTTCATGAAGCACCACTACATTTCATTATGATCCATATACACATATGGCACTTGTAGATAACACATGCCACAGAACATCAAAAATGTGAGCAATATAAGGTCTAAACATAAGAATCAAGTAACAGGTAGATTTTTCACGAATTTGTATCTCATTTTTACTATAATATAAGCATATACTTTCATACCTTACATTCTAAGCCAAATGAAGTGTTCCACTTTCTAACCTAGCTCATATTGTGGAAACATCTAAAATCATATAAAATGACATCAATGGTACCCATCTAGTGTATCTCAAAATAAATCAAGTATAATAATTCTAAAACAAAAACTTGAAAGAAGAAACCATCATGCATTAGTAAGTGAAATCGCATATATACCAAATTGACCTCTATATTATCTGAGTAAGATTTTTTACTCATTAATAACATACCTATTCCTTAAAGAGTCTATTAACATTATTGAAATTTAAAATGATCTTATCCATATAGTGGGTCCCTACCCACCCCAACCATTAATTAGAGAGTGGAATAGTGCATTTGGTTTTGAACCCAAAACATAAAATCATATGCCTAGACTAGTTTATGAATGAGATCTAAATAGGGTTTTGAAACAAACACTATATATTATCACTCATCTCATAATATTTTACTAATCCAAAGTAAATGATCTAACATTATGTGTTGGACTAGCTAGAATTTATTTTGAAATTATTAACTCATGCTAGTAATTTAAAAACTAATAAATTAACCATTGAGAACACAATCAACTGTGAAAGTATATAAAATAATATCACAAAACTCAAAAATAAAACTACAAGACATGGTCTGAACATAAAAATTAAGCAAAGGCAAAGGTGTCTTAGATTTAGATCTCATTTATACTATATTATAAGCATATACATGTATACATTATGTTTGAAGCCAAACTCAGTGTTCCACTTTCCAACCTAGCTCTTAGTATATCTCAAAATAAATCTAATACAATAAGTCTAAAATAACATAAAGTAAATGAAATATATTATAGTTTTCCCAAGTTCTTAATGTATTGAAATAATGCTCAATTAATAATGGAAAGCATAATATCAGGTATTGGTGATCATGACAATTTTTATTCATTATATCCAAGTAATAAAAAAATATCCCATATGGTTAAGCCCTTATTATAGGCTAAACTGATATTATGTTAAATGAGGTTCAAGATTCAACAATGTATATAATTTAATTTGTTCTAGGTAACCAACCAGTATAGTAAATGCCTAGTCTAGGATGATCTAATGAATTCAGTGCCCACTTATAGAATTGGGTAATGCCACATGAGCCTTGGATTTTGACCAATTTGGTGTGACTCAAGAACATGTCAACTAAAAATTCAAACACCCCTACTAGTTACTTAGCACTCCTTTCAATAATGTAAATAATTAAATTCATTTTACGTAACCAACTAGTATAATAAATTCCTATTTTTTGATACTCTAATGAATGCGGTGTGCACTTATAAAATTAGGTAATTTTCCACATGAACTCATACAAAGGTCAAAAATGAATAGGGTAATGATAAATGAGAAATGGAATAGGGGAAAGGCCCATTCATTTTTTTAGCCTGCTAGACCTCTAATGATGGGAGCATCCTAGCTTATATTACCTTGTTGGCCCTTTATCTATGGTCCCCACTTATTACATCTTCGATTTTGAGCTCACATTGAATGTTGAGCTCCAGATGGTCACATCTAATACTCCATCACTTTGCCCCAAGTTCATTAGGATTAACCATTATCTTTTACCTTAGTTGTTTTTTATTACATTAATCATAGGTTTTTGCCTTAGCCATGATTAACATGTTGAGAATACTTGTTGATTACACTCAAAATTGAGGAGGTAAGATGTGGGACCCATAATTAGAAAGATAAAAGGCAAAAAAAAAGGATAGAGGAGGTCACATGGATAGTTGACCTACATGTTCCTATTGGATACTCCATCTACCCTCCCCTTCATTTATTTTTTTGGCCCAATATCCCTTCGATGACGGGAGCACCTTAACTAGTAGGAGCATTCACATTTTCATATGACATGTTTATGGGGCCCATAAAATTGGTCAAAGTCTAGCACTCACAAATGGTCTAATATCTATTAATAACACATTAAATCAAATAAAAATGGTTAAGGCAAAGGACATCAATTAAGGCAAATGATAGTGGTTAAGGCAAACATTAAGGGTTAAACCAAATGCTAGTTGAAAAATAAAATGCTAATAACATCTATCAAACACTAACTTATTACTTATGTGCCTATCTCTTGTTCAAAGAGTATACCAATTATAATTTATAATTAATTTTTCTACCTATGTAGGAGTCAGTTCAACATTACCTAATTTTAGAAGCATGAACCATAAGAGCATGGCTAGGGAGGCATTTTACTACACAATTCATGCTAATAGTTGGCCTACACATCCATATTGGATACTCCATATAACCTCACCTCTATCCATTCCATTGTCACATTATCCATTTACTATGGTCCCCACTTCTTACATCCTTGATTCTCAACATAACTAGTTGGTACATTCAATGTGAGCTTAGAATCAAGTATGTAATAAGTAGGGGCCATTGAGAGAGGGATAATAGGCTAATGTAAGTAATGGACTAAAACTAAGCATAAATATTGAATCATTTTCAAAGCTTATGCCCATTCATGTAAGATAAGTTTTTCATCTAGATAATGGGCTAACAAAATAGATAAGGCACTGGTAGATAAAGTGACCATAGAGAACATGGAGGTCAACTTCTTGCATAATATCCCACACTAAATAAACTGACTAGTTATTATCATAATGGAAGATTTGATAATTGATCTAACCCAAATAATTTATAATCACTAAACATAATCAACCAAAAATTTCAACATGGATGACCATGATTATAGTTGACCTCTACATCCCCATGAGTTACTCCATCTACCTAATTTATTTACAATATAAACAATAGAAAATAGATCTTTATATGGAATTTATTTATAAAATAAGGCTAGACATTATTTACAAGATAAGGATTTATCACTAAGCATAACCAACTAGTACATTTTATGTAGATCACCATGTTGGATGTTAATCCCCAGTTGGCCCAAAAAATTAATAGTTAAAATTTAGCCAATTTACTCACATGCCATTTTGGATATTCCATTTTGACGTCTATAAGAACTCATGCCCCATTACCCTATCATAGTCAACAATATGGAATAAGGCATTGAACTAATTTTACCTTATCTTAGGTGTGGTCAATTTTTATCTCATTACATTAGTTTAATGTCACATTCCCTAGACGACGATACATTAAATTATTTGATAAAATAAATTATCCCTCCATATGTTATCAAAAGGACTACCTTATCTAGTAGGAGCTTCAAATTTTTGGATAACATGTCAGGGGGGAACCAAATAAGCCAATGTCTAGCACTTAAGGTTGGGCTAACATCCATTAACAACATGTCAAGGAAAATAACAATGGTTAAGGAAAAAAATAATGGTTAATATAAATGACGGGCATGGGATTTCAAAACACTTGTTATGTTATTTTATTTTGAAAACTCAATCAAGTTAATAATATAAGGATAATGAAAACCCATTGACTATATTATTGATTGATTGAACCTATTGGATGTAATCAATTAGGTAATTTTCCACATGAACTCATACAAAGGTCAAAAATGAATAGGGTAATGATAAATGAGAAATGGAATAGGGGAAAGGCCCATTCATTTTGTTAGCCTGCTAGACCTCTAATGATGGGAGCATCCTAGCTTGTATTACCTTGTTGGCCCTTTATCTATGGTCCCCACTTATTACATCTTTGATTTTGAGCTCACATTGAATGTTGAGCCCCAGATGGTCACATCTAATACTCCATCACTTTGCCCCAAGTGCATTAGGATTAACCATTATCTTTTACCTTAGTTGTTGTTGTTTACATTAATCATAGGTTTTTTGCCTTAGCCATGATTAACATGTTGAGAATACTTGTTGATTACACTCAAAATTGAGAAGGTAAGATGTGGGACCCATAATTAGAAAGATAAAAGGCAAAAAAAAGGATAGAGGAGGTCACATTGATAGTTGACCTACATGTTCCTATTGGATACTCCATCTACCCTCCCCTTCATCTATTTTATTGCCCATTATCCCTTCAATGATGGGAGCACCTTAACTAGCAAGAGCATTCACATTTTCATATATCATGTTTATGGGGCCCATAAAATTGGTCAAAGTCTAGCACTCACAAACGGTCTAGTATCTATTAATAACACATTAAGAAAATAAAAATGGTTAAGGCAAAGGACATCAATTAAGGCAAATGATAGTGGTTAAGGCAAACACTAAGGGTTAAACCAAATGCTAGTTGAAAAATAAAATGCTAACAACATCTATCAAACACTAACTTATTACTTATGTGCCTGTCTCTTGTTCAAAGAGTATACCAATTCTAATTTATAATTAATTTTTCTACCTATGTAGGAGTCAGTTCAATATTAATTGATTTTAGAAGCATGAACCATAAGAGCATGGCTAGGGAGGCATTTTACTACACAATTCATGCTAATAGTTGGCCTACACATCCATATTGGATACTCCATCTAACCTCACCTCTATCCATTCCATTGTCACATTATCCATTTTACTATGGTCCCCACTTCTTACATCCTTGATTCTCAACATAACTAGTTGGTAAATTCAATGTGAGCTTAGAATCAAGTATGTAATAAGTAGGGGCCATTGAGAGAGGGATAATAGGCTAATGTAAGTAATGGACTAAAACTAAACATAAATATTGAATCATTTTCAAAGCTTATGCCCATTCATGTAAGATAAGGTTTTCATCTAGATAATGGGCTAACAAAATAGATAAGGCACTGGTAGATAAAGTGACTATAGAGAACATGGAGGTCAACTTCTTGCATAATATCCCACACTAAATAAACTGACTAGTTATTATCATAATGGAATATTTAATAATTGATCTAACCCAAATAATTTATAATCACTAAACATAATCAACCAAAAATTTCAACATGGATGACCATGATTACAGTTGACCTCTACATCCCCATGAGTTACTCCATCTACCTAATTTATTTACAATATAAACAATAGCAAATAGATCTTTATATGGAATTTATTTATAAAATAAGGCTAGACTTTATTTACAAGATAAGGATTTATCACTAAGCATAACCAACTACTACATTTTATATAGATCACCATGTTGGATGTTAACCCCCAGTTGGCCCAAAAAATTAATAGTTAAAATTTAGCCAATTTACTCACATGCCATTTTGGATATTCCATTTTGACGTCTATAGGAACTCATGCCCCATTACCCTATCATAGTCAACAATATGGAATAAGGCATTGAACTAATTTTACCTTATCTTAGGTGTGGTCAATTTTTATCTCATTACATTAGTTTAATGTCACATTCCCTCTACAACAATACATTAAATTATTTGATAAAATAAATTATCCCTCCATATGTTATCAAAAGGACTACCTTATCTAGTAGGAGCTTCAAATTTTTGGATAAAATGTCAGGGGGGAACCAAATAAGCCAATTTCTAGCACTTAAGATTGGGCTAACATCCATTAACAACATGTCAAGGAAAATAACAATGGTTAAGGAAAAAAACAATGGTTAATATAAATGACGGGCATGGGATTTGAAAACACTTGTTATGTTATTTTATTCTGAAAACTCAATCAAGTTAATAATATAAGGATAATGAAAACCCATTGACTATATTGTTAACTGCTTGAACTTATTGGATGTACTTTTTTGAGAATGATTTTAGGGTCTTACCTCATTTTATACTTAAACATGCATCTATATTTTGTGACTAAGCTCAAGTTGAGGGTGGTTATAACTATTCCCTTAAATGTTGATATGAATGGACGTTTCTAATATTTAATTTCTTATTTCTAATGGAAAGAGTGACATAGGAGTGGGATAAGTGTTGGATAACATAATAATATGTTTCTCTTAACTTACTACTCAATATAAGTGTTTCTTGTGGTATTGAAAAACACCAATTGTGTTCATTTTTGTTGATAACTCAATCAAGTCCATAATATAAGGATCATTGAAATCCATTTATTATATTATTGACTATTTGAAGCACTTAATAATATGTGGGGAAAAGTTGGAGTTTCATGAATAATGTTTAGCTAAATGTATTCCCTTTTTATATAGGATTATGGATAACATGTATGTCTTGAGTATAGATGTCTTATATGAGCCATCAGTCTATATAATGATCTATTATTGTCCATATTATTATAGTATTTATAATTCCCTACATCTTACTTATATGTATAATACCCTTTACATTCTATATAATGGTCAACTTTTGTCCATCCAATTACAGTCTACACAATGCCATACATATTGTTTGTATAATACCCTTTACATTATGTATAATGGTTTATTATTGTCTATCATGGTATATAAAGTAAAGGAACCAATGAACTAGTTGTTGTTTTGTGTAACATATTGTTAACATACATTAGCCCAATCATGAAATTTGAATGCACTAGCTACTTACATCCCTTTCATAATTTAAAATATTTAATATTGATAATTACCAATATTAGACCATTATACAAACTAATGGTTCATTGGTTCCTTTCCTTTATGTAGTAGGAATGATTTTTTTAATGTTTATGTGAATGGTATCCCAAATGTTCAAGATAATATTTAGTATTGATAATGAACAACAATAGACCATTATAAAGAATGATGGTTCTAGTTCATTGGTTCCTTTCCTTTATGTATCAAGATAAAAAAAAGTGTGAATAGAGTAGGGGTCAAAATTCCAAACATTCAAATTCCTTTATAGTATAAATCTATAATACAAATGTATAGTGTTCAAATTATTTTATATATAGTATATCTGATAATGTTATACAGAATGTAAAGGGTATTATACAAACAAAATGATGGTGAAGATTCAAGACATTATACATATTGTAATTAAGGGTATTATACAAGTAATGAATATATATACAGACTCTTTTTTGGAAAGAATGTCAATACTTGATCTATGTATACCATTACAAAGAATGTAAAGGCTGTAAGTTTTCCCTTCCATGTATAATTTTTTTATTCTAGTTTGAATATACCATTACCTTCCTCTTGACTTTGTATACTTGATCTATGTATACCATTACTTGATCCATTTATATAGGTATTAGTGTACATACATATACTTTTTGTTACATTTTGATTTGAATGTTTGACATTTTGACCCCTACTCTACTCATTAATCATGTAATGAAGGTTGTTGGTTATAATTCAATGCAACTTTTATTGAAACACTCCATTGATTTTATACTTTAATTAATGAGTATAATGTCGTATGTACTAGTTCCCTATTAATTTTATACTTGATTAACTAGTATCATGCCCTATTATAATTCCCTGTGTACTAGTGCCCCATTCTAGGAGGAGTTTTGTTTCAAGTAGTAATTGGCATTAAATGAATTATGTTTTCAATGAATTATATTTAGCATCTCCTAATTACCTAACTATTCAATAAATCACTTTTTAAATGATTGATTATGCCCTAATTAATCATTAATTCCTTCAACCAATTAATAATATAGTAAACATAGAATAAACAATGCCCTAACTAATATTTAATTCATTCAAGTAGTCAACAATACAATCAACATAATACTCCTTTGTTCTTCAGTGATAATTGTGTTAATGTGAAGGATGAGCATGTATAATTATTTATTATGGGCTTTAAAAACACTTATTGTGTTTATTTTTATTGATAACTCAATCAAGTTAATAATAGAAAGCTCATGGAAAACCATTGACTATATTATTGAATGTTTGAATCCCTTATGGTATGCCTATTTGGAAATGATTTTAGGATCTTTATAATATTTAATTACATGTTGTTAATGGATAAAATGAACATAAGTGGTGGATAACATATTACTATGTTTATCTAAATGCTATGTTTCTTTTAACTTATTACCCAATATAAGTGTTTCTTGTGGGCTTGAAAAACACTTATTGTGTTCATCTATATTCATAATTATAACAAGTCAATAATATAAGGCTTATGAAAACCCATTGATTGTTATATAGTCATGGAGATGAAGAGGGTGAGGTAAAATAATCTTACAAATGGGTGCGTTGATTAAAAATAATTAAAACTAGAGTTCATTTTTCCTTGATTATTAACATTCATTGTGACTACATCAGTGGGGCCCAACAATGCCTTAAAAATCATGGTTAAATAAAAAATATGTGGTTAATGCAAACAAAAATAACTAAGTAAAATGAGTGTGGTTAATCCCAACATACTATGGGAAAATTAATGGAAAAATAGATGTGACCATTTAAGGTTCAATGACTAACAGGGTGATCCACATCGAAAGCACCTATTGACTATATTGTTGATTGCTTGAAGCAATTAATGTTTTGGGGGAAAATTTAGAATTTTGTGTGAATAGTTTTTATCTAGAATATAAAGGTATAGATTTCACATTCCTTTTGATGTATCATATCCAAAAATTATTATGAATTTAATTCATATGCACTCATTGAATTATATGTAGCATATCATAATTACATAAACTAGTCAAAAAACTATGAATTGAATGAATGATTACACCTTAATAACCGTATGCATTGAATGAATGATTATTCCCTAATTAATCATTAATTCCTTCAATTAAGAAAAAATATAGTCAACATAAAACAAAATCAAATCGATATTATGCTCAAGGGTTAGGTATTCAATAATGTAGACAATGCATATGATTTAAATGAATGATTATGCCCTAAGTAGTCATTAATTCCTTCAAGCAAGCAATAATTCATTCAACATAAAATAAACTCAAATTGATATTATGCTTAAGGGTTGGATATTCAATAATGTAGATAATTATTATGCTTTGAATGAATGATTATTCCCTAAGTAATCATTAATTCCTTCAAGCAGTGAATAATATAGTCAACATAAAATGAACCCAAATTGATATTATGCTCAAAGGATGGATATTCAACAATGAATACAATGATTATGTGTTGAATGAGTGATATACCCTAAGTATAATTAATTCCTTCAAGTAGTGAATAATATAGTCAACATACAACCATCCCAAACTAATATTATGCTCAAGGGTTGGGTATTCAACAATGTAGATAATGATAATGTATTGAATAAATGATTACGCCTTGACTAATCATTAATTCCTTAAAGTACTCAATAATACAATCAACATAAAACAAACCCAAATGTATTATGTAAACTAAATCGATATGCCCTTGTCATCAATATCATATATCTCAAAAGTGAATGAATATAAAACCCTCCTAAGCTGATATAATGCTCAAGGGTTGGGTATTTAATAATGTAGACAATGATTATGCATTGAATGAATGATTATGCCTTGATTAATCATTAATTTTTTAAATCCCTCAATAATATAGTCAACATAAAACAAATCCAAATGTATTATGCAAACTAAAATGGCATTCCCTACCTATCAATATCACACATCTCAAAGGGGCACAACCTTGAAACCCTATAAATAGAAGGTGCAATAACTTATCTGGTGGGAGCTACTTCTTACCATTTATAATTGCTCATCCTTTGTTGAAACCACCATATTCTCTAAAGGATATGTAGAGTCTCAATGGTGTGTATATGATCTCAATGGTGGGCTTTGAACAAATAATAGAAAGGTCCTCAACCCTTTATCTAGTAGTGGTGACAAATTCATGAGGATAACTGAGCTCATGAAGGGGAAGTGGGTAAGAGGAGGTTCTAGAGGGAGAGCTCATGAAGTGATGTGATTTTTGAAAATAATGAAAACTAAAATTTTATTTTTATTAATTATTAACATTCCTCATGACTATGTCGATGGCTAGTTAAGGCAAAAAATAGTGGTTAATGAAAATTATAGTGGTTAAGGAAATAACTGTTAAGGCCAAAAAATTGGTAGGAGTGTTAATAGAGTAGATGGGGACCAACTAAGGGTCAACTTCCAAAGTGACAATCCATGTTGAATGTTCCTCCTAGTTATGCTTAATAGATAAATTGTATCACTCGTATTAGATGATGAATTCCTTTTTTAAATTGGCAGACCTTTCATACCCTGATTTTGAGTCACTACAACCTAATATGCAATAAAAATCATTATAAAAATATTTTGTTCAATTGGACCCTATCAACCCTATGTAATAAATTATATAAAAATTGATGGATGTTGCTAAGCTATTAGATGATGAGTTCCTTATTCAAATTGTCAAACCCCTCATAGCCTAATGTTGAGTCACAATAACCCAATGTGTAATAAAAATCAATGTTATAAAAATATTTTATTCAATTAGACCCTATAAACCTTATGTAATAAGTTATATAAAAATTGATGGATGTTGTTAATCTAAATGTGTATACCTCTAGCAATTTGAGGGAATTATACTGGTTAAGGATATTAGACAGACAACCTTTAAATAATATTATGAATGATGGGTTTGGTTGAAGAGGTGCAATAATTATGTGGAGGATAATTTTTATATTTATGAAGCTCAACTTATGGATATTAACATAAATGAATGTGAGGTTATGTAGATAGAGATTTATTTAAATTTCCACACATAGTTGAGTCTAACTAGGAGGCCTCAATAAATTTTCTTTGAGTCATTAATTGGGATGTGGCAAATGTGTATTTTTGTTTAGTAAACAACATAGTTATGTTTTTATTGAGTGGATGTTTTTTGAATTATCAAATTATGATTTGTGGTGTCAAATTTTTCCTTGGTATTTTTAGAGGCATCATAGGGATTTTTAAGGATGAAGCCCATAATCAAGGTGGGATAATGTTGGCACCATATGATAACTATATCATTTACTATATTTTATATAAATGATGGCACCTTTTTGTGACATTGTAAAAAGAACATACACCTTTTTCTAATATGGGTTGTGCACCTATACTTTTATGCCAAAATATTATATGTATTGGATTGGGCTTAGAAATGTAGTATAATATCTAGATTAGGCAACATGTTAGGTATGTCTAACTATTGTATGCAGTAATAAGTTTACACCTATATATTAGGCCCACTAAGAAAAAGTGAGAGAAGTCATGTGAGATATGGTGTATTAATATCCTTAACCAGTGTAATATAAATACTTTTATGTGTACATATATGTTGATGTTGATGTATTCTTTTATAATTTATTAGATATGGTTGATATTTTATGTTGATATTTTATTTTTTCTTAATATCGGCTTGTGATTATGTTGTATAAGAGGGTAACAACAACTGATTGTGTACCTCAAGTGACCAAATTATAGTGGTTAATACACATATTTTTGATGGTATATATTTTTTATCTTAGATTGTAGTCTTTTAGTACCAACATGCTATTTTTATTGAATCTGATGTTTTAGATATTGTACATGTATCCATCTTCAAGAAGAAGTGAAAAATGAATCTACTCTAAAGAAATGACAACTTTATAAACCAACTTAAATAGTATTATCAATATCTACTTTTTAGTAGTCAACTCATCATAAAGTATTCAATAAACACAAGTTAATGAAGTGAAAGAAAGTGTGTTTAGCTTCCAAAAGAACTCAAACTTAGGTATTCCTTTTCAGATTGGCAAAAGAATGCCCAAGTTTAAGTTATTTTGGAAGCTAATCATGTTTTCTTTCACCCTTTTATCTTGTGTTTATTGAATACCATATGATGAAATGACTATTGGAAAGTAGATATTGATAATACTATTTAAAATGGTTTATAAAGTTATCTTTTCATCAAAGTAGATTCATTCTTCACTTATCCCTAAATATGGATACATGTACAGTATTTAAAATGTTAGATTTAGTAAAAAATAACATGGTGGTACCAGAATCCTAGAATATAAACACTCAACCCCATGGAAATCTAAAAAATATATATTTTTTAACTATTATCTTAATTACATAATGATAAATTAACTAAAAGGAGGACTAGAAGGAGTTGTGCCTTTCATCGTTCTTTTTGTTTATTCTTTAATCTTAACAAATTATTTGCATGCCTCTCCTATGTTTGGACATGGAAACAACTCCATGAAACATTTAGGTAGGTGAGGATCCTACCAATGTACTTCAATACTTGATGTAAATCATTTTCAAGGAGTTTCAAACATTTATAGAGTTCATAAAACTCTATGTAATCAATCATGGATTAGTCCTTTTACCTTAATCACTATAACTTATTATAAACATTATGATAATGCTTATATGGATATAATTATGCATGTACCATTTTATAAAATTTATACCATGTATCAATGGGTTTGTATTCACTCTCCTTTTACAGACTATAATATTTCCAATAATTAAGCATTGAGTTAGACATTTCAAAAGTTATCTTTTCATTAATATTGTATATTTTCATCATCATATAACTTGTTGAAAATGCAACATGTGTCATGTTGTTTTATCCACTCAAAAAATGCCTCAATAATGACTTTATTTAGAACACTTTAAAATAAAAGTTGACTTATGCCTTGAAAATACTAGTGTTGAAATAAGGCTTAGCAGGAACCATAGAGGCGGTTGGACCTAAGTGTATAATTATATAGTGTAACTAAGAGAATAGTTATTCCCTCTATTCATCCAAATCTATTTGAGTGAGATATTAGATGTATGTTATTAAAGATTTATTTGTTTCATTATCCATTTGATATTTATGTCTTCACTTATTAAGATATAATTATACAAAACTAGGTTGGATACCTTTTACTATTGTGAATGAGTTGACTTGCATTGGTAAAATACATATGGAAGTAATGTTTGATATCAATGATGTAGGTAGATCTAAAGAGGTGCACAAAGGATAACTTACAACTAAGCTATATAGGTTTTCAAAATCAAAGTTTAAAATTATATCAAATGAAATATAATCTAAGAAAAGAGATGATAAATAACCACATTTGGGAATATATTTGATCAAACTTATTTTTTATCCAATTGAACAAAAATAAGTTTAACTATATAGTACAATTTGTGTATATCTTATATACCATACCCTAAGAAGAATTGTAATGGCATAGGATATTAGATAACTATATAATTGTATTCATATATTCCTTAATATGTTATTATGATGAAAGCATGAATATATTACAATAGTTTACATCATGTGGATGGTTAAGAGAATCATTTCTATGCTCAACCATTTCATATTCCATAATTGTTGTCAATATTCAAAGATGAAGTGTTGATCCACTATCTAACATCGACCCTAAATTACCTAATTCTCCTTCATGTTGAACATGTGATGCCTAATAATATCATTATTTGATTTACAATATCATTTTCTAGGAATGTGATTATAAGAGTTGCACAAAGAGGGAAAGTTTCACAATAAGAGGAGGTGCGCAAAGAGAGAGAGGTGCATAAAGAGGAATTTTAGGTTTAAAATGGATGGAAGGTGCACAAAGAGGAAGTAGAGGTGTGTAAATAAGGTAAATTATGAAAATTATGGGTCAAGGTGCACAATAAAGAAGAGGTACACAAAGATGTAGTGGAGGTACGTAAAAATGGAGTTTCATAACAAGGAGGAGCTTTATGATGAAGGGGGATTCATGACAAAAAGAACACTTTAAATAAAAATGAGATATATGAAACAAAGGATAAAATGCAGAAGGAATTTAAATATTCACAAAAAAAGATTTTTTTGACATCATGCAAAAAGGCTTGTGAAGCTTCTAAATGCCTTGGAAAGCTTAAGAAAGGTGTACAAATTCATTAGAAATATGATAACATTGTCCTGTAGTGTTTAAAATTATCTAATCAATAATTTTGTATGGTCATTTTTATAAAGAAAAAATGGTTGTTATGGATGTGGAACATTACATTTTTTTAAAATTCAACAAATACCTAGGGGCAATAGTTAAATCATATATCAAAATTGAAAAAAAAAAACTTGAGAAAATAGTTGAAAAATATATTTAAATGGAAAATGATGAATATTTTTATTCTATATTTTTATAGAATCCAAATATTCCATGCCTATAACTACTTTAGATTACAATATTAATGGTATTAATGAATTAAGCCACATGCAACCATGTATAGAATGAAACAATATAATTTTTAAAATCAAACCATGCCATCATCATGTGTAGAATATAATAAGAGTCTTTAATAATGGGTACTTGTTTTTAGTATAATTTGAAATACCCCTATAAGATGACAATACTACTAATCTCTTTTTTTAAACCCATAAAGCTATGTAACTAGTGATGTTTGTCATATTTTTGTTGTGATATCAAGCATGGCATTGTAATGGTGATGAATGTTGTTTTCATGCTTTTAGTGTTAAAAAAAATTAAAAATATTGATGTAACATACATTTTATTGACATCACTACTACACCAAAATTCATTAAACAAAACACCCTTGTAAATTTGTTAATGTGGCATTTCCAAGCAAAAATTGCTAATGTAATTTTTTAATGAAAAGTCACTAATAGTGACTTTTAAGAGTCTCTAGGAGTAACTATTTCCATTCACTTTTTTTTTTAAGAAACCATGGAAGAAGAGTGGAAAATAATATTTTTTAAAATCACATAGAATGAATCCTCATCAATGAATTTTAAAATTCATTATCATGTCATAATTTATTTTTATTTGATCCAATTGTTATTTTGATAGTAGGCTTTACAACCCTTCTACACTTTTATCAAGAAAATTATATATAACCTTGGTATTTCAATGAATTTTTTAAATGAACCCATCTAAAAAATGTTATCGATTGGGTGACGAATCTTGTTAGACCTAGATTTCCTGATGTGGTGAATCCTACATGAATGGATTTTTTGTTTACAAAAAAAATCTTAAAATTTGTATAATTTTCTATAAATGAAAAGATGAATCTACAGTAGTATTTATAGTTTATGGAAAATATGGTGAATTTAGAATTTACAATAAATGGATTTTGTAGTAAATGAAATGGAATTTAATATAATTATTAATATTTAAAATATATTTGTTTATTTAAATGTAAAATTGATGAATTGTTAAGGTATTAAAGAACAACATTTTTAGGGTCAAATATGTTGGAAGTATCATATTATGTGTGATAAATGTAAATGTTGAGGGATGAGATCATGAAAATAACATCCAACATGAATATCCTTGTGTGATTTGATTGCATTTTTAATGATATAATCATAATTATGTCATGTCATATTTATTTTCACATCTTCACAAAAGTTAAACAAGGTTCACAAAGACTAAACACACCTAACTAAACTATACTTAACATAAGTATCTTGCTTTTGAATTAATTGAAAATCATGAGAAATGTTTTGAGGTTAAGAAATTTTTAAAATTCCAATTTTAATTTATTAAGGGATTAAAATTCATGAGAACTAGGACCCTACCACTACTATCCTTATGTGATTTGACTACGAAGGTAATGATGTATTCAATTCAACATATTTGGTTGCATTGGAAATGATATAATTAAAAATTATGTCATGTCACCATGATTCCCATATATTCTTAATTTAGGTGTTGGGGATGTTATAAATTGACTTTTTACTTTTTCTTATCATCATTGATTATTTCTTGTATATGTTGTTCTTTATTGTTTTGTATAATTGAGTTATGGCTAGTGTGTTGATTGTAGTGTCTCCCCATTTTTAAGCTATAGTGAAGAAAGAGAGACCACATTTTAGTCTCATATCTCTAACATTTATATAAAAAATATCTTCTTCACTTATTCAAGGGATGTTTTGAGGGTAGTAAAATATATTATCATCATTGACTATGGTGAAATGGACATCGGAATGAGAGTTAATTTAGAATTTTAATCACACTTTGTGATCAACCTTATGGGATTCATTCAAGATAAAATAGTAGTTAAGATATTTTATACTATGTTTATTCAACCTAAGTTTAGAGGTGGGTTGGCTAAGGCTTTAGATGTGACTAATTCCATGATTCCTATCATTCTACATATAGCTGACATGGAGTTTAGTTTTTGGTTTCCATGGATACTTTTATATAATTAGAGTAAAGGTTAATCTTTTTGGTTTATTTTGTGGATAAAATTTAGAGTTACTTTGTTGAAGGCTAAAACTTGTCGGGAGAAAAATTTCCAAACTTGGCTATGACCTTTCTCAACTTTGTCCTAATTCCTATTAACCTTTTTGGAGTACCAAGAGTCAATAAGCTACCAATGCATTTAAATATATATTAATGGTAACTAAGCTAGACTATTCTTACATGGGGAATTTTAGTCATGAAATAATTGTAATGGATTTTTGGGTATGCCATGTAATGGATTTATGATAGTTCCTCAATTTGGTGTATTTATAAAATTTTGAAGGTTTTTTTAACTTTGGAAAGATTATGGAGTTCTTGTTTAATATAATTTATAGATGTTAGTGTCTAGTTTATATATATATATATATATATATATATATATATATTTATTTATTTATATATATATATATATATAAATTGGTAAATAAGGGTTTAAAAGTTCCTTACCCTTTTATATCAAAGAAAAAAATTATACACTGATTATATTATTATATAAAAAATTTATACAAACTAGATAATAACATGTGTGTGTGTGTGTGTGTGTGTGTGTGTGTGTGTGTGTGTGTGTGTGTGTGTGTGTGTGTGTGTGTGTGTTATTATCTAGTTTGTATAAATTTTTTATATAATAATATAATCAGTGTATAATTTTTTTCTTTGATATAAAAGGGTAAGGAACTTTTAAACCCTTATTTACCAATTATAGTTCTTTTATATTTATTAATGAATAATGGTATAATATTAATTGAATAACAATGAAAAATTTTGAATAAAAAATAAATTGATATATTAATCTAACACCATCAAAATTTTGCATCAACATAATCAAATAGACCATTTATAATTATGTATCAAAGCTCCTTGCAAACCACTTTCAATTATATGGTTGTATAGTCATCAAATTATTGGAAAAGAATCATAATATTTTATAATCATTGCCTATTTTCACAATCATCATAGGTTTGCACAATATTTGCATGCTTGAAAAAACATTTCATGTTTGGAAAATCATTACATGTTTTGAAAATTATATAAAAGACCAAAAATATTTAATTTCATGATTATTTCATGTATATTTCATCCAATTTATTTTATATTTCAAAAGTATCACAATGTTGGTGATTATGTAATGAGTGTCTTCACGTATAAAATTATAATACTAATCAATAATTAGTATACAATAGTTTATTACATTAGAATAATTTAATCTCATAATTATGATAGTATAAACATGGATACAGACCCAATAAGTATTATATACAGCTAGACATTTCATCTAATCCAAACCATTGCTTTCAGATGCATGATCTTATAATAAGTTGAAACTCTTTCCCAAGTCCCAATTTCTTTGTTTTTTCTTCCTAGAAGAAATTAGTGTCCCTGAATTCTTTTTAATGGTGTAATTTCCTTGAAAACTATAATTTCTACTTCCAACATTCAATCAAGTAAATGTTGATGTCCCAAAAGTAGAGTTATAATCTAATCCTTCCAATGATGAATATTCAAGCTCATCAAATTGGACCTTTTCAAATGGATGCATTTCATTTTCATCAATATTGATAGTGTCAATCATTAAAATATCATTTAATTGAGTATGAGTTTAATTTTTATTTTTATTTATAGTGGTGGAGATGGATGAGTTGACATAAATGGTTTCTCAAAATAAGATATAATAATTCAGGTCATATAAGGTTTTACATTTGTTTGGTTTTTAAAATTTTCCCAGTTACCTTCTATTTTCTTGTAATGAATGTTTTTTTGTTACTACTAGAGTTGAATTGTGAGAGAGGCATTGCATTATTATAAAAACATTACATTCATGTAAAATCATTGCATGCCAAAAAATGCATTGAGGTCCTAAAAATAAATTGTTATCCTAAAAGCACATCACATGCCCAAACATCATCACATGCATAAAAAACATCACACATAAATAACGTAACACAACTTACAAAAGCATCACAAGTTTAAGAAAGCATCACAAGCTTAGAAAAAAATCATATACTTAGGAAAGCATTGTAATTTTTTGAAATAGTCACAACTTAGGAAATAATTAGGGATGGAAAGGCATCGTGACTTAAATTTTTTGAATATAAACCTGTTAATCAAATAAAAGTGCATAAATCTATTAAATTTTAAACTTAATAAAAAAAATGTTTAAAATATATCAATATATTTACCTGTAGGTTGTAAACTACAAAAATGGAAGATATTTGCATTAGATCAATATATTTCCTCATTCCCATCCATAAGTGCTTGATTTTTTTTATGTTAAATCATCTATTTATTAGATCCTTTTACACTCATTAAGTTGTCAAAAAAATTTAAGTATAAAATCATAATGATGAAAAATAGTGTTTAATACCATGTACATTTGGATTAGGTATAATTGATAAATTTAATTACATTTCAAAATTTACATCTAAATGTTTTAACAAGTGTGATCAAGGGTCCCATAGAATATGTGGTGATCCAAACATGTTTTAAAATCCTAGACCATTAATTTGTTAGTGATAAAAAAATCTCATTAAAATGATAAATTCATTTGTCTATTCAAGTAGGAAATAATAATGTGTATGGGTTTTTTCTATGAACTTTTATATGGTCTAACATTCTCCCAATAGCCACTCCCAAGTCTGGAAATCCTTATAATTCACTTAATTACAAAATTCAACACAAAAAAATCCCTAGCTATTACACACAAACCCAATGTGTTAAAAAATCCTTTACGAGACAATAGATACCCACTACCATGATACCACATGATTTATATTTTCCACTATAACAAATTCACTTATTGGAAAGTAAAATGTAAATATTAAACAATGCTTCCTGGTACTACTAGAATCAACTTCAAATGGTAGTGATTTAGAATGTATATGATTAATATAAAATACATTCATTACTAGAAACAAACATTAATAATGATAGATAAAATATAATCACACATAATATACGAGGATTATACCCAAAAAAACTCCAACCAAATGAAAATGAAAACTAGCTTGATAGTGTCAATTAATCACCACCTCTTTCCTTTTCATCAATTAGACAACTTACAAAGATCTATCAATATTGTAATATTATTATGTCATCTTTTAGGATTTTTTAATCTTAACCATTGCTCAAAATCTAAACGATATGTGTTGGAAAGCTCTTGAAATGAACTAACTCAATTGACCCTAGAGGAATTACTTTGAAAAAAAATTAAGGTCATCCTACAAAACTTTCAAGGCCAAATTCCACTTGAAAGGGTCCCTGAAAAATGTAAAATACAAAAATGTATAAAACACCATAAAATTTAGACAAAATATATGTTTTTATTTTTATGAGTTTGAGTCATGAAAAAATTTCTCAACTTATTGTAGGAACTCTTGGTGAATGAATTTTCAAAATCCAATTCAAATCACTTCATATTCTATTTTTAGGCTCTTCGGTTCTTTCTAAAAAAATTATAAATAAATTATCATTCGAATGTAAAAAATATAGAAAAGAATCGTGTAGCATCACATCTCTTCTCAAATATTGATACCATCTTATGAATTACTACCTTCAATAAAGATTCAATTTCAAAGTAATATTGTGTTATTATTATATATAATTTCTTGACTCAAATTATTATTTTATAACACATAAATTTATACAATTGATTGTTTTCCACCCTATTTCCAACTAAATTATAGATTGTAAAAAGATCTCAAATGGAGTATGAACTAGAACTATATTGCTAATTACTCCTTTTCATGACTCGTTGTCACACCAATTATCTTCATTACTCAATCATACATCCATGCACTCATCCTTTTATAAAAGTATTGGATGTGTCACTTCATACACCAAAGAATTCCCAGTTGTCAATAATTTAGAGAAATAATAGCTATCAATCATTACTTATATGTAATTTTGTATTTGGTCAGGGTTAATGATGAAATCTATACAACCTCTAATAATAATAATAATGTAGTCATTGCTGAAAATTACACAACTACCACTCACTACAAGATGTCCACTAAAAATTATGAAACCACCCAGATGACAATAATAACTATACAAAATTATAAATAAATATTATCTTTGGCAATTTTATTAAAATAATAATCCTTTGTTTGAGTTAGAAAAATGGTTTATTTTTATTTTTATGAGAGTGATTTATTTTCTTGATCTTATATGTATCAAAAGGTTAATAGAGATCATGTTAAGGATTATTCCCCCATCCACCATGATTTTTTTTATTAATAATTCATTGTTTAGGACTTACTCTATAAATAATATGGGATTATCGCAATCCAACAAAGTAATTCTTCAAGTCATTTTATTGAAATGAAAGGGATGTTATTGAAGTCAAAGAAAATGTTAGTGTTTAGAGATTTTCATCAGATATTTTATGGCTAATTAGGTAGTTCATGTGAATTTGGGATTTTAAGGTGAGGTTGAGAGGATAGTCCAAGATAGAATATGTTAACTCATAGGTGGAAATGTGTGGTATACTCCCATATTTATTGGGATAAGGCTCTATGAAACTTACCACTTTGAAATTCTTAGAGAGACCATTTATAGGTGACTTAATAAGTTTATTTTATGAAGATGAATACTAGGTTTGGTTATTTATGATGCATTTGGGGAAATGATATTTATAGATGTGAAAATAAATATTTTAAAGGTTACATATCCCTACTAGATTTGAACTCTGAGAATGTTGCCTAGACTATCTTTTCTTCAGTCTTTAAGGAGGGAAGGTAAGTATTTTTTTAAGGTTATTTTAGATAGAGGTGTCATGACCTTGGAGATATGAACCTTATGAGGTGATTTATGATGACATATGTTCTTATACCTCAAGTTTTGATTTAGATAAATAATTGTTGATGTGATTTTATGACTCACCTAATAGGATGTTGGGTTTTCACCCTCTCATTTTAGGATCACCAAAGGTAACCCATAGCATGAGTTGTAGGTTGTGACTCTCCTATATATCTATGATGAAAAATAAAAGTGAAATAAATGCAAAGACTACCAATTTAATATAACTTTCCCTATGAGAAAACTTATAGAAAACTGACCACCAATCAAAATTCTAATATGTTATGGATATTCACAATGGTGGTGTAATGCATAGAGTAATTCTGATAAAAAAATAAAATCGTAAACTATGTTAGGGAATAAAATATATATTTATCATATTTCACACTAAAAATAATGTTTATATAACAAATACTTCACAATATGTATTACATGTAAGCTAATTTTTATTACGTTCAGTATTCACATAAAATTTTACATGCACAACAAAGAGTCTAAAGAGTTTTATTTGTGAATAAATCTTAACAACATAACATTTAGAATATAAACCGCTGCAATGGATTCTTTAACAACACATTCATCCAAAAAAATTAGTCTAAGCAAAACTAAATACACAAATGACTAGATAAATTAATCCCTCAATCTAGTCAAACCATAAGAAAAATAAATCTCATATAATGAGTACCAAAATCTTAAAACATCCATAGCATTAATATATGAATTGAGAAATAAGAAACTTGACACACTCACATAGCATCCCAAGATATTTTCAAATCATGTGGGATCTCATTGGTTCTTCCTTTCTAAAACTGTTTACAATGAATGTGCTTATAAAAAATATGGCAACCACTTTATCTTAAAAATCTAGTTTGCACTAAACTAAAAAATAAACATGTAGGATAAAACTCTATTCCTAAAAATTAATTAGATAAAAATATATTTTTATCTCAAGGTGCATGCAAATATGTTCCTTGAGGAACTAACTCTTTCTTGGTTATTTGTTATCTCCTTAGTGCTTGATCAATCAACTAATAATCCTTATCTATTATAATAAAATTAATGATTGGATTTATAAATAGAATTTAAACATGATTTAACAATGTTATATGGCTATCCAAAAGGTTATTAAGATATACCTTAACTGATTTGGCCCTTTCTATATTCTTAATAGCCTATGTTATCATATTAGTTACCTACTAGATTCCTTATCTATTCATTTGTGCCACTCTTATTTTAAATTAAATCATGAAATTATTTTAAAACTCCTTGAAATATGTAATAGGTATAAACAAATTATTTTATTGATACAAATAAGGTATATTTAGTTTATTAGATTAATAAAAAAAATTATTTTAAAATCATCTAGACTTGAGATTACATATCTCATATTATTTTACCATTATTCAAGTGAGGTTTTTATGTGAACTACAAAACAATTTCATACATTTTCATTATCTTAATCCATTAGAAGAGGCCTTTCTTGACCGTGGGTTTATTTTTTATTAACTTTTTCTCCATACAGATCTCTGCTAAGGAGTTTTGGATTCTATTATATAAAAAATGAATTTTGAACTTGGTCTCATGAATTTAAATCAAAGAATTAAAGAGAGAACTCAAATCAACTTCTACTTTATCAATAATTTTTATAGGAATGTGTTCTTTTATTGAGTTTATAATCTTATTACCTTCTATATGATGCCTTTAATGACCTTTTTTGAAATTTGGTGAGAATATAGTACTACTCACTCTAGGTTCTTTGTAAATGATCCTTCACTGCTATACTTTAAGGCTTGAGTTGTGCCTTTACTATTTATTTTTATTTTCCTAGTTAGTGAGAACAACTCTTCCTCTTGGAGATTTTTTTTCATTTTCATTCTCTTCAACTTACCTATATAGTTATCAAAGTTTAACTTAATCTCAGGTTATACATGAAGTGTCATATTAGGCTCATCAAGGGGTAATTGAGTAGCAGGATGGGAATAAGTATTTATTATCTTCCTTGTTGTGATTATATTCTCTATAATTATGTTATTAATTAACTTGTAGCTTTAAATTTCTCTATCACTTCATTATTTAAGGATTCATATAATACTTAGTATCATCATGATCTTTGTGATTTTATACCATAGTAAGCCTTGTTGTTAACATATACACATGTGTTATAACCCTTATTTGTGGATCCCATTACCTAATATCATGATCATAAAGGTTAAATTATGTCATGTGTGTATATAGGTCCTAATTTGAAGGCCAATTCTTATAATTTTTTTTACCTGTCCTGAAAGGTATATTAGGTATGGCTTTTGTTTCCTTCTTTTAGAATAACCTCCCACTCCTTGAAAAAAATGATAATTTATCTCATATTTTAATAATTTTTGTGGTACATAGTAATATAATTTGAGAGGAGACATAATAATTCCCTCAATTAAAATTACAGTGATGTCCTGGTAGTACCAGTCTACCTCAATTTCTAGTATCAACATCCTTATTTATTTAGGTGGACTACGCATTATTTTCTCATTATATCCATATATAAAGGTGGATAAAATAAAATTAAAATATTTTTGATACATTTTATATATTTATATTGATACAACCTCAAATATTTCAAATGGATTGGAGTCAATATAGAGAGTGACCATCTAGGAAAATATAGGTGTGAAAAGATCACAGTTTCACAACATGCATCTAATAAGTAAGACATCATGTAAAAAATATGACCTTTTATTATTCCCAATACATGTTATTTAAAATTTTAAGATATAATTTCTCCCAAATTTGATCTATTCCTATCATCAATGATCATAACCAACAAAGGAACCCAAAGCTTGTTTGCATGTACAATATCATATACAAGACTTGATACTTGTATATAAATGTTTTAATCACACTTAAATTGATTAAATATATAGAGAGACACATAATATAAAAATAAATACATCTTTATTACATGTATAAAATACTTCAAAAGTTTATACAGTCTTTTTTTGCACAAGGCAGACCTATATATCACTATGTGTAACCCTAATCATGAAGAAAATGAGTCATTTTATGATTGGATTCATTATTTTTCACCTCCTTTTTGTTGGGATAAATAATTATCAAGTTTTTTAATTACCTACTAAACTTTTAATGAACTAAACTTGTTCAAGATACTCTCTTACTCACTTGGTCTCAACATAGAAAAATGACTTCATAAAGCTTATCAAGTGGTTACAATGCTTTTTATGTCCTAATAAGATAACTATGAATGAAAAAAAACTTAAGAGACCCATATATATGTGTTATACCTTATATAAACTTAATAAAATTATAATTCATTACAATATTTTCATATGACTACATAAATACATTTAAAAATTCAAATTACAAGTCTTGGTGGGAAATTCTCCAAAGACCATAAAGGACCGAAACACAGTATTAATGCATCAAAAAGGTTTATTATGACCTAAAAAACTTCCTAAGACTATTTTCATTATTTTAATTACAATTTTCAAGACTCACCTACATCAATTGGTGATGGAGATTTTGGAAGATTGTCATTTGATGATAATCTCATACTTTTCAAGCACTATCCCAAGATACTTTGACTCAAACCCCTTTTTATATTTACTTAGATTCACCATTCAATAAAAATTTACACTCTGTTATCCCCATATTGATAATATATTATCCATTACCCACTCTAATTATCTTATACTTTACTTATTGATGTTATAAACCATTTAATTCAACTTAGACTTTTGTCCATTTTAGGTCTGCATTTTCATTATATTAGTCCTCCAAGATCAATATATTTAAATTATTAATGAATTTTTCTTATTTATATCAATACCTTGGGTTTACCTAGATTTTAACTCATTCACCAATTTTATCCTTCACTATGGATCCCTTGCTTACCATAATTTCATGTCAAAAAGGATCCTGCAATTACTGAATCTTCTAGTGGATCTACTTAGAAGTCTACCACTTTAGACAATCTACAAATTTAACCATGTTATTCTTGAATAAAAAACCTCACAAGGCCTATGAAATAATCAAGACAGTGATATTAAGATTATTGAGGCTTTTACAAAAGTTCAAAACACCAATTAGGTCTCCAAATGACCAAGAAAACTTGACTCAATCCTAAAAATCCATTACATGACTGTGTAGGCCTTTTAGGTCTTAAGAATGATGTTTATTGTTCTATTTTCCTCTCAATATCCCTTTGAATGACCTATTTAATGGATATATATTTCTTATAAAGGTGAGAAACCAATATTTGTTCTATCTGTTTCTCAAAATATTAACTTGATAACAATTATGTTTTTTTAGGTTTGTGTAGGCCTATTTTTGCCTTCTTGAAGGAACTTGAGCTGGATCAAATGCATATTGATTTAGACTATCTATTTAAATATTTTGTAGTGCTCACACAACCTTAACAAACCTTTATTTGCATTTTGAAGCCAAAGAACAAGATAAAATAATTGAATTAATATGGGTGTAAGTTAAACTAGTGAATTAATGTTTGAGTTTGAAGAAATACATTCCAAAGAAGATATATTTTGGAAATAGAATTCAAGGGAGAATTGGTTAAATTAAGAAGATAAAAATAAATTTTTTTCCGTAATCTAATAAAATAAAATTAAAACTCAAAAATAATACAAAATTCATAGTGAAAAATCTCATTAGTAAGATTTTGCATATAATGTGACCAATTATATTGTTCCCACTATCACATGACTTTAAATCATCCAAAATTATCAAATCACCTAAAATTATCAAATGTGGATCAATGGTCAAACATTACACTTCATTGTTGATAATGGAAGTAAAAAAAAACTCATTTCTCATAAATTAGTTTTATAATATAATAATAAAATCCATAAAGGCTTACAAAATAAAAATGTAATAGAATGTTAGGTGAATGACATATAGGCACATGTACAATGTCAATAATACATAGATTACCATATAAGCATAAAAAAAATGTGTACATTTCCATATAGGCATACAAAAAATGTGTGCACTACCATATAGGTATATAAAAGAGTATGATGTAAGATGTGAGATAATCATCGAATAACCTCCCTCTCTTTGCCTTCTTTGAAGAAGACCCTCTCTATGATGTTGTGTTGGTAGATGGAGATACATCAAATGCCTTGGATTGCTCTAAGGTCTGACTACAAGTCCTATGTTCATTGTTTGTTTATAGCTAAACATGTTCAAATACAAGTATTATTAGAAAATTAACATAAAATACATGCAACCAAGTTAATAAAATACTTTTATAATATAATAAAAAACATTTAAACATGCACCTTATTGTAATCTCATGGTCCTATTCAATCTGATTTTGATGCTTGATTGGGTCAGTGGTAGGTTAAGTTTCACGAATAGGCATCTAAAATGAGGAAGAAACATGAGATGTTTCCATACTAATCATATGAATGGGACTATCAGATGTCATGGGACAACCCTGAATACACATTACATTCACATAAGTTATAGTTTCCAAGCAAGTATGTAGTAAAATTATTTAGAAAAACTATTTTACTATTCAACTAAAAAAACAAGGTCTCACTTAGCTTTCTATAAAGTATAGAAGATATAAGGTAATTTTTTCTCATTTATTAAACCAAGATTGTAATATTTACTCAAAATTTTACCTCTGTATAAGTAAAAGGTGTTATGATAATGCATGTAACTATAGTAGTGGATGGGCCAACAGCTAGCTCCATATTTGTAAATAATGGTTGAATAAGATCCGATACTAAAAACATGGACTACAATGATGAAGGCACCATATCCTCCCAAGACATAAAAATTACATATATATTAGTTATTTTTTATGTTAATTAATTTTTATATTTTAAATTTAAAAATATAACTTAACTTTGACATGATATTTATATAAAAAATACCTGCATCCATGTAGTGGTTGATGACTGAACACCAAAATTACATGCCATAAACTCTTCAGTCAAAACTATATCATCTAACCCCTATTAACTACTAGAACCATCATCATTATAAGGTATAGCATATATAGCTCCACATGATCTATAAGGATACAGTCAAGTAGGCACAATAGGTGGCATATCTCTAGTATTAGTCATTGAAATCCTACTTATATACTAAATGAGTGTATCAGTAAGTGCATTAAGCACATGCAGAGTGTCAATATCCATGACCTCCTTCACTAAAAAAGGGATCTTGGGATGAAGTGTATTTTTGGTAGGGATCCTTACAAGTTGATTAGGTGTATGATATGCACCTAATTGATCCTATACAGAGCCTCTTCCTCAACCCTGAAACTCACCATAATAAAAATAATTTAGAATATCATTAAGGATAAACTCATAATAGTAGTAGATAGTTGTCAATGATGTCATGGTGATGTCATGGAGATGTCCTAGTGAGTAGATAAAGTGATTTTATAGTTTAAGTGAAAATAACAAAGTGTGCAATGTGCTTGTCAAAGTGTGCTTGAAGGAGGCTTGGTTGATCTTCAATTTTGGATTGGTTAAATATGTTCAAGGATGAGTATGGTGATTTGAGAATGAGAAAAGGGTTCTATCAGAAGTCAATAATGGCTTGAGTTCTTATGTGCATAAGTAAAATTCACCTAGTTCATCATTGTTCTCATCTAGACATTTTGGGTCCAATGGTAGTAAATTTGAGTAGGTAGTTTGATGGTGTCACCATTACCATGTGTGGATGAGTTAGGGTGAGTTGTTCATATGGTTATTATCACATTAGTATCTAGTTTTTTTGTGTTAAATTTTAGATCATGTGCCAAATCATGTCAAAAGATATGTGGGTGCAAAGTTGGGCTCTTAGGCATTTTGATAGTGTTTTTTATGTTCAAATAAAGCTGATTAAGCATGTTGATGATGTTAGCATTCACACACATATACATTCCAAGAGTAAATGGTCACATGGGTTTGTTCAATATTATGCCTAGTTCTTATACATTAAATCTTAGGTCATGCACCTAAGCACATAAAAAGATATGCAAGTAAAAAGTTGGGATCCCAAGTAGTTTGACATTGTGTTCCCATAGCTAAATTATAAATATGGTAAGAAGATCCAAATAATCATTTTGATGGTATCATATATCACATATGTGGATGTTTCAAGAAAAGGTGATCATATGGGTTTATTTAATTTTGTGCCTAGTTGATTTGCTCTGACTTTTAGGTCAAGCATCGAAGCACATCAAAAGATATGCATGTTCAAAGTTGACCGCCCAAATAAGTTCTAAGCATAGTTGGATCTATGATAGAATATTTTGAGAAATAATTTTAATTATGATATATATCACATGTGTGAGGGTTCTAAGAGCAGTTCATCATATGGTTGGATTCTCCTATGTGAGTAAATCATATGGTCCAAATTTGAAAACATGTGAGTGAGTGAGGTAAAACATATGATTGTGAAAAGTTGGCCTTCTAGATAGATAAGCAAGGTTCCCACATTAAAATTTGCATAAGTTAAAGTTTTAACAACATTGATAGAGTGCATTGCTCCAAGAATTTAGGGAGCAGCAAGATGAGGACTGGTGCATAATGTTTAATGTTGAGCAGAGTTAAATATCAAGATTTTTCCAAGGATCAATGGTGAGTGGGTGATCATATAGATAGATATTGATGGTGTGTATTAAATTAAAGAGGTATAAATGATATTTTTTTATCATTATTAAATATCGAGCTATGTATAAGAGATCGACAGAGTGTATTAAGCTAAAGTTTTTAGATTGCACAAGATGAGATCAGCATGTTCAAGGTTTAATGTTTGAGCATTGGTGCCTATGTGTTAAAACTAAGATAATATAAATGGTGTGAGATTTATTTAAAGATGAGAGGAAATGATATGTGAGCTTAGTGTTTTAAGTTTAACTATGACCATTCACATTTGAATATTTGAATTTGTAAAGGAAATACCAATGCTCTGTATTTTGTCTATATCTTTTGATCTAGGACAAATTTGCTCATGGTGTAGAAATAAAAGTGGTAGAGAACTCCAAGATTCACCTATAAATATGAATTTTAAGGTCTAATTTTTATTCAATTCAAATTTATTGAGTTTAAAACTTGATTCTGTTCAACTATGTTTTGCAAGTAACCCGAGAAGGGTAATTGAGCTTGTTATGATGTTGTTTCGATATCTCATAATGAATTGGATATTGCAGAGTGTTATAGAATCCATTAGGATTATCTATGTGCATTATGAAGGTTTTACCAATCATATGAATTATGAGAAAAGTTTTAAAAGTTAACTTTGTATTCATTCATGGTGACTATGTGCATAAAATGTTATTTGAGCAAAATGTGCTTAATCATAAGGGTACTATGATTATTGTTGGAACTTAAGGAGGACCCATAGATAATGTGACATGGGTATATGAGTTTTAAAGTTTTCCTATATTTTATTTTTCTTGGATAATTTTCAAATATCTGAATGGACCTCTATATGACCTAAAAGTGTCTTAAGCCTATTTGAAAGTGGATTGTGCTTAAGTGTGACCCATGTGAGATACCTTAAGGGTGAAGGCATGTATTTTGGCTGACAAGAAAAGATTATGGACTTCATAATTCATGAATTATATATATATATATATATATATATATATTGAAACCAAATTTGTTGGTTTATAGTCTTGACTAAGAGGTGTGACGCTTGTAGATGACTTGTGTGAGAGGTTTGTGTGAATGTGGTGTCAAGTGAAGGAAATAACATTTGAAAGAAAAGGTACAAGTTAGTAAGGACCAGAAAAGAGAAAAGAGGATCATACATGCTTGTCTAAGCAAGGTGATGAAGGTGATCACATAGGTCATTGGACCTAATAAACCTAGAAGTATATATATATATTGAAACCAAATTTGTTGGTTTATAGTCTTGACTAAGAGGTGTGACGCTTGTAGATGACTTGTGTGAGAGGTTTGTGTGAATGTGGTGTCAAGTGAAGGAAATAAAATTTGAAAGAAAAGGTACAAGTTAGTAAGGACCAGAAAAGAGAAAAGAGGATCATACATGCTTGTCTAAGCAAGGTGATGAAGGTGATCACATAGGTCATTGGACCTAATAAACCTAGAAGAGGTAGAATGAGTGACCATGCTCAAGAGATTATTTTTAGAGAGTGTGTATGGCAAGTGAAGGCAAGGTGAAGGCTATGTGTGCTTAATGAATGGGTTGAAGGGAAGAGTAGGTTGATGACGGTGTTTATGACATATAAGTCTTATTTGTTATGTCATAACAATACTTTTAAAAGTTTGATTATGTTTGAGGAGAGGTAGAGTGCCCAGTTGATGAATTGATGAATAGAGCAGATTGATGACTATGTGTATGATCTATAGGTCATATTTATGATGTCAAAAAAGTGATCTTGAAATTTGAGGATATGCAAAGAGGTTTGAGTGTGCATATGAGGATATTTTGAGTAAAAAATTAGAGAGCTTATGGCATGCCTATGTGATAGGCTTGTATGAGATAGAGAGAGTTTCTGTAAGGGTTAGATAAATAGAGATCCATCATCAGGTGTTGAAGACATCATTTATAAGGTGGAGGTGTTTAAATAAAGGTATAAAATACTTGTTCTTCCTTAGGGGTAGTTTCTATTTTTGAAATAGGTGTTTCACTAAATACCTTTGGTCAGGGGGACATGATCAAGGTTTTCTAGTCTAAAGGAGTTAACCAGTCTCTTGTTTGTAATTTATTATAGGATAGTAGTCTATGTGGTGCAGGCTTGAGAGTGGGTTTTATTCCCCATGAGGGTTTCCACAAGAACTATGTGTTATATATTTGATCTTGTGTATGATTTGAATGAATGAGCTCTCTTGTTAATATTACTTAATCAAGTTGATATATGTCAATTCCTTAATAGTTTGAAATGACTGGAATTGTAATTGAAATATCTAGGCTCACTGATTCACCCCCCTCTCAATTATTGTACCTATAACAAATAGAATTTCCTCAAAAAATAAAATGGGACCTTGTGGTTGTTACAGGGTTTTTACAAATACCATCCACCATCGATCCCATAAATTAGATTTGATCAAATTGTGTTGGCACCTATGAATTGGGAAATGTTTAGTAGTTAGTAAAAATGGTGGATTGATGGCTAGGTCAATAAATAATGCATAAATGGTTGATTTTGATATTTATTTATTTTTGACATCACATGTTGATAATTTGTTAGCATAATAATCCCTACAACTATCCTAATATGATGTCCATCTATCAATTTTACTTATTATCAAGTCACCTTGACCCAATATTATCACTAGGTTATTGGCTAGATAGGTGCGGTGGGTGTTGGTGGATGTGGGATACTTGTTAAATTTCAATTTTATTTTCCATAATGTGTGAATCTAGATCCTCTTGGTTTCCTATGGGATCTTGTGTAATTATAGGAGGGTTATGAGGGTTAGGTGGAGGAATATGAGGGTTATGAGGGTTAGGTGGAGGGTTAGCTAGAAGATTAGGAGGGTCAGGTGGAGGATTAACCACAAGATTAGTAGGGTAAGGTGGAGGGTTAGGAGGATCGTTATGGTCTCTTATAGTGGATTGGTCTATTTAAAAAAACAATTTACCAATTAAACAATGTAAAAAAGAAAAAATTGGTAAAATACAAAGTTAATAGGTGTATTTTTTGATCACTTACCTCATCTATGTGGTGGCATCATGAATTTAGGGCATGTTGATATTTCCAATGGACTTCTAACAAGTTTTGATATCTTTGGAGGAGAAACATGATCATAGAATAACACTCAAGACTTGGAAAAATGTGAAATGGGGGTCCTCAGCTATGGGTTTTTAAAAAAATAACAATAAGGAACACATATGCATTATAATAATGGATACATATTACCATAACGTGTCTACATTATATAATATGTATGCATTATATAATACCCATTAATTCCATGGACATGCCCATTAATGCATATATGTTATTCACATAATGCATATGCATTATATGAATAATACATACGTGTTATTTGAATAATGTGTATGATTTATTCATATACACATATGAATTATGTGAATAACATGTATGCATTAATGGGTATGTCTACATAATTATCCCTTAACTATGTGCACATACCCATATATGTATATATATATATATATATATATATATATATATATATATATATAACCAAGATCAATGTGTTCCCTACTAGGTTAAATTATATATACATTTAAATAAAATAATATTTTCCAATTTAGGGTTCCTGTTGAAGGCCACCCCTGTAGAGGCGTGGCTGTAGGGGACGATGGGTGGGAAAATGGACTCGAGAGAAATCTCCTTCCCTCAGAACCTATCAAACATCCTACACCTTGATTCTATACAAATACGGTGGGATATTCTTGAGGTGGTTATCAAAGCTGTGGAACATAATCGGGGTGCAAAACTTGGATCCTGAAAGTGGGGCATGGAACCAGCTAAACAATGCAGTTTTGGTGTTCGACAAGGGGCATTTACTGGTGTAAGGATGCCAAGGCTGTAGGCAGTGCGATTTTAGGCTTTGAGGGCATGGTGGAGCACGGCCTTTTTCTCGACATGGCTATGACCGTCATTATTGTTGGATCTAACAGTGTCTCCACCAAATCAAAGGGATAGAGTAATTAAAGGTATTTTGTAGAATTTTAATGTCTCGATAAATGCTTGTGTGTCATTATTGTAATGGCAACCTGCATTGTTGGCCAGGGTAGAATGCTAAAGATATATATATATATATTTTGCATTCTTTACCCTATGCTGTAAGTTCTTTGAGGTTTCAGGTCCTTGTAAAACCTGGGTACTTTTATTGGTCTATGTTTGTGGTTTTAGTTCCCTGTAAAACCTGATTTTGATGTTGCTCTGCAATAGGTTTCAGGACTACTGTTCCTGGTGGTTGTTAATGCTTTATCTTTCTTGATTCTATTAAAAGGTTTCGGGGTCCCTTCAAAACCTACTTTTACTGCAATCTAAAACTATTTGTATATGAGTTTTCATAAAATATAGATAATTTATTTAATATGTATGTTCTATGAATACTTTCCCTAATTATTTTAGGGAATTTAAAGCTATAATTTCTACAAGAAGTTGGAAATCAATCTAAAAATTGATTTGGTAGTCCTATAAGCAAATCAAAGAATAAAATTATAGTATATAAAGTGTAAAATAATGGACCAGTGAAATGATGGTAGTACCAATAAGTTTTATGATTTTAAATTTCCAAACAAGGATCAAATATCTAAATAATTATATTGATATGTTGTTAGGAATTTATCAACATATAAGATAAAAAGTAGTTTTATCTAAAATACCTTATTTATTTTATATCATGTTTCTAGTAGATAGGTAGTTGGTGGGTTTTTCTTCACCATAACTATGAACTGGGTTTCATTGTAATTTGTACAATTTATTTCTAGATTGAATTTTAATAAACCCCCAAAAAATATAAATTACCTAGATTAGGAATAAAAAATTATAGCCATTTTATCAAATGGGTTTTAGACAAGAAAAACATTTTAGAGAGTTATTATTAATGATTGTTATTTTTTACTTTTATCCCTAACTATGAATTGAGTTATGCTAAAATTTGCATAGTTCATTTATAGTTTGTAGCTTAATAAATTTATAATAAATATAAAATACCTAGATTGGGATTAAACATATACTACCATTTTCCCAAATGGGTTTTAATGAACAACAAAAATTTAGAGGGTTATTATTCATAGTTGTTGTTTTTTAATTATATCACTAACTATGATTTGGGATATGTAAAAAATTGTACACTTCATTCCTTGCATTAATCTTTAAAAACCCCAAAAATATATAAAAAACTAATTTTGGGAATAAAAATATAAGGCTATTTTTCATATAGGTTTAAGTGAAGAACAAAAATTTAGACATATGTTATTCATGGTTGTTTTTTTAATTTTATCATTAATTATTAATTGGGTTTTAATAAGCTTTGAAGTTTGTTTTTGTATTGTATATTGACAAACCTAAAAAACATACAAAAGACCCAAATAAGGACTAAAAATATATAGCCATTTGATCAAATAGGTTTCAATGAAGAATAACATTCTATAGGATTATTATTTACATTTTTTTTAATACTTTCATCCCTAACTATGAATTGGGTTATGCTAAAATTTGCACATTTCATTCTTCTCATGAAGCTTAACAAAACCAAATAAAATTTAAACTATTTATATAAGGAATAAAATATATATGACCATTTTCATATATGGATTTTAGTGAAGAACAACATTTTAGAGGGTTATTATTCACGACTGGTGTTTTTTACTTTTATCCCTAACTGTGAAATGGGTTATGCTAAAATTTTCATTGTTAATTTATGGTTTATATTTAATAAACCTTAAAAAATCATAGATTGGGAATTAAAATATAAAACCATTTTCTCAAATGGTTTTTAGTGAAGAAACAATATTTTATACGGTTCTTCTTCATTATTCATAGATCCAGATTCAAGAGACATACACATACATCCAATTTCTTACCCATATGTAGGTAAATTTATCCCATATATAATATTTATAGTGATAAAAAATATGGAGAGAATAAATAAGGCAAGATATATGTTTAACATAACTCAAGCTTAAGGAAGGGGAAATAACATCCCTGAGTGATGGAGGAGACAAAGGAAGATTATCAAACTTGCAACTTACTTGATTGAGATATTAGGCCTACAAGCCTTATTGAAAGAAAAAAGATGTTAAAAATATATATATATATATATATATATATATATATATATATATATATATATATATGAAATTAAAATATTTCCCAAATTAAATTAGTATTAATTAAACTCATAAAAATTATTTGTACCTTTAACTAACCTTGAAAGTACAATAAAACACAAAACATGAGATTCTAAGCCTAGAAAGTAGGCCTGTAGACTATGTTTTTTATATAAATGTATCTAAAGAGGTAAAATTAGCTTAAAAATAATTTAAACACATCAAAAATATCATATTTAATAAAAAATTATCAAATCATTTGGTTGTCATTTTCTTGTGATGGTGATATTAGTGCTACAAATAAGGTTTTTAGACCTTGCTTTAGGACTGCAAGTCTGAGTTTTGTCAATATATTCCTTAAAAAATTCCCTAAAATGTTTATATCAAATATAAAATATTAAATTAATTATCATACACATTACTACAAAGTTTCATGATATTTGGATCAGTGTTTCAAGAGATATAATGGTTTTTATCTTCTTAAACCTATAATTAAACCTTGTTTAAGGACAACAAGTTTGATATTTTAGGATATCCCTTTATGTAGGTCTCAAATAAATTTGAAAAAAAACTAACACTTCATGTACATATTAATACACATTTTTACAAAGTTTCATGAATTTTAGAGGGCTCATTTTTATTTTAGAAGTATTTTTGTATTGAAAACCTTGGTAGGCCTATACATAAGCCAAGACCACTCAAAAATGGATAGTTTGAGTTTGGTAAACAATTTTAAAAATATTTATATTTAATTTAATATAACCCACCATTATATACCATTACATACAATTTTAGACCTTGAAAATTTCTGAAAACTGAAGAAAATAATGTTTCTTGACTGTACCTCCACTTTTCTTTGAATATAACAAAATTGTACTATCTTATCAAACCTACAACATGAAAAATGATGGTCCAAATAAAATAAATATAGTTTAAAATCCAAAAAAAAAAAACTTACATATTCATAATTCTATGAGTATATATATATTATTAATAAAATTCTCTTTATTCATAAATATTCAAAAACTGATACACATAATTTTACAGACTTCTCACATACACCAATAACAACTACCCCCACTCTTGTCCTTTTCCTCTTATATTCATTAATAATTGGATCCTAATTTTATGTTTATAACTTTATCAAAAAAAATTTAGATTTATACTATTATTTAATTCTTGTTTCATGAGCTAAATATCTCTTAACCACCCTAAGACTCAATCAAACATGCCTAGTTTAGTCATCAACATATGTTGCACATATCTTGATGGAGCTAAAGATAATTTTTTAGTGATTTAAATGTTTAAAAACATTTAAAATATATATTTATACCCTAATAACCCATTAATAAAGTATCAGTACCTTTAAAACATACCAAAACCTTCCAAACTCTTTGTAATAATATAAAAAAATTGAATTTCTAATTTTGGCAAGAAACCTAAAAATACCTCTAAATGACTCTAAAATGACAAATGAAACCTGGACATAGTTTATTATTGACCAAACATGAAATATTAGACCCATATAATACCAAACCAAGTAAAATTAAATCATCTATATATGCCCATTTGTATCAAACTCCTAAAGAGAAAAAATTATTCATGAGCTCCTACTCATAATGTCTTCTATATTGTTATAGCTAATGAAAATGAAATTCTAATTATATATATTCTTCAAATAACTACTCATATATGTGGACATGTTCCACTAATATACATTTATTTCTCATATTTGTTATCTTTCTCAATTCTACACCAGCACATGAAATAAACTCATTAAATTAATCAACAATTTCTTTATTATACCTTTTGAGGCATCTTTAATCCTTATCCTATTTTAGCATGTTGTTCATGATTTTCATTTACATGATGGACTCTAAAATGTCCATTATCAGTTATCTTCATTATATTCCATTCTTCATTTTTATATTTATGTTCTACCTCTTCCTATGTTGTTCATGATTTTCATTTACATGATGGACTCTAAAATGTCCATTATCAATTATCTTCATTATATTCCATTCTTCATTTTTGTTTTTATGTTCTACCTCTTCCTCATCATGTGCATGTAATTTTACTTGCATTCATGTTATATCACATTTGTTTATCTTCATCTCTACATCTAATGTTTTCATCATGGAAACATACAATTCATCTTATTTACTATCTTTACTTTCCTACTATTTTGCTTCTTGGTTTCTTTCTTAATGACTATCCTCTTAGCTTCCATATTATTTCACTTTCAAGTCTTCATGCATATTGTGTTCCTTAAGATTCTCTCTCATGCAAGACACCATCCTCTCATACCAAACATTTATTTTTTATTTCATATACTAATTATGATTTTCTTCTCCCTTTTTGTTCTAAAAATATATTTTAGGATCATTACGTGAGAACTTTATTATCTAGTTGTCCTTCAATATAATATTTTTCTCTTCAATCATGTGTTGTTCCTTATCACAATGAATTACCAATGACCCCTTATCTATAATTTTTAAAGTCTTTTTCTACTCCATATTCTCCATCTCTTCTTTCTTTCCCTGTTGTAAGAACTGATTTCCACTCATCAATAACACTTTTTTACTATTTTATATTGTTTTTATACCTTCATACCTTAATGGTGTAAAATTTTATCTATTGCCATATTTTTTAAATTAATAGGTGCTGTGTCTTCCATCATAAGTTTTTCTCTTGTCAAATTGCCAAGATATGCCTAATAAAACATGGCATACATAAATGGACATGACATCACATAAGACCTCATCTTTATAACTACCTATCTAAAACTCTACCTTACATTATTCATTGACTAAGACCTGATGTCCTTTTTAAAACCATGACACCTTATAAGCTGTAGGGTGAGTCAAATTTTTCAATCATAACTTATCAAGTATTTCTAAGGATACTAAATTATTTGTGCTACCACATTCTATTATCATTTTGAATAACTTATCTTTGGACTTGCAGGTGGTTCTAAATAAAAAATTTCTTTGTGTTGGCTCTTTGATTTCCTTGCTTGGTTTGATATGTACCATGTTCATCAGTAAAGACTCTCTTACTTCAAGTTCATCACATGATCTTGAAATCTATTCTTCTTCAACTTACACAATCTAATTATTATGGCTTTCTTGTAGATACTATGAGCATTCATAAGATCTATGGCCTGTAAAATTATTTCACCTGAAACACTTGCCCCAAAAACATTTTATTTTGATTCTTGAATATGATATTATTATAACTTGGACTTGATCATGTGAGTTGATTGTTTCATCCTTGTATACTTTTGACTATTTTTTTCCATCTTGTTGTCTTGTACTTTTGAAATTGTTGCCTCTAAAATTACTATTTCTACCTCTTAAATGTTGAGTTTTTTTTCTAGCTATCTTCTCCTTTGCTTTGAGTTCTAATTGATATGCTTTTTCAACTGACCTTGGAGATAGAATGTTGATCTTATCTTGGATTTTTAACTTGAAACTATTGAGATTTCTTACAACCTTTTCCATATCATCCACTATGTAAGCTACCCTAATTATCAGTTTGTAGAATTCTTCTATATAATCTTTCACATTCATTTCTTTTTTCTTCAAGTTATGAATTATTTTGAAAAATTGTGTTTGATAATCCTATGGCATAAATGGACTTCATTTTTTACACCATTACGTCCCAACTAATAATCTTTTATTTGTCTCTCCTTCTTATGTCATCGTGCACTCCATCCCACCAAATTGAAGCATGTCCATTTAATCTAGTAACAATAAACTTGAATTCTTTATCATCATCTACTTATTCATACTCAAATTACTTATCCATTTAATTTATCTAATCAATTAATTCCTCAACATTCAAACTTCTCTCATACATGGTATCCTCCAATTTAGGTTTGAGTTGACTACTATAACTACCCTTATGAGTTTTTCTTCTGCTATTTATTGCTCTATCACATATTATTTTTTTCTCTCCTCTTCTCTATCACTAAAATATTTTATATCAATGCCCCATATCTAAGCAAGCTCCATTTCTCACAAATGAACGTTAATATTCATCATCTCTATCAATAATGTTTCTATTGTTGGTTGTCTCCTCTAACCTCCGCTACCTCTTCCTCTAACTAACATCCTTACAATATTATATTTCATATATTTTAATCACTATATTTACTGAGATATTATATTATTTAGGTCTCTAACAACCAATATTATATTATCTTCTAGACTCTGATACCAAAAATTATGGAGGAGACTAAGGAATATAATCAAACATTCAACTTACTTGATTGAGATATTAGGCCTAAAATCATTATTAAAACCAAAACTATGTTAAAAAAATATTATATATTCAATTAAAACCTTCTCCACATTCACTTAATGTTAGTTAAACTCAAAGAAAATATTTTTACCTTTAACTAATCTTGAAAGTGAAATAAAACACAAAACAGGGGTTGCTAGGCCTAGGAATTAGGCATGTAGACTATGTTTTTCATATTAATTTATCTCAAGATTTTAAATAATATTAATTAAACTCAAAAAAATTATTTTTACCTTTAACTAATATTGAAAGTGCAATAAAACACAAAACAAGGTTTTATAAGCCTAGGAATTAGGCCTATAGACTATGTTTTTCATATAAATTTCTCTCAATAGGTCAAATAAGATTTAGACAACTTCTAAAATTTTAAAAATACCTTAATTCACATTTATAAAAAGTTTCAAATCATTTTCTTGAGTCATTTTCTTGTAATTGTTATTTTAGTGTTGTAAATAGGGTTTTTAGACCTTGCTTTAGGAATACAAGTCTACGTTTTGCCAATAAATTCCTCACCACATTCATGAAAACATTTAAATAAAATATAAAACATAAAATTCATCTAAAAAAAAATTACTACAAAGTTTCATGATATTTGGATCAGTACTTTAAAAGATATATCAATTTTTGTCTTCCTAAGCCCTCATTTAAGCCTTATTTAAGGACATCAAGTCTGATATTTTAGGATATCTCATTTTGTAGGTATCAAATCACCTTTAAAAAAATTATAAAACTTAATGTACATCTTAATACACCTTTTTTTTTAAAATCATTTATTTTATAGGGTTTCATTTAATTTTATAAGAATTTTTCTATTGAAAACCTTAGAAGTGTTAGAAATATTGTCATTGATGTCAAAGGTCTAGCATTATTGGTGATAAAGACCCCATTGCTTTAATGATGTTTTTAATATTTATATCTTGGATAATGTGTGTTAATATTTATTTAATATTAATGAATATATATTTGGTTGCATAAAGACAAAAGAAGGGCCCATGGAGAAGTCAAAGAGTCATGGGGTAAAGACAAAAGAAGAATGGCACGCATTTTCCTTTGAAGAGTCATCTTGGGGAATTCCAAGAGTCACCAAGTGAAGACAAAAGAGGAAGGGTGCAATTTCTCATGAAGGGACACTTTGAGGAATATGAAAAGTCACCAATATAAGGACAAAAGAGGAAAGGATGCTTTTGCTTATGAAGGGTCACCACATGACTTTTCAAATGCAAGGATACAAAGGGTCATGCAAGTTTGGCACCATTTTCCATGAGGATTGAAGGGTCACAAAGGAGGAAGGCCAAAGGTTATTTGGAAAGCTATAAATAAAGGCTTGAGAAACCATTTGTAATGTGTGAGATAGAGTTTGATTTGATATAGTAATATCTAGCTTAGAAGAGTAGTGAGAGATGAGTATGATTTATATTTGTTATATCTAGCTTAGAAGAGCAAAGGTGAGAGAGGAAAGAGATATTTTAATGAACTATAATTTTTTGAGATAGCAACATTGAGAGATAGTTGTGTGATATACACAAAGGGTTTGGTGCTCCTGTGGGTTGGTGCTCACAAATTGTTGCTATGTTGGTGCTCAGCAAAGGGGTTAGTGCTCATGTGAGTTGGTGCTCATGAATAGTTGTGTTGCTGCTCAGCAAAGGAGTTGGTGCTCCTGCAAGTTGTTTCTTGTGAATATTGTGTTTTGAGTTAGTGTTCATTCATATACTTGAGATTGTTCTCTATGGTTTATCCCACATTGAGTTTCCATGTTAAATTTGGTGTCTCTCTCTCTCTTGTATGGTGTTTATTATTTCAGTGTAATTGCATATATTTAATGTATATTAAAGTGGAATTTGATTAAGGAAAAGTTTATAAGATATATGATATACTGATTCACCCCTCCTCTCAGTATATTCCATGCTTAATAATTGGTATCAGAGCAGGTTCCTTTTGAAAAAGTTATAGAACTTGAAGGTAGATCGGGAAAGCACAAGATGGCCATACATGAAGATGCCTCTACAAGCAAAAGGATAGATGATCAAGAAGAAGAAGAGGAAGAAGCCGAAGTGAATCTAGAAGGAGAACTCATTTGTGCCTCAGAAGAGTTAAAGGCTGTTGAAAAAAAAATCAAAGATTGAAGTGTCAGATCGAGAAAAATGAAAAGGAGTCAAAGGAAATTATTGAAGATCTACAAGCACACTTTGAAGAAGCTAAGAATAATGAATAAGATCTAATGGCAAAGTTGAAAATAGTAAGAAAAGAATGTGAAAGGTATGTTATTGAAATTGCTTCTTTAAAATTAGATCTTGATAAAACAAATAAAGCAATCAATGATAGAGCAGCTAATGATTCAAAATTTGAGAATAACACTAATATGTTGAATAAGATATTAGAAAGCCAAAAAGAAATATCAAATAAGATAGGTATGAGATTTGAAAAGAAAAAGAGCTATGTTGAAGCCCTTACAAAAGAAGAAATAAAGAGAGAAGAAGTGAAGAATACAGAGGACATCTCAAACAAAGAAGGTTGGAGGGAACAAAGCTACAAAAGGCAATCAAGTTAGAGATACACAAATAGGTCCTATTTTTATAGTTATTGTTTTTAGTATAATGGATATGGTCACAAGAAATTAGAATGTATAAAAAGAGCTAATAGTCTCAAAAATAAGGAAAAAGAAAGTCATGTAGAGTCAAGCAGAAGCCACAACTCTTTTGATCCTCTATCAAGCTTTGATGAAGAGGCCATAATTTGTTACAAGTGTACAACTTGGGACACATAGCTTGGTACTGTAGAAGCGTGTTCGAGTCAGTCAAGAAGGATAAGAGTTTCAAGGCTCTGTTCATCAAGAAGAAGGTTCAGACATGGTAGAAGAAACAACCTAAAGATTCTATGTTGGTTTAGACAGCTTTGCATGTAAGAAATGAAGAAAAACCATGGTTCATTGATAGTGGATGTTTGAGGCACATGACAAGAGACAAGATCAAGTTCATAACCTTGAAGAAGATCAATGGTGGCACAGTGAAATTTGGAGACAACACTACTATTAGAATTGCTGGAAAAGGTACACTAAGTTTGGATAATGGTAGAACTAAAACTGAAAATGTTTTATATGTATAAGGTCTTAAGCATAATCTTTTGAGTATAAGTTAAATGTGTGATCAGGGGCACACACTAGATTTTTATGTAGAAGGTTGTGAAATTAGAAGAAAAGATTCAGATGTATTGGTTGTAGATGCTCAAAGAATAGGAAATAACTTGTATATGTTATCAGACATCAAAGGTCAAAGATGTTGTTTGAGTTAGATTGAAGAAAGTTGGCTATGACATAGGAGAATGGGGCACATAAATTTTGACAATCTTGTTAAACTCAAAAAAAAGAAAGTAGTCATAAATCTTTCACAGATTACAAAGCCATCTGACACTCTTTGTGGACCTTGTCAGCATGGGAAGCATGCTAAAAGGTGATTCAAAACAAAAGAGTAATAGACCACTCAGATGCTTGATCTTGTTCACACCAACCTATGTGGACCTATGAAGAGTCAAAGCACTCAAGGTGATAAATATTTCATGTTGCTTATTGATGATTTTTCATGTATGACTTGGGTAATGTTTTTAAAGAAAAAATCAAAAGCTTTTAGACATTTCAAAGCATTAGTTGAGAATGAAACTTGTTTGAATATTAAGTGTCTAAGATTAGATCAAGGAGGAGAATTCATGTTAGACCAATTTATTGAGTTTTGTGAAGATCATGGAATAAAGAGACTTTATTCATCAGCCAAAATTCCATAGCAAAATGGAGTAGTTAAACAAAAAAATAGAACAGTTCAGGAGATGGCGAGGATAATGCTAAATGAATCCAAAAATAAATATTAGAGAGAGGTGGTTGGTATAGCAGTACATATTCATAATAAAGCAGTACTAAGAGTCAATAGTGATAAGACTCCTTATGAGCTATGGAAAGACAAACCAGCAAAAATTGATTATTTCAAAGTTTTTGGTAGCAAATGCTTCATAAAAAGAACTGATAAAAAACTTGTTAAGTTTGAATCTAGAGCAGATGAAGGTAAATTTCTTGGTTATTCCTGCAAAAGTAAAGCTTATAAATGTTATAACAAAAGAACCAAGAAAATTGTCGAAAGTGCAAGTGCTAGGATAGAAGAAGATGGAACATAAAGAATCAGTGATCTAGTAGACATTCCTAAAATCATTGAAGAGGAAGGCTTTGAAGAATCAGATGAAGATGAGGAGAAGGAGAAAAAGGGCACCAAAACTCCATCCAAATACATTTATAGAAATCATAATGAAAGTGACATCATTAGGGACATAAATGAAGGAATTGGCACCAGAAGAATGATGGTAAGTGAATCTGAACAACTTAATTTCTCTTTGTTATCTAAAATTCAACCTAGAACTTTTTTAGAAGCTAGACATGATGAGCATTGGGTTAAGGCTATGGATGAAGAATTAAATCAAATAGAAAATAATGATACTTGGGAGTTAGTGCCTAGACCAAATGATCACAATATGATAGGAACAAAATGGATTTATATAAATAAGTTGAATGAAAATGGAGAAGTGACCAAAAATAAAGCAAGATTAGTATGTAAAGGATATGCTCAAATTGAGGGAATATGTTTTGAAGAAACATTTTCACCAGTGGCAAGGTTAGAGGATATTAGAATGTTTCTTGCATATGCAGTGTTTAAAATTTTCAAAATGTTTCATATGGATGTCAAATCTACCTTTCGAAATGTAAATCTTGAAGAAGAGGTCTACATTGAGCAGCCTGAGAGATTTATTTTCTCAAATATTAGTAACCATGTATGTAGATTGAATAAAGCATTGTATGGATTGAAATAAGCTCATAGAGCTTGGTATGCAATACTTGATAAGTACCTAAAAGATCAAGGATTTAAGAGAGGATTTGCTGATAGTAAAATTAAAATCAAAATAGAAGGTGAGCATCAATTGATTGTTGTGGTATATGTTGATGATATCATTTTTGGAGGAAATATTGAAAAGATGACAAAAGAATTTTTTGATAGAATGCAAAAATAATTTGAGATGTCTATGCTTGGAGAATTATTATTTTTCTTAGGATTGTAAATATTTCAATAAAATAAAGGAATTTTCATATCTCAAAGTCAATATGCCAAGGAAATGTTGAAGAAATTTGGTTTTGAGGATTGTGCACCAGTTGGCACACCTATGTGTATAAGAAATAAGGTAAGGATGAAGATTCACCTATTATAGATCAATCTTTGTATAGATTTATGATTGGTAGTCTTTTATATTTGATAGTATCGAGGCTAGACATCATGCATGTAGTAGGTATGGTTACAAGATATCAGTCATCTCAAAAAGAGAGTCATGATTAGTTGGTGAAGAGAATATTCAGATCTATCAAGGGGATATTGGATTATGGATTATGGTATCCCATAGGTAGAGATTTCACTTTGGTTGCTTATACAGATTCAGATTGGGCAAGGTAATTGGATGACAGAAAGAGTACAAGTGGAGGAGATTTCTTCCTTGATGATAGCTTAGTATCATGGCTAAGCAAGAAGTAGAATTTAGTATCACTTTCTACAGTTGAATTAAAATATATTACAGTAGTATTGTGTTGTACTCAAGTGCTTTGGATGAAGCAAACTTTGGAAGATATCAAGGTAAAGTATGATGAATGTATTTTCATTTTTTGTGATAACACAAGTTCTATAAATATTTCAAAGAATCCAGTAATGCATTCAAGAACAAAACATATTCCCATTAGATATCACTTCTTGAGAGAGCAGGTTACAGATCAACAGGTTAAGATGGAATATATTAGTACTACAAAGTAGATTGCAAATATTTTCACAAAGTCACTACCAAAAGACATATTTGAATATTTATGAGAGAAGTTGGGAGTAATTTATATTACTTCCTGCCATTGAGGTTTAGCATCAATTGAGGGGGAGCTAAGTGTTAGCTCCAGGTAGGCCCTTGCCATTGATGTCAAAGGGGGAGAATAATAGGTACAATTACATGTGTAGAAATAGGTATAGGGAATAGGCATAGGTTGTTATATTAAGGGGGAGTTACTATAGGTTTTTTAGATGACAATATGTGCAAGATTTAGGCTATGGTAGTTTTAGGATTGAGGTTTCCATCAATGACAAAGGGGGAGACTATTGGAAATATTGTCATTGATGTCAAAGGTCTAGCATTATTGGTGATAAAGGCCCCATTACATTTAATGATGTTTGTAATAGTTATATCCTAGCTAATATGTGTTAATATTTATTTACTATCAATGAATATATTTTTAGTTGTATAAAGACAAAATAAGGGCCCATGGAGAAGTCAAAGAGTCATGAGGTAAAGACAAAAGAAGAATAGGATGCATTTTCCCATGAAGAGTCATCTTGGGGAATTCCAAGAGTCACCAAGTGAAGACAAAAGAGGAAGGGCACAATTTCTCATGAAGGGACACTTTGAGGAATACAAAAAGTCACCAAGATAAGGACAAAAGAGGAAAGGATGCTTTTGCGTATTAAGGGTCACCACATGACTTTTCAAATGCAAGGATACGAAGGGTCATGCAAGTTTGGCACCATTTTCCATGAGGATTGAAGGGTCACAAAGGGGGAAGTCCAAAGGTCATTTGGAAAGCTAAAGTTTATTTGGAAAGCTATAAATAAAGGCTTGAGAAGCCATTTGTAATGTGTGAGATAGAGTGTGATTTGAGATAGTAATATCTAGCTTAGAAGAGCAGTAAGAGATGAGTATGATTTGTATTTATTATATCTAGCTTAGAAGAGCAAAGGTGAGAGAGGAAAGAGATATTATAATGAACTATCATTTGTTGAGATTGCAACATTGAGAGATAGTTGTGTGGTATACACAAAGGGGTTGGTGCTCTTATGGGTTGGTGCTCATGAATTGTTGTTGTGTTGGTGCTCAGCAAAGGGTTTGGTGCTCCTATGGGTTGGTGCTCAGCAAATGGGTTGGTGCTCCTATGAGTTGGTGCTCATGAATTGTTGTTGTGTTGGTGCTCAGCAAAGGGGTTGGTTCTCCTATGAGTTGGTACTCATGAATAGTTATTGTGTTGATGCTCAGCAAAGGGGTTGGTGCTCCTGCAAGTTGGTGCTTGTGAATATTGTGTTTTGAGTTGGTGTTCATTCATATACTTGAGATTGTTCTCTATGGGTTTTCCCACATTGCGTTTCCACGTTAAATTTGGTATCTCTCTCTATCTTGTGTGGTGTTTATTATTTCAGTTTTATTTCATATCTTGAATGTATGTTAAAGTGGAATTTGATTAAGGGAAAGTTTATAAGATATATGATATACTAATTTACCCCCCCCCCCCCTCTCAGTATACCCCGTGCTTAAGAAGGCCTATACATAGACCACGATCACTGAAAAATGGATAGTTTGAATTAGGTGAACTATTTTTAAAAAACTTATTTTAATTATGGTATAAACCACCATTATATACCCTTAAATACAATTTTAGACATTGAAAATTTGTAAAAAGTGAATAGAATAATGCTTCCTTAATTGTACCTACATTTTTCTTTAACTGTAACAAACTTATATTATCTTATCAAACATGCAATATGAACAATATGATTCCAAATAAAATAAATATAGTTTAAAATATGAATACATTCAATTAAACTTTCATAATTTTGAGATTATATCTAAAATAATAATAAATTTCTCTTTATTCATATATCTTCAAAAATTGATACATAAACATTTACAGACATCTCACACACATCAACAAAAAACACCCACACTCATCCTTTTCCTCCTATATTTATTACTTAATTGGATAACCCTCTAATTGTTTTAAATTTATCAATTTGTTTCTATATGTCTAATATTATTTCCTTCTTGTTTCATGAGCCAAATATCTCTCAACCACCCTAAGGCTCATCCAAACATGCCTAGTTTAATCATCAACCTACGTTGCACATACCTTGATTGAGATAAAGACAAGTTTAAATTGATTTAAAGGTTTAAAATAATTTTAAAAATATATTTAGACACTATTAACCCATTACTAAAGGATCAATACCTTAAAAACATACCAAAACCTTCAAAACTCTTAGTAACAATTTCAAATTTTTGAATTTCTAATTTCAGTAGGAAACTTAGGAATACCTCTAAATGAATATAAAATGATTAAAAAAACTTGCAAATAGTTTTCTATTGAATAAACATGAAATCTTATACCCCTACAATAATAAAACAAGAAAAATCAAATCATCTATATAGATACACCTGTATCACTAAGCATAGGGAGAACTCCTACTAGCACCTTATTCTCCATTCATTCATGAGTCCTATGTTATCCTTCCATTATTTGTTTTCCATATCCTCCACTTTATTCCCTCCTATTTATTATCTTTATTTATGTGTTTTTTAATGTCATTTGTCAATGGTATCTAAATGTCCTTTTATTTCATTTTTCTACAGAAGACTTGCCCCTTACTTATAATTTGTTACCTCTTCCAAAGATGTGCATAGAGAGTAATAATTTCATATTTACACACATTTTAACATTAAAATGGGTTCCAGTACTAAGGGTCCTCTTTTTTTAAACAATATAATTTAAGATGGGTCTTTTTGAAAATTTCTAAATTTGACTCACATAGAAAGGTAAAAAATATTAGGGAAAGGAAGGGTTCCCTTAAGGTTTTATTTGTCTAAGTGTTATATATATAGGGTTTTGTATGAAGGCATAAAATAATAAGTTTTCCATATATAATTCCAAATTTAATGAAGGGATCACACGGAGACATACAATAGCAAGGTGGCAGAACATACACACACATTGAGGTATTCATGCATTCAATATCACAGAACATATTTTTTAATCACATATCATACTTCAATAGACATATACACCTCATTTACATTTATACTACCAATATGAACTTATTATAAATATGTGTTATAAATATTAATTTATGCTCAACCCTCAATATCTTATATTTAGTATGTTATAAACCTTCATCATAATATGTTACTATTCCTTCCAACCTTGTGACAAGATGTCTGGCTCTTTAAGGATCCTACATACTTTATAAGACTTTTTTTGCTTTTCTCAAATTCCCTTATTCTTGGCCTTAACCATTGGAGGTTGAAATTAATTTCATTAGGAAATAAATTATATTTTCCTCATCATTAAGTTACTTGAAGCATTTATTGAATATTTATTTATTATATTATTGAGCACTTACTAGTGAAACTTATTACACACTTCTAATTTATAGATCATCAAATTACTCTCCATAGAATATTTGACAAGATTAAAAGGTATTTTGGTAATAATTCCTTCATATATTGAACTGGAAGAAGATCAATGATGAAAATAATAAGGAGGGTCACAAAGTGTACCTAATAGGGAGCTAGGGATACTCCAAGTTAACACCATGGGCATGGGGACCATAAAAATCAAGCATTAGGTCCAATATTTATTAAGAAGACCTATACAAGAATAAGGGGAGAATTACATCCTCCTCTTATAAAATTAATTTCGTCGATATGATAACATAAATCACATGATTTTTGAAGTCTAAATTACATATTTGTTCCCTATAATTCATAGGAAAATAATATGTTCATATATCACATCATTTTAATTCGTATAGTGGAGCCAAATTCTCTTAACAAGTCACTTTTAGTTCTTCAGCCATATTTATGGATATAAAAAGAAGTCTAGGTAAAAAGTAACCTTGTAAAATGCAATCAAATAAAAAATTGAGCAATGTTTCCCATGGATTACTACTTACACTCTATTTATTTTATTTTTTACTAAATGTGGTTATATTTATAAGATCAAAACAATAATTTTCATTATAAATCAAGTAAGGAGAGGTTAGTTCTAAAATTAAGAATCTAAGGTCATATCTAAGAGAGAATTTTTTCATAAGAGTCACACTTTTTGAAACAAGATTCCCAACTTAATTAAAATCATAAGCATATAAGCTCATAAGAGAAGTTGTTTTAGAACCTATACTCAAGATGGTATGCCAACAAAGAATCAAAAACCATATAAAATCCGCCCAAAGCAGTATAATAACACCTCAACACAATCACACAACATAAAAATCAATTCTAGTGTCACAGGATAAGTAAGATATTTTAGAAATGTGTATGTTAATTTCAATCATAGTTTGTAGATTGAGAAGATAGTAAGAATTTAAGTAATCATATTGTACCATTATAAGGTTAAATATAATTACAAGTAACAAGGTATGAACAAAAAGTAAGAGATCCACATCATCTCAAGGAAGGATTATGGGATTTCCAAGAATCCCATCATAGAAGCATGAACCATATTGAATTATACTTATTCCCTTAAACAAAATTGCATATTGATACTATGATCCTATTTGTTATTGGTCATATAGTTGTATGCATAATTACTATAATGAAAATAAATATATATGCATTCACTAAGGAATCATTTAATAATAAAAAATTTCATGTAATATTTTAATAACATCCCTTATCATTTTCCAAATTTAACTCCAGTTACCTAAATTTCATGGTACATGTTAGTATGTTTATGAAATATTAAATTTTAATAGTAAAAATAATGTATCTAAATATAGTCTTACCAATCCATGACCCCTATCATGATCACATGACTCAATACAATTGCATTCAATTACCTTTATAATTTCTATTAGTGAGTCTATAATATAATTAATAAAAGTAGAAATGGAACTAGCATGCAACCTTCCATGGTCCCAAGTTCCTCTTCCAATTTGTTTAACCACAATATAACTCATAGAACCAAAACATTTCACTTGACTAAACATTTATTTTATCCTAATAAATGTCTAAAATAAGTTATGGAAGAATCAAAATTTATGAAATTAAATTGCTATCATCATGGATATGCCCATGTACTAATGCCAACTATATATTGTCACCATGGCTACACCCATGTACTAGTAATATATTTTATAAATATGATTATGGTATTCAATATTGTCATCAACATGTATTTGATAGAATAAAAATGAATGGAAACCAACATGCAGCCCACAAGGACTCAAGATTATAAATGAGTTCATTTGTTGGAAGCTTCTCCAATAAGAAATGCCATCTACATGGAGGAAGGCTCTAGTTTGAGGTAGTAGTTAAATATGCATATTAAATTTATTAAAATGCAAAAGGAGAGTAAGCATTGGGCCATGTAATCCCCTTACTCCCCCCCATCTCATAGGATAACTAACATAACCCACATGGCATCAAGTTACTCCAAAGCATCATGGTAGTACACCTCTTCCCAACACCTATACATATGTCATCAAAGTAGCAACCAATAATGCATGTTGATGAAGAAGTGTCACATACTACAATACTCTTACATGGATCATCTAAAACACCTCAATAAATATCATGCTTAGCCCACACTAGGTTAAATCACGCATTCAAATATCTAACATGTATTAATAATCATGATAAGATTTTATAGAATCATGAAGCAAAATAAACATGCAAGTCAGTCATAGTAAAATCAATATCATAGTACATTCATTTTAGCTCATATGCATTTATAATTATATTATAAATGACCATATCTAAATCATATCATGTTATTTATAATGTAATTTTTAGTAAAACCAACCAATGACAAGTATAAAATAAAATTTTGATCATGAATTCCTTAAGTCAATCAATGTGTATAACCAAAATGTTCATAAATCATAATAATGGATCCATCTCTTAATGCCATCAATTATATAGAAAATATGGAGAAGTATTATCTCACTGTACATCATTTGAAGTGTCATAGCCACAATAATCCAATAAAATTATATATTAAATTAGCCCATCACATATTTTATCAATCCCTAAGTGACAAGAATTCTTAGTGATAGATAATATAAGAGAGAAATGTTGGTGTGCACAGTTTTTTATTTACCACAACATACAATAGGCACAAGTGGATGCATAAGTAGGATGTAAAACTTCTATATAAATTAACCCTTTAGAATAAAGTTCCTTAATTCCATAGACTTCATATTTATGAATTTGTCCATAAGGAGACTACACACAAAATATAATTTTAGGTTCACAATAGAAATAGAATGAAACAAAAAAGATAGTTTACCTAGAGCTGTTGGTATTCCACCCATTCTTTGAAACAAAGTGTAATACACCATGAAATTCAAACAATGTCACCCACTCCAAAATGTACACAATTTTTTTTATTTTGATATAATAATACTAAATATATTATCGATCGATTAAGGGATACATAGGACAAAATCCATGTAGATAAGAAGGTGGGATAATGAAGGTAACACTTAGCTTGGTAAAAATATTTCCATATTCATGCTCATTACCATTTATCAAACCAATATGGGTTAATTTCTCAATGAAAAAAGAAAACAACTCAACAATACCTCAATACAAGATTAGATGGGTTGTAAAATTTGATTTTAACCATTATATGGATATAATTATCAACCTTCATATGTGTTTTCCAACTAGTAAATAAGAGTATCTTTGGCATAAGGCTGGGGAATTTGAATCTTATTTTTTTCCAACATCAATTACCATAAGAAGTATAAATATTTACCTTTGAAATAAGTTTAATAATAGACAAGGTAAAGTAACTCATTTTCAATATTAAGATTAAGGACCATTGTAACTCATATTGAATCAATAGGGATCCAACATCATATTTTAGGTAGCTATATCATATTGACATAATTTTTATGTTTCCTAAAAGCTTCTATTGACAAGGAATTTTAATTTTCTTAAATAGAGGAATTATAATGGTCACATTTAAACCATTAACCAAGAGAACTATCATGTTATTCAATGTAGGTGTATCATGGTCACATAATTATGATCATGGAAAAATTTAAATCTATGCATACTATTTGTTTCTATGGTAAGTGAACCAAATTGGTCTTAGAATCCATTAATAAACTTGGATACTAACACAAAGTTATACATCTTTTTGTAAGTGAATTTAAATATAACATCCCATAAATTTAAAACATATGGTTCATAATTAAATATTCATTGTTCTAAGGGAAGTGTTACTTATTCCTCGTATAATATCCTAAGAATAAGATAGCAATAATAGATTCTAAAAAAACCCAATCATAAAAAGTAAATGTTTTCTACAATCTAAAGAATGGTTATTTTTTTATAGTTATGGATTTCAGTTTTCAATCCATATTTTTTACAAAGGAGATGAAAGTATCATAATAGGACAATGAAATCAATTGTTACAACTATCAGTTATTATACTTATTAAATCAAGCTTCAACATCTTGTTTTCCTAAGATAACACATGGAGTTATATTAAGCCTTTAAGCTCAAAATACACCATGTTTAAATAGTACTAATCAACTTCCCAAAACCTTAGACTTATGGAAGTAGCCATGTAGAGTAAGGTAAATATTATTTAACTCTTGAAATGAATGAGAATATGTATATATTCAAGGTCTTAAACCCATTTATGAAAGAACCTTGTGTAACCAACCATTGGTAACATCCTTGTAGGTCTACTAATAGCAAGATAAATATTCTATTATGGTCTAATTAGTAGGATTTAAAACTTATTAGAGATAATCAATTTACAAAATAGTCTATATTCAACACATGATACTATAACATAACTTCTTTATAATCGTATTAATTCCATATACCCAGTATCAAGTTCAATGTTTTATTCATTATAGTATTAGCTACATGTCATTGAATAAATTCATGGTACAATAGTGCAAACATAAGAATCATTTTATCATCGAGATAGTTCATTATAATATGGAATTTAATAAGGCTCAAAAAAATTAAATAATTATACTAAGTAACTCCTTAATATGATCTAGAAGCTTCAACATAATCAATTTTTCACTCCCATTAAAAAGTAATTTTCTAGCTTCCATAAACTATAATAAAATATAATTGTATAGTTTTTGTGATAATGCACATAAATAGAAGCTAAGTAGAAAGATATATGTTTTTGGGTAAGTGCAAGAAGATGATGGGCCAATTTTTTCAAATTTTCATAAATTGACCATAAACACGTATGCATGATTAAAATAATATGTATGCATTTTTTTAGGCTTGTTAAATACCAATCATAAAACGTGTATGAATTATTAGGGTTAAAAACATATATACATTATAATGTGTATTTTTATAAATATGTTTAAAAACCTCTTGAAACTCTCATTCAACTCACACAATTTGTCATTGCTTGCCCACAATTCAACTGCACACCATGCTAACATTTTATCTAAAAGGATAAAATTGCCCATTATTTACCAATTAGATTGACAAACTCTTTAAAAAACTCTTGAAAATATGTTTAGTGAGAAAATATATATTATTGCACTAGAAGAGAGGTAACTAAACTAATTTCTGGCCAATTAACACCAAATTTAGTAATTTTTTTTATAGATTTGCATTGTTTTTTGTTAAAAACATTTATTTTTGGTTGTTAAAACCTATCAAACATGTTAAAATACAAGATAAAATGTGGGAACTAAATAAGAATAAAATAATCCATGAAATGCTCCTAACCCTTATAGCCCTCCTAACCCTCCTAGCCATCCTAAAACATTATAAGACCCCCCAAGTAGTAAGGAGGATTTGGATGTACATATAATAAAAAATAAAATACCTATTGAAAAGTTCATTAAAAGAATGAGGAACCCTTTTTTGAACAAAACCCACCACACTTATTTTTAAAATACACTAGAATCACTACTATGCCAAGTTAAAATTGATAATTAGTCAAATTGACAGATGGCAATCTTATAAAAAGAGGTGTAGGTCATACTATGTTAATAAATTGTCAGTAAATGGTGTGAGATAAAAAAAATAAAGACCTAATTTATGTAATATCCATTGATCTTTAAACCAATGCACCACCTTTATTATCATGCAAATATTTCACCATCCAATGGTGCCAACATAATTTGATAATAGACATTTTTTGGGAATGGTTGTGGATGGTCTTTGATTACTCACCTTGTAACAACCATTAGGTTTATTTATATTTTGGAGGAAACTATATTAGGAGTTTATCCTCATTGACATTCATAATTATTTTAACTACTTAGAGTTTTAGATCCAAGGAAAATGTTGTGCATATGATAAACTAGCTGCATGATGTGCACCTAATCAACCAACCAGAGTGTGTATCCAAAATCCACATTAACCTAAGATAATCACCTCTGTAATGAATGAGATAGTATAGATTGAAAATTTACATGCAATTAATGTGATTATTGACACCCTTGTTCTACATATGAGTAAGTTTTCCCACACTGATGTTGGAGAGGGTGTACATAGGGATTCTCCAACTAACATTGATGCTAAAAAAACACCATTGTGTTAGTGTTAGTAGGTTCAAATGTAGTTTCATCCAATAATTTTTACTAGGAATGTAAATGTGTAGTAGCAATAATGAATTCAGTGAAATACATAAAATGAATGAACACCATATACTACAATATTTTTACATGGGAAAACCTCTATAAGTAAAAAAAACCCACAATCAAATCAACATCTTCCATTATTAATCCAAAGAACAAACAATGATATGGTTTCATATGAATCTAGTATTTACATAACCCAGAATACCTTTGTTCTCACTTATCTTCATTAATACTTCTTTACAACTAGAAATGTACTTTGTTTTTATAATATATATTTCTCTCACACTATTATGCTTAATATATAGATGGGGATCAATTAGAACCATGAGTGAATATACATTTTCACTTCATAACTAATTTGATTAGTTGTGAATGTTGTCATAGAGATTACAAGTTAACAAAATGGTGAAAAGATCTTAGGTAAGGTAAATATATCAAGATTCAACATTATCAAGAACTTAATTATTAAATTTGAGTATCTAAAGTAGGTAATGCTTAATGATTAAATTTGAGTGTCTAAAGTAGGCAAGGCTCAATGAAGCAGTGGCAAAGCAGAGTATTAAGAGCATTAGGGTTATGGACTGCATGCATAGGAGCTTAAACATAGGGGAGATTACAGGGGAGTGAGTAAGTTTATGGGGTTGGAAATAGATGGGGATGTTGTAGGGAGGGGAAGAGAGGGCATAATGCACTATTGGTAAGGGTGGTGGGCCTTGTGGAAGTCTTTATAATTGTAGGGCAGGGCAACCAAACTACCACAAGTAAAAAATAATGGTTTTTTACAAATTATTTCTTGAACCAGAATAAATTGTAAGAAAAATCATGGGAAATCTGAACACTAATTTTTTTTTTTAAAAATGAAACCCCTCAAGGGCCCTTGATCCCCTTTGAATCCCTACATAGTAGAAAACTTCCAATTATTGCCAAAAATCAACAGTGTGATAAAACTATGTAGTTTTTTTAAAATTTTAGAATTTTGCCTACTTTTTATTGAATTGAAAATTACCTCCCTATCCCAAAAATCCATGCATTACTCCTTAAAAATTGAAAAACAACTCAAAAACTCCCTAAAAACCATCCAAATATGAAACCCCATTATTTTTTTTGAAAACCCATTACCCTCACTTATTTTTTTCCTGATTTTGATCACCTGAAACTTCCAAACAATAATTAGTAAACCCCAAAACTCAAATTTGTGTTAAAAAACTAAGCTTGAGAAGGAAAAATAAGAGAGAAAAACTATGATAAATTTGAGTAGATAAAAAATATATACATGAACCAAAAATCCTAATTTTTACCTTCAAATTTTCTCAATAAATGATTGTAGAATAATGATCTAGTACCATGTAAAATGGAGAAACATGACACAATCTATTCTCACCTAGAATCTTCATACAAGCACACTTCATCTCTTAGATATGTAGAAAGCTATAACACAAGTACATGAATGAAAAATCAACTACATATATATTATAAATCTTCTCATAGGTTCACTCTCATGGAGTTATATCTAAAAAATGAAAAGTAAATACTCAAAACAATGAAAACTACGTACATGGATGAACTATTAACAAGATTTCTAAAGTCTATGTCTCTTTTTATAATTCACTAACTTACACTTAGGTGCATATAATTATTTATACCAACAATTTTTTTCTCTTTTTCATGTGCCCAAGGCATTGTATCCCATAGTTAACTTGAGTTTTTCTCTCACTTACCCTTTTATTTTCTCATTTGTGTTTGGGAAATAATGCATGTTTCCATGATTTTTCTACTTATTAGTCTTGAAGGGTATAATAAAACAACCAATTTGATATAAATTCTATTTAAACTCTTAAGTTCTGGTCCAATCAAAATTTGAATTTAAATATTTACAATTTTTCAATAGATAATTTATGCATTTGTTAACAAAAAATATGAAAACCCCATTTATTAGTGTTTTGATTGGTTGAAATTGTGGACATGTTATTAATGGGCATAATGTTGACATCATAAATAGTTCTTGGAAATAAATGTTTTTCAGGATGCAAGGCTAAAAAATCATTCAATTCACACATGAGAACTAACAATAGGATAGGTCCATTATATGGAGCATACATCACATTAATTGTCTTAAGGGATTTTCCCATGATAAGATGTTAAAGACTATAAAGAAATATACTACACCATTCAATAAATCTTATTTCATAGGCATTGAAATAAGCAAGCATCTTTCCTTCACCTAGACAATGGGTTTACGCATTGGATACAAAAAAAATTAAAATTCTAAGTTTTCATGTGTCTTTGCTTGAGTTTTAGGAAATGCTATAATAATCATCCTCCCACATCATTCTTTACTGATAATAAATTGGCTTATTTTTTAATAATTCATCAGAAAATTCATAGATGGGCATAAGGGTATATAATCCTATCTATCAACACATACATTTTTAGAGACTTGAATGAAGTTACCTTGATGGAGTTGGGAAGAGGGATTTTTATTTTGTCTACCAGCCCTAAAAATGACATTTGTCAAAGATCTTATAGTAGTCTAGTATCTCTGGCATTTCCTATAATAATGGCAAGGTTGGTTAACATTATAGTTTTTTAAATAGTATAATTTGGTGTCCAAGTTTTTACATTGAGGGCAAGGTATCACCTTCGTAGGTCATTTCAAGTCTATCATGACTACATTTGCCTTATCATATTATGTTAAATTGTCATGGACATCAATACACCATTCTAATGAGTTATTTACAAGTATCATCTTACTGAAAAGTTTTAATGAACCATCTATGGATTTTCAAGATTTACTTTCAAACATTGGCATTTCTCATCTTCAAAGATTTTTCAAAAGTGGAGATATTCCTCCTCTACTACAAAACCTAAAAAATTGAGTCAAATTGGATAAATTTTATTTCTCTATTGTATCTAAGGTTTTGGTGCATCTAAATTAAGTTTATCTTGTATTTTTGTCTACAATCATTTGCAAATATGTCTGCATCTAAATTGAGTTTAGTTTATGACATAGTTTTTTAAATATGGCCATATTTAAAGACAATAGACTTGCATACCTTTAGCCAAAATGCTAATGTACGTTAAGTTTTTCTCACTCCGTCGATAGCCTAATACCCAGGAAATATGCCTAGAATTTGACATCCAACCCTGCCTCTTAAATGGAAATATCGTGATGGTGAAATACTTTGTCTATGTTTCAATTGATGTCTTTGAATAAATTTATAGATGGTAAGTTGAAATAACTACAGAATTTTGAACTAAAATAGTCTTTGTTGTAATAGATTTTGTTATACTAAATGAAACATACATACATACATATATGTATATGATAGTAGATCGCAAGGCAACATGGACTATAAAATTTGACTTGAAATCTTATTGAAATCTGATTTAAGTATTTATCATAGAATAGTATTGAAATTTGTTTTATGATGAAGTGTACATTTTAGCTCTTAAGAAATACATAAATGTACATATATACATAAATAAATAAATGTATATATACATAAAGATTATAGATTTTGCACTCATATTTTCAAATCATTTGAGAAGATTCCTTTAGGAAATTATAATACATTTAAGATTAAAAAATTATGTATTATGAAAAGAATTATTCTTGTCCCAATGCCTTACATAAACATTTATCATAAATAGATTGGAAATATGCTTGTCCTAATGATAAATAAAGAGTGCATATACACATAAACAGATTGGAAATATGTTTGCCCTAATGATAAATAAAGAGTACATTTCAGATCTTATGCTATAATGTTCTATTTTTATTTGCTAGTGTGCCACTTAAAAAAAGTTAATATTTAGAAGAATCCATGAAGAGTTTATTTCATTAATAATTTTGGATAATTATATCCTTTACCATTCCATGATTTTGCAAATGATGTGGATGTTGTTAACATCCAAGTTTTGTCCTTCTAGATAAGATATTTGGGTAGAAGATATTAGTAGCACTAATTCAAATATTTTTTTAATGTTGACCTTAAGATATTAAAGGATGTGACACATGATGCCTTCATTATGACTTAGTGGGCATTGATGAAATCAAAAACATTAGAGTGGATTTCAAGTTCATATAATTTTAATTATTTTTATATTTATTCATATGTGGGAAGAAAAAAATCATATTTAATTTGAAATATATAGATATTTATATTAAATCAATGTTTTACTTGAACATTGCTACTTTACATTTAGGAATATTTTTGGAGACAGTTTTATGGGTTAGTGAAAAGGTATGATTACATAATTCTAATAATTAGTTTCATTGGGGTAATCTTAAAAAAAAACACTTTTTTTTCAATTGGTTTGATTGTGTGGAAAAAATTAGTAGCCTACTATTTTTAATGATCACATCATTTGCATGCCTCTCATTACATACAAGCATGGGCAAGTTCCCATTCATAGTGTTTAAATCATACATAATTACATCCTTAATACTATTCAAAGTATGAACACTAAAAAGCAAGTAATAATTTTGAATTCCATACCTATCATGTTTGGTGTCTTGAGGTTGATTTCAAAAAAGTTATTGGTATCAGGTGTATAACTACATGGTCACAAGCATTTAAAACCAGTACAAGTGCTACAAATGTCCACATTATAGAAGGTTTGGAAAGTCCTCCAAGTTGTTGGTGACATCAATTTTACATAAATCCATACTTTTTACTTGTCATAGAAAATGAAATATGTAAAAAAATAATGCCTTGAGTTGTATGCTAAAACCTTATTATAAGTTGTAATCTAATCTACTCAAGTAATTGTGGATAAATCATTTTATTGTGGACACATTTAAATTGAAACCTCAAGAAAATAAAATTAGGAAGAAAGCATCCCTCCTTTTTGTAACAACTATGAATTTCTTCTATATGCTTTGCACTTTATTTGGGTATGCAACCTTTGGAAAGAAAACCCCTCGAAACCTTTGGATAAAATTTGATTTGTACGAGCCGTGTTAGATAGTTTCCTTTGTTAATGCATGTATTATGGTTTACCTGATCTCAACATACCAAGTATGACTTTTAAAACTCTTCCTTCTCTTAATTTTCTTCAACTACCATTTACAAAAATCTATAATTATTGAACTCCAGATCATAGAGAATTTATTCTTCTATTTTCTAGAAAAGAAGCTAAAAACTCAACATGGAAATTGCACCTATGTTGGGTGCACAATGTCAATTCATTTCTTATCAACCATGGTTAGGTAAAATTAACAATGTAAAAATTATAGTGTATTATGTCCTCCAAGCCAGTCATTCATTTTGGTTGTGCCAAGTTGAATACCATTGACATGGAATTGACATTACAAAAATGAGTATCCATTATATCCTCCAAACCAAGCACACATTTTGGCATTGACAATTTACTGACAACCATGGTCCACTTGTATTCCATAGGTACATATGTAGGTAGTGTTAACAACAAATATTATCACTATGGAATAATTTATCATAGCATTTCAACAGTGTCATAAATATTCTTAAATAATTTTTCTTGATAAAAATGTTCACTTTATAATCAATACTTAAAATAAATTTCAAAACTATTCTAAGCTCCCATAGGGACTTGACACATGGTACCCTGGTTATTAAATATTTTTGAATTCTTATTACCCTATACTTGATATAACATTTATTTTGTATCTAGATTAAATATTTCCATCCCCTTCCACATGTATTTATTAGAACATCTATTTTATAACAAGTTTAAATATTTTCATCTCTATCTCCACTCCTTCCACCATTTTTTAATGAAGTTTTTTTATGAAATAAAGATTATAATTTATTATAAATAAAACATGTACAAGACTATTCACAAAAAAAAGGTGGTAGAGGGCATGCCACCAAAGTCACACTAGGCCACGCCTAGGAAATAAAATTCCCAAGGCCATAAAAGCATCAACAAACTAGGTCACACCCAAAGAAAGTTCTAATACATCAAAAAGAGAGAAACTTAAGTAGAAACAATAAATAAACTATTCGGGGTGGGTCATTATAAGGTGGGCCACCCCAATTAGAGCCTAGAAGATCTTACCCATCATCCATTGGGCCCCATCCAACATCAGTTTCCACCTAATCAATATTATCTTTTTCTTTAGTAGTATGTGAGGGAGAAATGGATAAATTAAGCCACATGAAAATTTTATCAAAAGGATGAAAATAACCATCCTAATAACTTCCAAATTTCTACCTCCCCCAAGTTTAGGCCACTAAAGGTGGGGAGCCCCACCCCTAACTATGTTGAAGTGGTGAAGGCAGAGAACCCCTACTAGCATGTTGATTAATAATGAAACCCCAACCACCCTGTTGCACTAGAGGGGGAGATTGAAATACAAGGAATTAGAATCCTAATAATGGTGGTGAGATCGGTTACAGTGAGAGCCACACTTAGGAGGATCACCCATGCTGTAAGGTAGGGTGTTAATAGGTGGAGAAGGTAGCACATGAGCAATGGTGCAAGGAGAATCACCCCAGTGATGGAAGAGTCATTTCAAATAATCAAGATCCATAGCCACTTTGTTTATTTGCACTTGTAACTATAGAATCACATTAGAAACAATGATAGCTTTTTCATAAGTAACAAATAAAGAATTGGCAAAATTATTAGAAAATATTGCTGAATTATGTTCTTTCCATAGCCAAAATAAAATTTTCATTTTGAAAGCATGCCAAACTTGGGTGAACTAAGGAGGTAGACTCAGGTTATCCCCAAAGATAATATGGCACTAGCTAAAGGGAATGGAGTGAAGAGGTTTAAAAAGGCTTGAGTCCATAACCAGGCATTTTGGGCCTTTGGAAAGTGTCATAAAAGGCACATTATGGTTTTAAGGTGGCCATAGAAGGGACATTTAGGAAGATAAACCCCCAATTATACCAACCTTCTACTAATAGGCAAGCCTTGATAAATAAAACACCACATGAAGTGATTAATTTTGGGCTCAGTATAAGTAGACCAGATAGTGAAAAATAATTTCTCGTAGAAAGAAGTGGAAGAATGTGTTTATGCAAGAATTTTCACTTTTATGACTAAGAAGAAATAAAGAGATAAAAGCTATGGAAAAGGGTAAAATAGATATGGTAGAAAAACCTAGTAGAAATGTGTGCATGAACTAGATGAAGTGGAGAACTCTTCTTTGGCTAGGGGAAGATGACCTACATAAAAAATCACTCAAAGCAATCTTTTTTGTTAGACAAAGAGGAAGGGTGGATTGTCTAGCTGGGGATAGATCCAAGAAAGTGTGAGCTATCTATGGATATTGTCAATCCACACCCATAAAACAAGTTAATGCTAAAATTAGATGAATGAAAGCAAGCATACACAAAAGTAAACAAGATAAATACTTTGCTAATGTAAGCTAAAGATCCAATAAACCAATAAAAGAGATCCTAATTTACTAAATGAATGTTTTGTTCTATTTTGGTCTGCTCTAATCTAACCTAGTACAAAAAATGGGAAAATATGGTCTATTCAATTATTAGTTAAATGGTAAAAAGATGAGGGTCTTAGATCAGAGGGATAACCATTAGAGATTATGGGTAATTATATATGGTTATGGGTAACCGTCATTGGCTACCTGAGAGGGCTGGGAATACTCAAAACATACATGGGAAGAGATTTGTACATCTAGTAAAACTAAAGTAATAGGTCTGTTTGAGATCTGGTAATGATAAGATGAGAAGGTAGAGGGTCCAAAGTAATCAAAATGAGATGGGAAGGGTCTAAGGAGGTGGATCCTGATAGAGATATTCAAGTAGATGGAAAGGAAATAGAAATGAATGTAATCAAATGCTTACTTGATCTTGAAGAGATTTTGGCAACATAACATTGCTTGAAGGAAAGCTAAAATAAATTTGCCAGAGGTTCAGGTTGGTGGTTGTTGGAGAAAACTACATGAAGAATTTTTGAATGCCTAGAAGACTTGAATATCTGTATGAAGATAACTTGAATGTAGAATTTGGATATGTCTTCCTGGATCCCCCTCTCCTCTTACTCACTTCCTTTTATAAGCAAAAGGTGATGGTGTAAGAAGGATAAGGATGATGAGTAATGAGGTGTTGTGATGTGTTAAAGGATGAGGTAGAGAAAAAGTATTAAATTGTGTTCTTGATTTCCTCAAGAATAACTAATGATGTGTTACCATCTTGGGGAGCTAACCATTCATAGTTAGGGTAACCATTAATGGTTACCCCTAACCATCAGTGGTCGAGGTGTCAAATAAAAGTGGGTTTGAAGAGGGTCAAATAGTGGATAAATGGTGTTAGCTAGAAAAAGTGAGTTGAGTTGGCTAAGTTTAGTTAACTTGGACTCAAGGTGGGTCAGGACAAGTTAGATGAATGTGCAATTGAGTCAAGAAAAAGAGATGATCAAGGCACTTTAATGACTAGAACTGAGTGTGCAATTTTCTATTGTCTACATTTTACCCCTTTTGTTAGGTAGCTTGTATTTGCAAGATATAAAATAAAAATAGATCATGTAGTTGAAGGTTGGTTGAAGGTCAATTTGCCCTAAATATGGGAGGATTTCCTCTTTAAAGTAAGAGATGATGAGGAAAAGTTGAATTGGGTCAGAGTTTGATGAATGGTTTATGGTTAGTCACAAATGTGGGTGACTAAATGGTGGTTCAAAATTGGGTATTTGTAATACAAACATATGCATAAGATGTGACAAAGATGCGATAACCAAGATCATGTAAAGACTAAAGATGCTAATGTTGGTAAAAATAAGCTCAGTGCTAAGAAGACAGGTGACCAATAGACCATGTGACCATATTGTGATGGTTGGGTACACTTGTTATCCTTTAAAGAAAAATGGATCAGTGTTTGTGTGGGTATCTAAATTTAGAAGTGATCCCATGGAGGAATCTAATGTCTTGGTCATGCACTAAGTGAAAAATGTTCAAATTTTTAACATGGCAAAGTCAGTCAGTGTGGTCAAAAAGACCACAACAAAGTCATCACAAAAAGATGTGAAAGGTTTGGGTCAAAATGGTCAATGTTGAGATGGATGTGGTGTAATGGTTCAAGGATAATGTTTAATGGTTGGTAGTTGAAAATAAAGGGATGGTCGAGCTGACTCCAGATGCACTAGGAAAATAAACTCTACCTACATAGTTTCATGGACATAATATCCAACAAAAAATTTAGGCCAAATTTAGTTTTGGTATTGGGATAGTGATGTGGAGAAAAGTGATCTCCAAATGGTTGATAGCCAAAAGATGGATATAAAGATAATGATCAATGGTTGGGTGAAAGGTATGTTGGAAAAGGGGCAGCCAAGTTGACTTCATATGCACTAGGTAAGTGGATGTTGACTATATATTTTCATGGATATAATATCCAACAAAAAACTTTAGGTTGTATTTAGTTCTAGTTCCGATTTGATGAATTTTAAAAGAGGAAGGAAGAAGGAGAAGAGTAATCTCTAAAAATCCTAGGGAAGTAAATTCCCCAAATAGGTTGAGGTGGTTTTCAAATGAGTTTCCCTAATTTGACATACCACATGGTTTTGGTTTTTTTGAAGGTAGTGTTGGTTTTGATCAAAAAAATTGGTTTGATATAGGTTAGAGATTAATACTCTCCAAGAACTAAGTGATGGAGAAGGAATCTCCAAGATAGAGGCCTTATTTGTTTTGGGGGTGAGGTTTATGAAAAGGTGAAATGTGGGAGAATTAGGAAATATGTGTTTCCAATAGTCAACAATAGAAGGGAAATAAAAGAAGCATGATGCCTTCTCATTGGTAAATACTAAAAACATTAATGAAGTTAGATGGGGCTTAGTGAAACTTAACCTTTGGAATGATTTTCATAAGCATACTTTGGTTTATAAAATTACATCTTGATGACATTGTGTCCAGTAAGCTCAAAATCCCTTGATTCATAGAGAATGGAAGAAGGGGAATAAGTGGTAAGTGAATGGTAGATGGGTGAATAGCGAACATGACCTTATGTGGGTAGGCTTGCCCCTTCTATAGGTGACCTAAGAACAAAATTTAGACAAGTCTATGTCTTATGCTTAATGTAGAATGATCAATACGGGAAGTCTACTAAAGGGAAAGCTAATTACCAATTTCTTGGGATGTTTATTTAATTTTTGAGAAAGGGTCTATTTATGTTTTTTAATTTTGAGAAATTTGTAAAGCTAATCAATGTGGGAAGATTCAAGGAATTGCTTTTAATATATATTTGACTTAGCCATCCTTCAAGGTAATGTTCTAAGTTTTTGATTTTTAGTATCCATCCTTCAAGGGAGTAGTCTATCTTTCAAGCAATGTTCAAGAAATAGGGTAGCTATCCTTCAAGGGAGTAGTCTATAGAATGCTAGAAATTTTATGACCCAAATGATATATTTTGGTATCCCACATAGTTTGAATGCTAGTTTTAGACATGGACAAGTCTAATAAGGCTTAAATTTATACCTTTATGAGGGAAATTTTTTAGCACAAGAAGGTAGTGGAAGGTGGAAAGGAATGGGTTTTGAGAGACAAAAGACCATGGGATTTCATCTCATAAAAGATAAAAAGTATCCATGAGAACCATACTATGGGTATAGCCGAGGTACCCATATTCAGGATTAGGTAATAGTTGTGATGGATAATCACATGGTTTTGTTTGAATCAAGTTGTCCTCAAAAGTAGAGGAAAAAAATAATGTGAGGGTGGAAAATCTCATGAATCAAGGGATGAGTTTAAGTTAGATAAGAAGGTAAGTTCAATCCTTGTTTTAATAGTAAAAAGGACACATATGTGAAGCATTAAGAGGTTTAGGTTTAGGTTTGCCTTTGAGGGAGGATAAATGATAAGCTCATGATCCATACTTATGGGTGATGATGTAGGGTCTAAGCCAATTAAGGCAAACTTACCTCTTTCACTTTTCTCCATATTAGTGACATGTTGGTTTTCTTTGAGGATGAGATCCCTAGTTTTGAATTATCGCTCTCTCAGATTTTTTTTATAGGCATGCATAATGCACTCTTGGTGTAGACGAAGGTAGTTAAGGGTTGTGAAGCAATGTTCATCAAGTAGCTCCAGTTGGGCTAAACATTCTTGACAATAGTCACTTTTAAGAATAATATCTAGTAATGATATATGAAGAGAGGGAATTTGTACTTTGAGAGGCAAGATTGCCTCTACTCTAAAGATAAGGGAGAAAGGGGTAACACCTGTATAGGTTTGAATGCTAGTGCGATAGGCCCATAAAGTGAAGGGGATATGCAAGTGTCAATCTTAGCTTAAAGCATTGATGACCTTGGTTAGCATTTTGTTTCAAATTTTGTTGAAAGCCTCAACTTGTCCATTTGCTTATGGATGATAAGGCAAAAAAAAGGTAAGTTTGATGTCAAAGGTGTCAAAAAGACCTTGAACTTGCTTTTCATTGAAATATTTTCCATTATCAATGATGATCTTATGGGGAACACCAAAATGATAGATAATATGGTGGTTGATGAAGTCAACGATCTTTTCAGCTTTGGTGGAAATAAGAGGAATAGCCTCTACCCACTTAATGAAGTATTCGGTAGTAGTGATGATAGAGTGATGACATTGTGAAGAATGAGGGTTGATTTATTTGATGAGGTCCAATCCCCATTATGAGAAAGGCCAAAGGTATTTGGGTTTTTAAAGGCCATGTGTAGGTGCATGATGCAAATTAGCATGTTTTTGACATTTAACACACTTATTTACATAGTCACAATAGTCTTGATTAAGGGTGGGCCAATAGTAGCCAAGGTGAAGAATATGTTTATCAAAAGCTAGGATACCAAAGTGTATACCACATATTCTATCATGGGTTTATTTGATAGCATGAAAGGCCTCCTGACCATGAAGATAATGGATAAGAAGGTCGTCAAGACCATGTTTGTAGAGGATTCCTCCTAATATGGTATAAAGGGAAGTGGTTTGGATAAAGGTTCATTGAGCATTTTTTAGAGAGGTTAAGAGGAACTACATTGAGATTGAGTTATTTGAAGGTTTCTTTGTGCCAAGTGTCTGAGGTAGATCCTTCCATATTACAAATGGTGGGAAGGTCAGATTGGATATACGAGGGTGTGATAAAAAATGAATGATGTTAAAGAATTTAGAAGTGGTAGGTTGAGTTAAGATTTAGGAAGTAAGGGAAGCCATTGTATCCACAAACTTGTTAGTGGATCATAGAATAGATTGGATAGAGTAATGGCCAAATGATGCTAAGAGTACATCAACTAATTATTTATACTTTTGTAGAATGTCATTTTTTCATTCGTAGGAATCATTAACTTGGTTGATGATAAGTTGGGAATCACCAAAGATAGTAATGGTTTTGACTCCTAAGGCTAAGGTGGTTTGGAGACCTATCACTAGGGCTTTGTATTCAGCCATGTTGTTGGTACACTCATAGTTGAGTTTGAAAGAAAGAGGAATGGGTTATCCATCAAGGATAATGAGAACAACTTCGACACCCCCACCATGTTGGTATTTGTATCCATTAAAGAATAGGGTCATTTGATAGGTGATGCCTTCTTGAGACAGAGTTACAATATAATTATTTGGAAATATAAGAGGAAGGTGTTGATGGTCTGGTAACTAATTGGTCAGCAATGACTTGCCCTTTGATTAACTTATGCTGGAGGAACTCAAGGTCAAATTCAATGAGGAGCATGAGCCACTTAGACATATGCTAGTTTTGGTATGATTTAGAGTGCATATATTTGAGGGGGTTAGTGTTGGTGATGACGTAGGTTTTATGATTGAGGAGGTAGTGATGAATTTTGGTAGCTATGAAGAAGAAAGAAAGGTAAAGCTTCTCGATATGGGTGTATCAAGTCTCATACTCTATAAGTATTTGACTGATATAGTAGATAGTTTTTTCTTTGTTTTATTCATCCTGATGTGCAAGAATTACCCTAGGAAATGGTTAGTGGTAGATATATATAGGTAGAAGGGTTGATCCTACTTAGTAGGGGTGAGAACTAGTGGAGAAATAAGGTATTATTTGAGTAAATCAAAGGCCTGATGACAACATTTAGTCCACTTAAAAGAAGTGTCTTTCCTGAGTAGATGGTGGAAAGGTTGACATCTATTAGATAATTGAGAGATGAAATGGTGGATAGATTAGAGTTTGTCTTGTAGGCTATGAAGTTGTTTAATATGGGTTAGAGGTGGCATCTCGAGGATGGCACATACTTTGGTAAGTTCTACTTTGATTCCTCAAAGAGAGACGATAAAGGCAAGGAGTTTTCTAGATAGGACCCCAAAAATACATTTCTTGGTATTTAGTCTGACATGAAAATAGATGAGGCATTCAAAGATGATGGTGAGAACAGTTAGGTGGTCCTTACGATGTTTATATTTTCCAAGTAGATCATCCACATAGTCCTCAACAATTTTATGAATGAGGTCATAGAAGATGTAATTTATTGCATGCTGGTAAGTGGCTCTTACATTGTTCAAACCAAAGGGCATGACCATATAACAAAAGGTTTCCCATGGGGTGATAAAAGAGGTTTTATGTTGATCCTTCGGGGCAATCAAGATTTGATTGTATTCTAAGAAACCATCCATAAGAGATAGCATTTCATGGCCAGTAGTAAGGTCAACAAGTTGGTCGATGCTAGGCAAAGAAAAGTCATTTTTTGGACAAGCAAGGTTAAGGTCATGAAATTCAAGGTAGAGGTGAAGTCCCCCTATGGGTTTGGTGATAGGGATAATGTTATAAACCCATTGAGGATTGTCTATTGGCTGGATGAAGTCTATGGATAAGAAACATTATAGCTCCTCTTTTATAAGAAGTGTGATGCAAGGATGCATCCCACAAAGTTTTTGGTGCATAGGTTTTGTGTTAGGATAGGTGATAATGCTATGGAGGTCAATAAAAGGGTTGATTCCTAGCATGTCCTTATAGGACCAAGCAAATGCAATATTACGGTCATGAAGGAAGAAATAAAAATTTTGTTCCTCCCTAGAATCTAAAGATTGATCAATTTTGACTATGTGGGGATTGTCCTAAGTACACAAGTTGACCTCTATGGTAGATTCATTCAACATGGTTTGCTTCTCAGGAGGAAGAGATTTATAGATAGAAGAATTTTTTGCACCAAGGTAGGTGAGAATGGAATCATCATCTTGTTGTCGATGGTATGTATGGTAGGAGAATCATGTTTGATCATGTCAAAATGGATGAGAGGAAGGGTTTTAGTTTTGCCATCCTTTTGATAGATTAAGGGACCCAAAATAATAGTGTTGATAAAAAAAAGTTAGGATTAATGACCTCAAAGTCCTCAGACTTGGAATGGGAATGGGTTGATGAGGAATAGGTTTCATCCTCAATGTTGGCAATGGGTTTTGATTAGTTGGTGGGTTCTTTAGGTGGTTCAAACCCAAGGTTGAAGGACTCTCAAGGATTTTGAGTTTTGATCATGTGTATCTCATGAGCTCCTTATTCATAAAGGCTAAGACTGAATCCTTTCCAAGCACTCCAATGAACATATAGTTTGGAAAATGTTGGTTTGTCAAGATACAAGAAGTCTATGGTAAATGGTTTGGTGTAAGAGGTAATGGTGGAAGTAATAAGTGGATGATCAAGTCCCCCATATATGAAGTTGGTTTTATGGTTGGGGAGCCCAAAAGTAATAATGGTGCTAATGTTGGGGTCATATCTAGGATCATGGATGAGGCTCCCATACTCTTGAGGAGCAAGGAAAGCATCCAAGCTAAAATATGGTATTCTCCCAGTGAGAGATGTTGGAATGTCGATTCCAAGGGGTCCTCTATGGGAATTTGAGATGAAGGGATGAATAAGCTCATTGAAGCTTCATCATGGGTAGTGGTGGAAGTGTTGTTAGTGGGTGGTAAAGTGGTTGAGGTAGGAATAAGGACATCATTTAGATGATAAGTCATATTGCATGAAGTGAAGGGACTTGGGTCAAATTTTATGGTAATGACTTAACCCATGTTCTCAAATTTGACACATCAGTGTAAGGTGGAAGGGACACAACTCATGGCATGAATCTAAGGGTGTTCAAGTAAAATATTGTATTGAAACTTGCCCTCTACAACATAGAAGAGTTCAATAATAGTTTGAGGTCCAAGATGGATGTGAAGGATGATTGTTCCCAAAATAGTGTCCATGGTGTCATTGAAAGAGTGAAGGATCACTACAGTTTTAGACATGATGTTCTTGGGTAGTTACAGTTGGTCATAATCGTGTGAGGAGATGATGTTGATACTAGCTCCTCCATCAACCATCACCCTTTTAATTTGAGTTTGGTTGATGTATGTGGTGATAAATAAGGGAGGATCAAGATCTTTAGGATGAATAGATAGAATCTCATAATCTTGAAATGTGACGAGGTTAGAATGGTGAAGCGCACCAATAAAGGTCGCTAGAGGTTGAATATCATGTGGTTGAACCTTAATGGATTGGAGGGTCTTAATGAGTGATTGGAGATGATGTGGTGAGGTTTTAATGAGTTCATAAAGCCTCATCTTCACTAGATTTTGATGAAGTTACTTAAGCACTATGCATTGTAAGGATTTAGATGGGTTGGAGGAAGGGACACCCAAAATGGATATCTTAGGTTTTGGTGATGGTGTGGGTAAAGGTGAGGGTATGTGAGTTTGATCGATAGGTTGAGAGATTGAAGGGTATGTTCATGGGATGGACACTTTATCTTTCTCCTTACCCTTTTGTTGGGCCCTAAATCGGGTGACCATGTGGATAGTATGGATAAGGGAAGGTGTTGGACTACATGGTTGTTTTGGTTTCTCCTTACTTTCAGATGAGAGTGTGGGAGAGGGTATGGTTTGGAAGGGTTGAATGAATGGCTGAGTTGGTAATGGGCTAAGAGGTGGTTCATCTGATAATAGATCATCCTCATCCATCAAGTTATGGACAAGGTTTTGAAGAGCTTTACAAATTTTTGTATCATGTCCAGGTGTTTTATGATAGGCATAGATTAATTGGTTGTTAAACCAAGATGGTGTAGGATGTGAGGGGTTAAATTTATTAGAAGGTTAAAATGGTTTGATGGGTGGTAAGTGGATAGAGGAAGTTTGCAACAACCTTTGCAAGATGGCTAAATAGGATTTAGTCAAAGGTGTTGAGGGTGTCAAGGTTTTGGTTTTAGGAGGTAAAGTGGGAGTCCCTTTTGAAGGAGGTCTCGCCATGGATTTGGAAGATGATTGAATATTTTTGGTGAATGTTTTAGGTTGGGGTTGTGTATTTTGGGTTAGCTTTATGGAGGATTTAGGATTTGGGGGTGCTTGTTTGGTTATAGGTGGGAGAGTAGTGAGGGAAAGTTTATCCAATAATGAGGATGATGAAGTTAATGATTTGGTAGAAGATGTCTACAAGGAAAAGGGTGAAGGTTGGTGAGATAAGGAATATAGAACAAGAAGAGTTGAGGGATGAGGTCCCAAGATAGAAGGTAAGGTAGAAGGATGTGGTATAGTCCTAGCTCAAGGTGGAGACTTGATTGGTTTGATCCTTTTGATGGGTTTGGTGGGTGTATTTTTGGGTAGTTTAGGAGGGGTCGAGTCCAACTTCAAAGGTGGATGTACAATATTGGGAGTAGGAAGTATCCCTAGGTTTTTGATGGGTTTGGTTTGGCATATGATAGGTTTAGTTTAAAGGGTAGATGATGATTTGGTAATTTTGAGTAGAGGAAGGTGGGAAGGTTATCCTAGATTCATGTAAGGAGAAGGGTTGGTTAGAGGTATGATGGGTTTATATGTTGAAGGAAGTGTGGTTAAAGGTTTGAGTTGGTTTTGATAAGGTAGACCCAAACAATGCCAAAAAGTGGCTTTATGTAGCTGAGGTTGAGAGGTGAATTCTAGATTTTAAACCAATATAGAAAAAGGTTTGTAGACGGGCTTAATTTCTTGATCCTTAGTTTCAAATATTAAGCCTTTAAGTGGAGATGAGGGAATGTTCTCAAGAGAGGGTTATAAATTTTGGGAGGATGATTCTTCCATGGAAGGTGTAGGCAAATAGGTTTCCTCTTTTGGAGTAGTTTCAAAAGAAAGGTTGGGTTGTTCAATGATAGATGTGATAGTTTTAAGTAAGGGGATGGATATGGTTTCTTCCTTTGGTTAAACCTCCAAAGGAATGGTAGGTGATTTCTCCTCCATGGGTGAAGAAATAGGTGAAGAGGTAGTTGAATTAATGATTGCCTTATTTGGTTTTTATAAAGGAGGTGTGGGTAAGTCCATGGTTTTCTCAAGTGAGGAGGGTGAGGTGGCTTCTTTAGTTTGGATGGCCAAAGGAAGGGTTGGCCAGTTGGCTACTTCAATGAGTGGGATAGATGAAATGGAGGTTGAGGTAATGGTATCCTCAATAAAGGGTTCATCAATTATTATATCAACCGTATTGACCTCATATGTGTGAGATGATTCGGGTTGGTTTTCATTATAGTTGGTAGAGGGTGTGTGGTTGGGAAATGGTTTACAAAAAATATCAAGGGATTGATTAGGGGGTGCATTGGGATTGTTAAATATGAGTTACCCTTTGTCAATCATGTTTTGGACAATCATTTTGAAGGTATTACACTTACTAACATCATGTCCAATAATGTGATGGTATGCACATGAATCATTTTCATTATACCAACCAGATGTGGGGTGAGTAGTGTCAAATTATTGAGGAGGTTTTATGGGTGGAAGTTGTATGATCGTTTCTTTGAGTAGTTTTTCCAAAATTGAAGCATAAGAATCTCAAATAGGAGTGTATTTTTTTGGAGGTCCATAGGTTTGATTTGAGTGGCTTTGTTTGAAATAATAAGAAGAATTGGTTGAGGGGTTGGATTGGTTGATGGTTGGAGGTAGAGTGGTTTTGAGGAAAATTGAGTTGGTCGATGCCTTAGATTTAGAAGGGTTGGATTGATTGGTGGGTTTTGATGATGAGGAAGGATCATTATATTCAAAGATGGAAATCTTATTCTAAAGTTTTAATTTTCCTTCTTTGATAGATCAGGTTTCTAGTTTTCATGTCATGGTAAAGGCCTCATCAAAAGTTTGGAAACTTTGAACTTTGAGAGTTGGCAAAATGTGTTTGGTACAACCTCATGAAAATATCTCAATCAATTCAACTTGTGTTAATGAGAAAGAAAGTTGGTTGATAAGACCTCTCCATCTAGCAATGAAATCAGCAACTGATTCATCATCAAATTGCTTAATAGAATAAATGTTGGTTATAGAAACCTTTTTAGATATGTTCATCAAAAAGTGATCTAAAAAGACTTGGGCAAGTTGGGTAAAATCAAATATAGGGTGCTTGGTGAGAGCACTATACCAATCAAGAGCAGGTCCTACCAAAGACATGGGAAAGTTCAAAGAATGAGGGCATCATCATGTGCAATTAAATAACACAAATGGAAAAATGCCTTCAAATGTTGTTTTGGGTCCTCTTTACCTTGAAATTTGGAAAATTTAGGCAATTTCCATTGAGGATGATAGGATCGGATTGGGACGAATGGGTGGATAGGTTTGTTACATATTTGGTCATAAGAGATAAGGTTATGGGTTTCTGAGATGGATGATTCGAGATTGGTCATTTTGTCATTTAACATCTTGACCAAATTAGTTTGAGGTTGGGAAGATGGAATACTGTAGGATAGGTTGGGTTGAGGTATGGTATATGAAACATAATGATAAGGGGGTTGTGAATATAAGACATGTTGGTGGGTGGTTGTAAAATGTTGGGATGGTGCCACACAAGGATTCATGGGTACATAAGATTGAGTTGAAGGGGCTATGTGACCTTGTGGATTAGGCACATATTGATAAGAGGTTGCAAGAATTTGTTGAGAGATTATTGTAGTTGTAGGTATGGATGTGTGAGTGGGTTGGGGTTGAGTTTGAGTAGTAACTTATGTGTTAACGGGTGGAAGAGTTTGAGGTATAGAAAGTACCAAGATTTAAAGATGGGTATAAGTTGGTTGGGTGGTGATGGTCTAAGGAATGGTGGAAAGAGGGGTAGAAGTTACCCCTAAGGTGGGTGTGGGATAAGTAATAATAGGTTGGGTTACCATAACATTGAATGTGTTGGTTGGTGTAGGGGGTGCTTGATTATGGGTCAAAATATTGGATTGGATTTGGGTGGTGGTAGAAAATGAGTTATGGGTAGAAGATCAAGCTTGGGTAACCAAGGGTTGGGTATAGGTAATACCCACCATAAGGTCATAAGGCATGCCTAAAGGATTATTTGTGGGAGGAACCAAAGAAATTGGGGTATGATGAGCTAAATTTTTAAGATAGTGTTGAAGGGAAATGGGGTTATTGTCAAGGAAAGTGGTGAAATCAGCATCACCCTCAACAACAATCCTAGGTATGGTAGGTGGAGGAGAATGATGAGGATAACCCTCAACCTTTGAATTTTACCCCATAGATGATGAAGAAGAAGAGGTAGGGGATGTTTGATGGGTTTGATTCCTTAGTTGTTACTTGTTAAAAACCATGTGAGCAATTGGAAAAGAATAACAAACCTCTCACCTCAAATAATAAATAGGCAAAGAAAAGTTCAAGGCAAACAAAGCACAAACTAAAAGCGTAATTAATCCTAGGATTCATTTTAAATCACTTTTGGCTTATGCCTTAGAGAGTGTGAAATAAGTTTGGATTGTGAATTAGGTACTAAAAGAGCAAGCTAAGGATGGTTTCAAGTTTGTTATGGTGCTCAAAAATAATTTGTACTAGACCAGGTATGTGGCCTAGTACTGGGGGATTACTCCCTACACTTAATGAACCTGAAGCTGATCCAGGTTACTTATCCAATAGATACCATTTGTCTAGAGTTTATACTCCACTAGAGAATGAAGTGGGTCCTCCCCTTAGTGATAAAATCCAAGTAGGATTAATGGAAAGGGTAAAGTGATCCAATGGGTGATGAAATCCCAATGGGCCTTGTCTCAAGTATGTTATGGTGTTTATTTTTGTGTGAGTGGTTTGGTTTTGTAACATAAGTGTGTTATGATTAATTCATGATGCTTTAATTAACTAGGTGAGCTAAATCAAGGAAGCAAACCATGAATGCAAAAATTTATCTTATACCCAAAAGGAAATGTTTAGATTTTATTTGATGAACATACAATAAATAAGAAAGGGAACTAGGCCCCACAACAAGAAGAAAGGGAACTAAGGTCCCACCAGGCTTGCCAAAATGTTTACACAAAAAGTTTCACTTTTATGACTAAGAAGAAATAAAAAGATAAAAGTTGTGGACAAGGGTAAAATATATATGGTAGAAAAACCTGGTAGAAATGTGTGCATGAACCAGATGAAGTGGAGAACTCTTCTTTGGCTAGGGAAGATGACCTACATAAGAAATCACTCAAAGTAAGCTTGTTTGTTAGACAAAGAATAAGGGTGGATTGCCTAGCTAGGGATAGATCTAAGAAAGTGTAAATTATCTATGGAGGATATCAATCCACACCCGTAAAACAAGTTAATGTTGAAAGTAAATGAATGAAAGCAAGCAAACGCAAAATTAAACAAGATGAAAACTTTACTAATGTAAGCTAAATATCTAATAAACCAACAAAAGAGATGTTAATTTACTAAAGGAATTTTATGTTCTATTATAGTCTGCTCCAGTTGAGAAAACATGGTCTAGTCAATGGTTAGTTAAATGGTAGAAAGATGAGGGTCTTGGATCAGAGGGATAATTGTCAATGGTTATGGGTAACCATCATCGATTAGGGGTAAACATCACCAGTTACCTAAGGGGACTAGGAATACTCAAAACATACATGGGAAGAGATTTGTAGATCTAATATAGCTAAGGGTACAAGTCTATTCAAGATCTAGTAATGATAGGATGAGAAGGTAGAGGGTCGAAAGTAACCAAAATGAGATGATAAGGGTATAAGGAGGAGGATCCTGATAGAGATATTCAAGTAGATGGAAAAGAAATAGAAATAAAAGCAATCAAATGCTTACCTATTCTTGAAGAGATTTTGGCAACATAATGATGCTTGAAGAAAAGCTAAAATAAATTCACCAAAGGTTTGGGTTGATGGCTATTGGAGAAACCTGCATGAAGAATATTCAAATGTCTGGAAGACTTGAATATCTATATGAAGATAGCTTGAATGTATAATTTGTATATTTATTCCTAGATCCCCCTCTCCTCTTGCTCACTTCCTTTCGTAAGCAAAAGGTGATGGAGTAAGAAGGATAAATATGATGAGTAACAAGGCATTATGATGTGTTATAAGATGAGATGGATAAAATTATTAAATTTTGTCCATAATTACCTCAGGAATAGTTGATGATGTATTATCAACTTAGGGACCTAACTGTTGACGGTTACCCCTAACCATCGATAGTCGAGGCACTGAGTATAAGTGGGTTTGAAGAGGTTCATAGGGTGGATAAAGGGTATTAGATAGAAAAAGTGAGTTGATTGGCTAATTTTAGATAACTTGGACTCAAGGTGGGTCAGGATAAGTTAGATGAATGTGCGGTTGAGTTGGGAGAAAGAGACAATCAAGGCACTTTGATGACTAGAATCGAGTGTGTAGTTTTTTAGTGTCTACAGAATGTATATTCCACCTCTGGTGAGTTTATCCACCATAAGCATGTGTGGAGAGATCCATTCATATACTACTCTGGTAGCACAATTTTGGAAAGGAGTCTCTTTATACCATTTCTAATCCTTCCAACAAGGGTAGGCAAATTTGATGGAGATCTTGTGAATGAAATCCATTAGCACTTTTGCCACAATCTCATCATAAGACTCTATGTTAGTTAGAGAAATTTTATATTTAGCTTTGAAAGAATTATAAGGGATCCAAAATCATTTTTTTACAAAACATTTCTTACACAATGCGAATACCTCTATGATAAAATTTACGTGCATGAATCCAAAGCACTTCTACTAGAGACGCTACTTGCATGTTTATAATTGATGACCACCAAAGTGATTTTTGGTTGATGGATAGACCATCCCTAAATATTGACCTATTCCATAACAACCAAGGTTTGATTTTTTCCCAGGCCTTCCAGATACTCTTAATAACAAAGGTTCCCACCATTTTGATAGGGGCGACTAGAGTAAGGATATTGGGGAAACCAAGCCCTTTACAAGTTGTGTGGTTGTAGGGGGACCCTTGAACAATGCAATTCTTGAAAAGATTGTTCCAAGCTTATTTTCCCTATATTTTATGAATAATCCACTTAGCACACAAATCAAAGGCTTGTCGAGATATATCAATGAGGCCTATACCACCAGCCTCCTATGGGAGACAAAAATAATCCCAAGCAACTTTGTGAAAACTCTTACCAGAGGAAGGATTGGCCTAAATGAAATCATAAATATATATATATATATATATATATATATATATATATATATATATATATATATATATATATATATATATATATTTAATGGCCTATTTGGTGGGTATATATCATGAAGAGTAATACACATGGGTGGCAGTAAGCACTTTGGAGGAGATTTGGAATTTTCTAGCCAAGGAAAGCAACTTGGTAATCTAATACAACAGTTTTTTATCAACATGGCTGACCACATATTTCTAAATTTGAGAGGGGGAGGCCTAAAACGTAAAGGGGATCCCTATAAATTTAAATATCTCATTGTGTTAAAGCCAATGTTAATTATATTATGCCATCTAAGGAGGTGGAAGATAGGATTACCTATAGCACTATATTTTGCACAATTGAATGGCGGAGTCAAAGGTGAGACAAAAGACCTCCAGATAGTGCATTGAATTAGCCACAACATCCTCTTACTCAATGACCATAAGTATAGAGTCATAAACAAAGTGTCTATTAATAAGTTGTTGGGGTTTTTCTGAAGGAAGGGCTACCATGCACTAGGCCTTACAATTGAGCATTAGCCAAGAGATACCCAAAGCCTTCTCCTATGAGGACATATAGTACATGGGCCAAAGGGAAACCTTGTCTTATGGATATAAATAGGTAAAAATGTTTTAAATTGACTCCATTAATGGAGAGATATGATGAAACATCATAAAAAACATGCACATAGACTGAATGAGAGTGTGACCAAAACCCAGAGCTTGTAGCATAGTAAGGATTAATGGCCACTCAATGTGGTTATAGGATTTATCAAAGTATATTTTGATAAACAAGGCATTTTGGCAGAATTGGTGAACCCATTCCATGTCTTCCCAAACTGCTATGACATTATCCAAAATATACTAGCCTTATGTAAAGCACATATGTTTTGGCAAAATGATCGAAGGTAGTATATGCCTAAGGCAAAGAGCCAAAGCATCAGTGATGATTTTGTAAGATATGTTATAAAAAGTGATAGGATATTAATTAAAAATGATATTAGGGTCACCAACTTTCAAGATGAATTTGGTATGCCCTTTGTTAATGGTTAAGCCTAAAGTCTATGAGTGAAAGGGTATACATCTAAATTTTCTTGCTTCATTTATCATCATTAATATTATTATTAGTCGACAAAAAATTCACTTATTTCATCTAACCCCATTTATATCTTCTAATTTCATCCTAATATCACCCCTTCTAGTCATTTATCTAATATCCCCCTTCATTATTCTTCATCCATCAACCTAATTCTTACCCCACAAATCAATTAATTCACCTAATCTCACTTATCCATTATTTGAGAATTTAAAATTCTTATGACCCACCTACCCTAGCCTACTCCTAGGCTCTTCTACATCCCTAGTCCCTAATAACCTACATAATCACCTATCCTGATCTCCTACTAATCTTTCTTAACCTCTAAATGGATTCTAGAATTCTCCAATTCTAGAATCCTCTTTAACTTAACCCTTCCTCTCTAGAAGCCTCTATTCTAGAGGCTTCCAAGGAAATTTTAATTCATTTTTAATCCTCCCTCTCTCTTCTATTTAAATAAGCCACTCCTCCATGGCTAAACTAATAAATGAATCCATAAAACCTTCATATCAATCCATGCTATCAGAATTATTGATCAAACAAGCATCATGTTAAAAAACTAAGTCTTTGGTAAAAAATCCATCGTCAATAAGTCTTTTTCTTGTTTTTCATCTTGTTTAGAGAATTTAGATTTAGGTTATAATGTTGGTTTTAATTTCTATTTTGCTTGCATTATATTCTAATGGCTCTAAATTATGAAGTAGATTGATGTTTTGAGTGATTTTGGTTAATTTTCACATCCAAATCTATTTGCTCAAAAATTTCATCTTAAGTTTAATGACCATAGTGGGAAAACAACTTCAAATTGACCATTTTTCATGTTAGATATGTTTGATTAGCTTGCAGGATTGGTTGGATGAAGAGAAAACTCTGGGTTTTATCAAATTTTCATATCCAAGTGAAAGGTGGTTTTGATCTACAAATTGTGATATTGTAAAAATGTTATTGAAGATTGTAGTTGTAGTTTTCCATAAACCATACTACTTAAATACTAATGGTTAGTTATTTTTGGTAGGCTTTTCACCTTTATCAATACTGCATATTGTGAAAGGTGAATTTGATATAGACATGTGGTTTTGAAGTGATATAGTGTTAAAATCAAACATTTCATATATTGACATCTTTTTAATTCTTGTAGTTTTATACTAAATTTATATTTCAAGGATAAAATATAAGTCTGTCACCTTTAACATTATTAGTTATTTTATATTAATCAAAAACTTAGTTTTTACAGTCATGGTATTGAACATCAATTGTGGTTTTACCTTTGTGAGAGGCAGTTTTGACATAAACACAAAATTACTAATCTAAGTCAAAAAAAATTATTTTCTAATTGTGTTATTCTCTCTATTTGATTGTTGTTTTCTTGTAGGTAAGGGGAGGTGTTTCCCAAATCAACATCAAACATCCAAATACCCCTTTGACCACTTCATGCAATATCACATTTTGTGAGAAGTGGTTTTATTTTCCATAAATGATTTTGCATAATAATAGGCAGTTTTGACTTAGATTGTTTAGGCAATAAATTGTCTTATAAATATTGCATTTTTGATCTCTTTCAACTTTTGGAAATATTTTCAAAATATTTTTAAATACTTTGCAAATCTTTTTATCTTTCTTATTCTTTAAATATTGTGTACATTCTATAAAAAGGCTCAGAACTTATTATTTTTTTCTTAAATACCACATTTTGATAAAATGATATTGACACATATAGATGGTATTGAACATATATAATCGGCTTTAACTTAGGGTCTTAAAACTACATATACCTATTCAAGTATCAAAAATAACTTTGTTTTAGTCATTTGGACGTCCTTTAATTATTTGTAAATACTTTGTGCATATTTCATTTTATGTTGTTAAACCTTGTATTTTCCCTAAGTAGGTAAAACCATATATCATGATAAATGATGTTGTCTTTTGACTTGTATTATTACCTAATAACCTATAGTATTGCATAAACACATGGTTACAATTAGCCAATAGCCTACAAAACTACATATTAGACAGTTGTGGTATTGCCTAGTAGTTGTAATTTTCCCTGTTTTGGAATTGATTTTGAAAAACTAACTCTATGTGACTATGTATAAATGGTTTTGAATTCTACAATTTTGATTTTTCATTTATTATTGACTTCAATTTATCCTTTTTGAGTGCATTTTTTAGGGTCACTTTCAATGATTTTTGAGTTTTTCTAAGGGTTTCACAAGTTTTGAATTACATTTGGCTTCGGGGGTGCTACCCCTTGACCCCACCTAGTATTATGACTAGGAGCATGCTAGGGGGATTTCCCTTGGACCCCAAAAATAGTGTTTCCCCTAGACCCTATAAGGGGCTACCTCTCCCATATCCTCGCATTGTGGCCCCTCGTTAAAAGAATTTATAAATTAAAATCATGATTTTTTTAGTCTTTTTATTAAGGATTATTGGAATAACATTATGTCTGTTATAGGGATGAATCTAATCATAATTTTGACTTATTAACATCTTATCTTGAAGGTCATATATTTTGTCTAACGTATTAACTTACAGGTTTCCCCTCTAAGATTGCCAGTTGAAACTACTAATCACTTGTCTTGTAGGTCGTATACTAAAGATATTTTAGCATTTTGAAAAATCATCTTGTAAATATATTATATATATCACATATAAATTAATCAGTTAATAAATATTTTTATCTGCTTGTGTGTCATCCAAAGGCTACAATAGTGTATGCTCTCCTCCTTGCATCCTTAAAATGATTCCTAAAGGATAAAAAAATACTAATAAACCCTCCCATTTTTATTTTTTAGGGGAAACATGATGTGGAATTGATACCCATGCACTTTCCATAGTCTTAGGGGGATAGTGACCATGGATTTCACCACCACATACTAATCTACACTCCATATTTTAGTGGAGTATAAATATCAAGGATAGTTATTGTTGGGCTAAATAGTTGACTCCATATAATCCTTCTATATATGAGAAGAGTTACTTCTCTAAACCAAGCATTAGATAACACCCTACATAGATTTGGACCCCACATAACTTGCGTATTTTAGGGATGCCCCTAGAGATCCCATTCAACCTATATTAAGACCTATCGACTGTAATAGGTGACTTGTTTTCAGAGTCAATATCAACTCTTAAGTGACTATCATGTGAAAAAAAGGTTGAGAAGGTTTGGTAGATAATGTAATGAGTCACTAGCCTATATCCTCACCCATGAAGTCATTATATGATTCAGTTATTGAGTTACACTCCCAAATCAGTTTACTAATCTTAAGTTTGTGGTTTGATTGATTTGGTGAGTGGTTTTCTAAGCTCGTGTTGTCAGTGAGCCAAGTCAACCTTTTACCCAAACCTATACACACCTATCTAGGTCTCCATCATGTATCATCATCTTATATATCCTTATCTCATCATTATGTCATCTTATATATCCTTATCAATATCCTCCTGTACATATTTGATTTCTACATTTATGTACATCCTTTTAAAATTATTTCATCTTGTGTCTTATCATAACTCCCATCACCCCTCTCATCTTATCCACATCTTATCCTAGTCTCACCCAGATAACACTAGTCATTGGCCATCACCTACATATCTTAATCAAGTCTTGTCATACACATCTCATCATAGTCTAACTTCAACTAAGTCCACCTTACCCATAACCAATTACACATCACCTTAACTTAATATATCCCCTATTCTAAACCATACATTTATCTTGACCTTGTCTTCCCTAATCATCTTATCCATCACCATCTTCCTTGCTTATATAACCCAATATTAATCCTAGTCAAACCTAACTTGTCTATACTAGTCTTTTCATCAAGTATGTAGTCTTACTTTGGTCCTTGTCCATGTTGGTAAAACATTATTATCATATTAGGGTCCTCATCACTAGTTTTATTATGTGTAATCAAGTTTGAATCATAATCATAATCCTATCTAGTTATTAATCAAATAATCATCTTATTTGAGTTGATCATTTTAGTCTTGAGCTAGTCTTAATCTAATCAATCCCTAGTCAAAATCAGTCTCATGGGCTAGTCTATCCCCTATCAAATCTTAGAGCTTATCATAGCTCACCTAGCTAAATATAGTCAACATCATCAAGGTCTAGCTCATAGACTAATTTGGTCTACTTGATCTTATCTTGCATCATCAAACATCACATCACATCTAAATATCCAATCAAACTTAAAATTAGATAAAAGAAATCATGTGTCCAAATTTTTTCCACCCATCCCATTTTCATCCCTCTATAGAAACTATAATTTCATATACTATATATGATATTTTAGGTTTTTTAGGCCCTTATTATTAATTTAATTTCATAAATATCCTAATCTTAAGGTTTAGTTTATTTACCATTAGCCACCCAATAATTTACTTTTACAAATTACCTATTTACCTCCCTAACCACCTAAATATATTAACAATCTAGGGAATCCTAACCCTTTAACCAATTTACCCATGTTTATCCTTGTTCCTAATAACCTCACACTGATAAAACCAAATCTACCCATAGTTGAAATAAACTATCACAAATAGAATCTTTAGCTAATAATTTGGGTGAATCAGTGTTGATTCTCTCATGATTGGCATTAATTCTCCAAATCAGTGTCAATCCATTTATACCCATCCAACCTTTGGCATTCAAATAATTAAATTTGAACATCAAAATTTCGCTTAGATATTAAAATTAAAAAAAGGCTATAATACCACTCTACCAAAATTCTACTATATCTAATCCATATTTGTCATCTCTAGCTTGAAGAACTGTTTGCACCCACAAGAAGAAAAGTCATTCTACCTATAGCGAGGATCAAGGTAAGTATTTTATTTCTATTATTGCATTTCTTATTATTTTTTTCTTTCCATCTACTTATTATATCCATTAAAATATAACATACATCCTTCAATCTTCATTTATCATCCTTTGTCACCCTATAGTTCTCAGTTTTTAAATAAGTGTGATTTAGTTATAAATGACACCGATTCATTCTGAATCAACATCGATTATGCAAAATTGGCACCAATACTATAAGATCAACATCAATCCACTGTATTCTATTTTTAAAACTCAATCCTTTAATCTCAAACCCATGTCTTTAATTCATTCTAATTTCCTATCTTCTTAAACATGGCCTTGTTATGTAGATGACTCTGACAGGGATTGTGCATGACATCATTAATATCAGTAATCTGCCTATAGTATCCCAACACTTTTCAATGATCAGAGTGACATATCCTTTGAGATAGTACTTTGTGCCATTGTTTACTCTCCCTCTTTTGAAGCCACTATTAACCAAATTGATGTTAAATAAGAGGATGTGAATGCTCCTATGGCTTATTGGGATGAAAATTTTTCTTATATTGATAGATTAAATGAATATTAAATCATTATCATTATTGTTATCATATCTTTATATTTTATAATTTCAAGTGTTATTTATCCACTTAATTGTGAAAATAGTGAGTTGACATCCACTTGAGGAAGTTCACAACTTCTCAGGACTAGTTCCTAACTAGGCAGCTCACCCATATCTATTAATCCATTTTGTCCAAATTGTTTAGTTATGTGTAGGTTATCCTTTAGTCATTGGATTAAAGTGGTGCACAACCATCTTATCTCTATTTATTATTCATAAACCTTGATTTTTATTAAGTTTTTAGTAAGTTAATTAAATTAAATAGAAAAATAAAAAACTATTATAACATTCTGGCACACTCGGTGGGACAAATAAGGTCTCATTTTTCTTATTATAATTCATTCTGAATTTATCCATCTTTCTCTCATTTCCTCTTGATTGTTGTCTTCATTCAAAAGAAAATCAAAAATTGTTATTTTCTTTCCCTTATAAAGGTTAAAAAGAACTATATCCATTTTTGCTTTCTTAGGTAATGCATATATAATAATCTAGGTGGGTTAATTTATCATAACAATCACTTATTTTACACACATACCAAACCACTTACATAATAAATCCATTAAACATTGACATAAGGGAACTGACTAGGATTTCATCACCTAGCAGTAACCTTCATCTTGACTATCCTACTTGGATTTCATCACCAAAGGGATAACCAACTCAATACATTGATTGATTATAAACCATGATTATTCAATATATACTGGTTAAGCCCCTGACACCCTTATGTTGTGGTGTATGAAATGAATGGGTAGGCCCCAATACCAGGCCACATATTGATTCTAATATAGAGATATTTTTGAGCCTAAATAAACCTAAAACCATCCTTAGTTTTCATTTATTAGGACCTTCAGTAACCTTTCTTTTCTTTTATCACACTTTAAATTTAAAAGAGTAAAATCTTTTTAGAAACATCTTATAACATGTGTGCCTTTTATTATTCATTAAATATGAGATAATAAAAAAGACTATTATGTGATTTTTGCTTTTATTTCTTACCTTTTCCTTCATCACTACATGGTTTTAATTCAACAACAATCACTAAAGCAAACTAAACCTCTAGCTTCATCCTCATCTATGGAGAATTCTCCTAGTACTCCTACTTCCCCTAAGTCCACAAGGGAAGGTATTCCCTGGTATTATACTCAAGGTGATCATGAATTTTCCACCATATTAGATGGTAATCCAATCATGCTTAACCATTACCTCTACTCTTGAGCTATACGTATCCCAGTTTCCCCCATTATGTAGTTTTTCAAGAATGCTTATGGCATGCTTTTAGATTAAGGTGAAGGTTTTACCACTACTATGGTGTCTTCCCATAACAATCCTCCCCCAACAAGTTTTGACACTAAAACTATGTAAATTTTAAGTAACCCACCTCCAGTGACATCTAATGGTCTATCCCTAACTAGTACCCAAGATCAAAATGTCATTTCACCTCAAGCTATGTCTACTCCACCTCTTATCATGGCACTTCAAAATTTAGTTATCTCAATCCCATTAACCCTTCGACCCATCCAAACTAGCATAATTTTAAATCCTAAAAATTAGACTTTACAATAAGATCATATAATTCAACCTCCTCAACAATATATCCCCTTAACCACCTAATAAATATCTCCTTCACAAGATCTTGGGTCTACTTATATACCCTTGCAAGCCCTATAGTATGTGGTGGCATCCCAACCAATCATGACCACCTCAGTTGGTTATCCTTTATCCCAACCCTTTTTTGCTCAACTTTATACTTATCAACTCCCATAATAAAATGTTTTGGGAGATATTCTCTAATACAACACTTAACCAGACCTTATGAGTATCCTTATGAATAGGATGGCCAATTTAGAAGCCTCTACCTTTGGGTAAAAAAATATGCTCACTTATGAGCAAATCTATAATGAACCTATCAACCCAGTTGTCCCCATTATACCTTACCCTCTATAGTGGGAACTTCCAAAATTTACCAAATTTCAAAATAAGGAGGATCTTTAGTAGCACCTTAAAGCATTTAGACATGCTTCCTATCTTATAGCTCATAATGATGCTCTTCTCCTTAAAACCTTTCTTATGTCACTAGTTGGACCATCCTTAGACTGGTACATCTCAATTCCTTAGTATTCCCTATTCTCTTTTGGGTAGCTAGCCCAAATATTCTTAGAGCACTTTTCTATCAACATCATAAGAAAAGTAACTATCACTGACCTCTATGCCATTAGATAGTTTAATGATAAATCTATCATTTATTTCATGGTGAGATGGAGTCTCATAAACCAACTCACCTTTTCTCTTCTACAACTTGAACTAATTGATTTATTGATGAGAGCATGTGCTAAACATATCTCATTGACGTTATGGGTGTAATCCTTCAAAACCTTTGATGAGGCATTTTTGATGGCCTGTAAATTAAAAATTAGAGATTTGGAAGAAGGGAAAGTGAAATTGTGTATTAAAAACTTCAAACCTGATCCTTCTAAAGGGACTAACAATAATAATAAAACCAAAGGAGTTGTTAATGCCATAGTTGTAAAATCAGCACCACCACAAACAAAAAGCCAATGTGAACTCTCTACCTCTTAGATACAACCTCAAAAACCACTAACACATTTTCCTCTATGATAATATACACATTTAATAGAATTTTATGTGTCTATCTTAGTTAAGTTATTAGATTCATCTCTCATTGAACTTCTTCTAGTGAGACCTCTCGATGATTCTCACCCTAAGCCTAGCTAGTTTAAGGAAAATGACTTTTGCAAAGTCCACTACGTAATAGGTTATGATGTCAATCAGTGTCATTATTTAAGGGTCTATTATATAACCTTATTTATCAAGGGGAGTTAAAACTATAAAAACTTAATGTGCCCCCTAATCAGTCTATAGACATCTTTAGTCAGTCATTCACTAACCACACTTCCATGTCTAATTCTATTTAGGCTAATTCAAGATCCACCTTAGACCATAAAACTCATGTAATCAGTATAATCCATGATTAGCTTTTACCTAAATAAGTTGGTAGTGCTTATGTCCCTGATCTCCTTATAGGGGATGCCTTCAATCCATCTGAATTAAGTGAATTTATATTGAAATCTTCCTCAATCTTTTTGGATTTCATTATCTGGGATCCACTTGAGGAAATCATATTTGAAAACATTCAGGATGATCAATTTGAAATAAAAGAGGCAAAGAATATCAAATCAAAGTCTTGATTAGATATTATGAAAGATATGCATACCATTCCTCATGTCATCTCTATACCTATGTCTAGCATACCCATTCCCTTTAGCTTACTACCCCCTAAGGAAACCACCATGCTACCTCAAACCAGTTCAAGACCAGTTCCCCCTATTACTTGGGAGGAGCTAAATCTTAGATAAATTGAGGTAAAATTAATATATATATAAAACAAAAACCTCAGGGCACCATGAGGAAAATTCTTGTAGCATCCTCCCATTAGGATTGAACTCCCTAAAGAGGATATTCCCACTATCCCTAATCAATTTGAAAAGGGAAGGTGTCACTACCACTTATTCAAACAAAAACATCTATATTAAGACCCCATCTTTTAGCAAGACTAAAATCCACCATCATAGGATCCTCTACTAAAGAATATGTATCATCACAAAGGGATCTTCCCACTATGATAATGCTGATACATAATCCTTTAAACCCCTACTATCCATAAGGTTTAGGTGTAATAGCTTATCTTAAGCACAAATTACCTATTGTAGGTAACATTCAAACAACCAGTTTGAAAGGTTAAGGTTCAAATTCAAATACCTCTTCCCTAACAATGCCTCAAAGGATTGAAAAACCTAGTCTGGATCTATTGAAGGAGTCTTATTCTAAGATCCTTAATCAACTTCTCCAAACCTCCCTTATCACTCTACCACCCATAAAACCAATTAACCTTCATATTCAAAAACCAATATGGTATCAAGAATATAGTAAATGCGTGTATCATCAAATAATAGGAAATGACACAAAAAGTTGTAATGCGCTAAACGTTGTGGTCTAAAACTTATTAGAAGAAGATGATATTTTAATGGAACAGTTAGATCATGACCATCCCCATAGTCAAACTACTAGGGTTATAACCACCTCAAGATGTATCATACTACCAATAGTATTAGAATGGGATATAAAATAAGATAAAACCTTTGATAGAGCTCAATATCAACCCCTCCTAAATCCTCTAGATGTGGATGAGTTTGAGAACACAATAAATCCCCTTTTATTCTTGATAGACATAGTTCACATAGCTACATGATCCCAAACCTAGGATCATAAGACCCATAACCATGATAAATCCAAAGTGACTATTATAAAATCACCAATTTCTACCATAAATAGTCCTACAATACTCACTCTGAAACCTAAAATTTATATTTTAGAGAAAGCATAAAACAATAATGCTTCAAAGCTAATACAGATATATGTTTTAAAGTAACTTCATTAGCTCCCAATCAAGATGTATCTATATGAACTTGTCCAAAATTCTACATAACATCATGAAGCTATGATAGAAACCTTGTGGACCATTAAGATACAAGCTGATGAAACCCAACCTCTATCAGATTTCATCATATCACTTCAAAATCCATTATCCATAACATTCCATGATTTGAAAATATCACCATTGCAACCTGATGACCAAGATCCCCCACTATTTATCATTTTCCAAATTGATCAGACTCAAATCAAATGAGTATTGACTGATAATGGTGAAAGTATAAATATCATCTCCTCTAATGCATTTAAACAACTATAATTACCTAACACTATTGTAGCCTGATCCCCCACCATTTTACTATAATTAAACTATATTATTACCCTTGAACTAGGAATGGTAGTCCTTCATATTTAGTTAGGCATATGTGTTCTACCTAAACTATTTTATGTAATAGAATGGGATTTTCAATAAAACATCTTATTAGGTCATCCCTAGATATGCATTATGCATTGCATCCCCTCCACCTTGCATCAATGTATTAAATTCAAACACGAAGGTACAATCCATAATGTCTCAACCAATCCTCATCCATTTAAAACTTGCATGAATAAAAGACATTTTATTTTTATTAAAAAATATTACCCCATCATCATCTAATGAGGCATCATCTAGTATGATAATTCCTACATCAAGTATTGGTAAGGAATCTATTGATTCCATGTTTTAGTAACTATCTATTAGAGAGTATCAATTATCACCACTCAATACTCTCCTTACTCCCTAGGAATATGGGCATCTGGACAAACAACATGCATATTATCCAAATTGAGGATAAATTATTCCCTTTGGTCCACCTTTCCTTCACACCCATTTGATCTATGGGGGAATTAATCAGCCTTCTTCAGGTATTGGTAACCAAACCCATGATAAACTATTTACCTCAAATTTTTTGTTCCTAGATAAACCCCACTTTATAAAAACATACCTTAAATGGTGTGCTTAGAAAGCTTTTGACATAGGATGCTATGAAAAAGGTCCACAGGAGGTTACATTAGGAGATTTTAAGAAACCCCATGAAAAGCATGGCCTTAGTAAACAAAAATACCAAAACTATTCCAGTCATTACTCTCCTTCCTATCCTTGAAGAGGACATGCCGTCCTCACCATCCATCACCCCTTCTTTGATAGACAACGTTGTATCTATTCCCCTAAAAAAAAATTTAGTAAATGCCATCACTATATAACCTCTCATCTATCATCATGATGGGGAGGTTAAAACCATTCCTCTATCCTACCCACACATGATTGGGCAAGATTTTCCCACCATCCTTATTTTTTAGTGTCAGGATGATGAGTTGATCTTAACTCATTTAGGTGCATAGAACTCCCATCTATGCAAATCCCTTCCATCTAAAACCTCTAGTTTATTAAATGAGGCTACCATTGATAGTAACATAGGATCTCATGAGACTCTATGAATAGTTAAGGTCAACAAATATTTAGATCCTCAGGAACACCAGGATTTCACTATATTTTTAATAGATCATAGTGAATCATTCACTTGGTCATATAATGACATGCATAATATCAACCATGCTATTATCATCCATAACATTGTCACATTTCCTAATTCCAAACCTATAAGATAAAATCTTCAAAAAATGCACCTTGATGTTGTGCTCTTAGTCAAAGAAGAGTTAAAGCATCTCTTATCCATTAATTTTATCCAACCTATTGATTACCCTTAATGGGTAAATGGGTATCTAATGTCATCCCTATCACAAAGCCCATAGGGGACTAAATTTTGTGACCTTAATCTCATTTGTCCTAAGGATGATTTCCCTCTCCCCAATATTGACTAATTAGTGGATTTAATAGCTAGGCACAAAATGTTGTCACTTATGGATGGTTTCTCTAGGTATAACCAGATCCTTGTTTCACTAAAATACCAACATAAGACTTCATTTATTACTCCCTAGGGGTCTTTTTGATATCATGTTATTCCTTTTATCCTAAAGAACATAGGAGCCACCTATTAAAGAGCCATGACTTATATCTTTCATGATATCATCCATAAAAATTTTGAGTATTATGTGAAAGACCTTAGTAAGTCAAAATTATGAAAAGACCATCTTTTAGACCTAAAGGTAATATTTGCTCATTTAATCTAGTTTCATGTCTATCTAAATTTTAGGAATACATTTTTGGAGTATTGACGGGTAAGCTTTTAGGCTTTATTGTCTCTATTCAATGGATAAAATTTGACCCTACTAAGATTAAAGCCATTTTATAAATGTGAACCCCATCTAATCTTAAGCAAATTTGTAGTTTATAGGGTAAATTATAGTCTATCCATCATTTTATCTCCTAGCTATCCAATCGATGTCAACCATTCCATCACCTTCTAAGGAAAGGTTTCTATTTTAATTAGGACTCTGGTTATCATTAGGCATTCGATGATCTTAAGATATACCTTCTTTCACCACCAATTCTCACTCCCCCAAAGGAGGGGCAACCCTTTTTCTTGTATATTTCTACCATGGATCATTCCCTTGGAGCCATGCTTGCCCATTGTGATGACAAACATAAAGAGTAGGCGGTTTACTATATCAATCACACACTTATTGAATACAAGACATGATATTTACAAATAGAAAAGTTATGCCTTAGTTTAGTCTTTGTAACTTCTAAGATCCAACATTATCTGCTCAATCATAAAACCTATATGGTCATGAACACCAATCCCCTAAAATTTATACATTCAAAGTCTTATCAAAATCAACAAATGGCCAAATTTCTTATGCTTTTGGTAGAATTTGATCATGAGTTTATCTATCAAAAATAAATTAAAGTTCAAATAATTGTTGATCATCTTGTTGAGGTACCTCTTGTCGATAATCAACCAGTTAATTATGAATTCCTAGATGAATCTATAACCTCTATGTCTCAAGTAAACCATAATATCAAATGACTCTATTCTTTGATGGGTCTAAATGTGAGCATGGTGGGGGAGATATAATTATCCTAATCCATCTTAGGGGGACACTTATACCCCTATATTTTAAACTTGATTTTGACTACACTAATAATATGGCAAAGTATGAGGCTTTGATCATAGGTTTCCAAATCGCTTTAGCCTTGGATATTAAAACACTTAATATACATGGTGATTCCTAGCTTGTGGTCAATCAAATTAAGGGATTTATCAATGTAAAAATGATACCCTTTAGAAATATAAGACCTCGGCTAATCAGTTAATCACTAATTTTGAGCATTATGCTATTCAGGCCACTTCTTGATCAACTAACAAGTTTACAGATACTATGGCTTGATTGGCCTCATTTATCCCATCATCATCTTAGGAATCTAAGTTATTTGTCCTTATCCACAAGGTTAATCAACCTTTTTTTACCAAAATTTATCTTCCTTCCATCCATAATGTGGAGTAAAATACATTAGATCTCTAATATTCAAATATATTTGATTACCTATCAAGGGGGATTATTCCTCTAAATCTATCTAAAAATGGCAAGTGAGCCTTCTAGCATCATATCACACATTTTTTCATACTAGTGGGTGTTCTCTATAAGCATGGTTTTAATGGCATCCTTCTTTGTTGTCTCTAAAATAATAAAGCTACCCTTGCTATTAAAGAAGCTCATGATGGCTTATGTGGCGGAAATTTTAGTGGTTGCACCATTGCTAAGAGAATCTTACGACTAGGCTATTACTAGACCATTTTAAATTAGGATTTTTGAGAATACATTAAGAAATGCATAAAGTGTTAGTACCATACCAACCTATCCCATATCCCTAGTCAAGCGTTACAAGTAGCACAAGACTTTTGGCCTTTTTCACAATGGGGCCTTGATCTTATAGGCTAAATCAATCTTAAATCTTGCCAGCATCATGGATTTATTGTTATCACCATTGAGTATTTTACTAAGTGGGTAGAGGTTATCCCCCTTATCTTGACTAAAGTAGATAAAATTATGGAGTTTATTAGTCAACATATTATTTGTCATTTTGGTGTTCCTTATAAAATCATCATGGATAATGGAAAATATTTAAAAACAAAATAGTTCAAGAGCTTTGTGATTCTTTTAGCATTAAGCTAAGCTTTTCCTCACCTTACTATCCTCAAGCTAATGGATAGGTTGAAGCATCCAATAAAATTGTTATCAAAATCCTAACTAAATTCATTAATAAAGTAGGAAAGAACTGGCATCTTCATTATCCCTTTGCCTTATGGGCTTATCAAACTAGTATTAGAACCCCTACAAGTGTTACTCCTTTCTCCCTAGTCTATGGTACTAAATTTTTACTTCTTCTTAAGGTTAAAATTTCTTCCCTTCACATCTACCTTAAATATATCATTTCTGAGGATGATTTCCATTAGGAATTATTAGCCCAGTTTAAACTTTTGTACGAGTGTTAATCAGCTACCCTTGACCATCTCCATGTATATCAAGAATGAATAAAGCACACCTGTAATAAACATCTAAAATAATGTGAATTTAATATTGGTGACCTTGTCTTAAAAGAGAATCAACATGTCACTAATATGGAAAAAAGCAAAAGGGGAAAATTTGCTTTGAATTGGATTAGACCATATATTATCATATATAAATATAGATTTGGAGCATATAATTTAGCTTCTCTTGATGGAAAATCAAAATGAGAACCTCTTAGTGCATTGGATTTGTGTCCTTTATATTGTTAATAAGTCTTAATCACCTTAGTTTGCCTAGTGTCTTTTTGGTTTATTTTGATAAAACCATATCCCTATTATTCTTATACCAAATAATGATATATAGATACATGTGGTTATCTGACATCATTGCCTATTTTTAACCTTGAATATGAATACCTTGGGTCTATTCATAGCATGCTCTAATTAGACAAGCTTCACCTATAATGAGAAGGAACTCCAAAACATTATTTCATGAACTCCCTCCTTATCACTAATTCATTTTGAGAATAAGATTATTATCTTGTGTAACAAAGCTTTGGGAAACTATCCTAGGATGTTTGAGGCCAATCCATAAAAAAACAATAACACTGGGATCAAAATAAAAATAAAGCATCTACAAAATAAACAAAAATAATATATTGGTCCCTTGAAAGACAACTATGAAATCTACAACATCTATAAAAATATATCTATCAAAAAGGGTAGACTTCTCCCTTGAAAGACAATTATTTCAAAAAGCATATCTCAAAATATAGACCACTCCCTTGAAGGATGGATATCATGCATAAAATATCCCAAGAAAGCTTCCTGTATTGATCATCTTTCTTTAATTTAGTAGACTTCTCGCATTGATCAGTCTACATGGATTGGCACAAAAGGATTCTAGGGTTGACCGTAGATTTGGATATATAAGATGAAAACATCATCTTAAAAATCTGATTCTATCAAAGCAAATCCTTAGAAATGTCCATCTCAAACCAATAATATCTTGAACTTAGTTGACCTAAAGTTGTTAGGATAGTTATTAGCAATCAATTAAGGACGTAAATGCATTAATTTTAAGTGGTTTTCTTGGGTCATGTTACAAGCTAATAAAACCTTTTGTAAATTATTTTTTTCCTAATTAATTACAGATTTACCACATATATCAAATAATATCCTAACCTAGTAATCCAAAAATCTATAAACATGAAATCTGTAAACTATAGGTCACATACATAGTAATCTTAATCTATTAACAATTTTCATAATCCATAATCTAATCTAATCAATAATCAAAATCACATCCATAATAACATAATCATGATTTATAAGCCTTTTAAAATTTCATAAATTTTTAAATCCATAATCAGATAGCATAAAATATATAATCCATAATCAATAATCTAATGAACATCCATAATCCTTAAACCTTTTTACATAAAATCCCATAATCCATAATATAATCAAACTTATGTAATCCATAGCCCATAATCAAAATCATATCCATAATTTAATCATGAACATTTTAATATCGTAACATCATATAAGTTCATACATCACATAATCCAAATCACATCCATAATAATATAACCATAATCCATAAACATTTTAAATTTTATAACCTTTCAATCCATCAAATTCATAATCTAAATCCATAATCAAAACCCATAAACATATCATGTAAAATCCATGATCTAATGCATATCCATAATAACCATAATGCATAAACATTTCAATATAAATCCATATCATGTAATAACCATAATCTATCACAACATTTAATAAGCTAAATATATATCACATAATTTAAATGCAAGCATCCATGATAACATAATCCATAAACATCCATAAATCCATAAATAAAATCCATATGAACATCATAAATCTGAATCATGAATCATATATATAAAATAATCATGTTATACATCATAAATATCCATATACATAGTTATGGCTCTTTAACCAATACAATGAATAAATATAATAAATTAGCTACTTAGTGAAATGTATCTTGCTCAAATAGATACTCCCTAGAGCTCCACCACCATCTCTAATCCCATCCTCTCCCCAATCTCCTCCTTTATCTTTGTCCCTCTTATGATCCCTCCTATAGGATTCACTCCCCATACTAATGAACCCTATGTGTGTTCACCTGGATGATCTACCCTATGCAGATAAATGGGTGGCATAGTGAGGAATCTCTGGATGCAAATCAAGAACAATCTACTCGTAGTAGCATATATCCATCGTTGTTTCCTTGTACCTATCAATACTCAATGTCCCTACCTAACTTGAGTTAGGCCTAGTCACCCTTATAATTATATATATTGATGAGTCTCCATCACCCCTCCATAAACTATCCCTCTCTACTTGGTAATGATCTTGAGCCTCTACTACTAAGTCATGACTCAGCTATAATGAGTCAAACTCTACCCAAAATATATCCAATCTAGTCTAGAGTGTGTCCCTCTGAATCTGTATCATGGTAATCATCCCTATGTTATGGACACATATCCCTATAAGGCAATACATTGGGCCCTTAATGTATCCCTATCTATAATGATCTCATCAATATCTATCTCTTCCTCTTCTATCTCATCCTCTCCCCCATCCTCTCCCCTCTCCCCCTCATCTCCCATCTCCTCCTCTCCTCCTCCATCATTCTCAGCATCCTCCATCTTCTCATCAGCTCCCTCACAGAATGGATGCACCACCCTCTCCTACCTCACCACCCATTGTTCACCCCAATAAGATAGGAATCCTAAAGTGCACCCTATATCCTCCACATTTGATCCTACCACCTCTTCCTCCTCCACTAGGACATATGTGGTGTCTAGGTCTAGAATCTCTTGCTTTATCTCATCCTGCTTATATGCGTGTGGGGCCCATGGTATGTCTTGCACTAATTTGAACTGTCTCCACACTCACCCAAAATATAGGTACTCAACATATTATATCCTCCTCCTTGTCACCCACCTCTCCTTCTAAATGCCTAAAATTTCTACCTCTACTCCAAGCCATATAGGAAATCTGAGAAGATAATATCTCCATCTCTCAACCCCTCTAAGACCCATCAATAGTACTCTAGGTCTTATACAATGCCATCTATGAAATCTCAAGCTAAATTTTCTCTCCATCATAAGAAGGCCATACTATAAATAACCTTTTACCACTGTATCCACTAGGTACCAATGGGATGTACCACCTTGATGTGCTTGTATGCCCAACATTATATAGCCATGATAACATCCAACCCATACCTCCTTTGGGTCCTCCAACCCCACAACTCCCTATAGACTTGTCCTAGAAGGTAGATGCCTAAGAAAACATTGTCTTGTGCTCCAACATATTAGCAACCACACCTAAAAGGCTCCATGGAAACCTACCTACTCCTAAATTTGGGAATGCATAGTAGGAGATCACTAATAGCATCATGGTTAAAACACCCTCCTTATTGCATTGGCCTCATATAGAGGCTCAAACACAAATCTACTAGTAATAAACATGATATCTACAACATCCCCACCATAATAGTGCATTATTTTTTCTCTATATCCTCACTCATCTCTAGTACTATAGCTACTCCTTACATAGGAAGTCATAAAATCCTATATATATCCTCCTCAGTAATGGGTAGCCAGAAAGTCCTAGTAGTCATGTCCCATCACTCCAACAAGGTGACCATCAATCTAGCATCTTAGTGAATACATCGGTAGTAATGCACTCCTCCCAATCCTATGACCTCTAAGTGTGCCCAGTCATCATCATTGAGATGGTCCAACAGTCACTTCAGTAGAGGTGATGCTCTATCCTACATCTATAATAGAATATGTTCCTATCACCATAATCCCCTATAAGCCTAAATTCTCTTAAAAACTCTACTTCATCTAAACCCTATACTTTAATCTAACCTTTTCACCCTTTTTGTGTGAATTGGCATCAATCCCTTATAGATTGACACTGTTCTATTGGTATCAGCATCATTTCAAGTGAAATGACATTGATTCTCAATTAATCATCATTGATTCATGAGAATTAGCACTGATTCTTTGGTGTCATCTTAACCTAGTCTAAGCATCTATCCTAATCCTAAAAATCAAAACATTCAAAAATTCCAAAAAAATCAAAAATTAAAACAAAATTAGGGCCTACCTCATCCTATGATCATCATCATCACCTCAATCCACTACTATTAGCCTCCATTATATATCGTGTCATAATCATCATTTAGTTCTTAATAGTAAATGAGCCCTTTTCGACATTGGATTTGTTTATATACCCAACCTTGGATTGGCATAGATCTATTTTGTATCGGTATCGATTTGGTGGATCGATGATAAGTAATTTTGGATCAGCACTAATTTTCCCATTTTTTTCACTACTTATAGTTTACATGCATCCAGTCTTGCTCCTTAGCCTCATCCTGATACCTTGCCACACCTACCCTATTATTTATCTTATACCATTTCAAGTTTATGGATTTAGAGCCCCTATTGGTCCCATAACCTATGTAAGGCATGTACTCTTTTGGGTATCTTCCCTTAGTGAGTCCCAAGAGTGCATTTTATTTTAAGAACAACTATCTATAGGTAGCATGCACACCATATAGCACACTTGATGCTTTGATCAGCCAATTCTTATTATTTGTCCTCTTTTTTAGCCTTCATTTAATCCCACATACTCATAGTTTTGGCATTTTATTATGGAATATGCCTCGAGGCATCTCTACCTGTATTACCTTACATCTTATTAGTGAAAACCATATACTTCATTTTATGCATCTGCATTATTAATTCTCATTTATTATCTACCCATCCCAACCACTATTCCATTTTTCAAACCCATCACCCACTCCTCATCCTATGTTGACTCCCAGTTTGAAGGGGGATACCTCCTCACATAAACCTAGGGCATTAGACCTCTCTTGGTTTTTGTCTTGCAACACGTATTCCATACCAATCCATAAAAAAGGGCAAATATACACACTATAATTTTGTATACTATATACAATTTGTTAGGTGTCATATACCTATATTATTATTTTAATTTCCTAAATATCCCTATCATAAGGTTTAGTTTATTTACCATTAGCCACCCAGTAATTTACCTTTATAAATTACCTTTTTACCTACTTAACCAACTAAATCTATTAACAACCTAAGGAATATTAACCCTTTAACCACTTTACCCACATATAGGCTTGTCCCCAACAACCTCACGTTGACAAAACCAAATTTACCCATGGTTGGAACAAACCAACATGGATAGAATCTTCAACTATCAATTTGGGTGAATCGGTGTCAATTCTCCCACGATCAATGTTGATTCCTTGGATCGGTGTTGATCCATTCATACCCAACCAACCTTTGGCTTTCAGATCATGAACTTTGCACATCAAAATATTGCTTAGATTTTGGAAGAATTGAAGAGGTTGTAACACCAATATGTCAAAATTCTAATGCACCTAATCCATATCCATCATCTCTAGCTTAAAGAACTATTTGTACCCATAGGAAGGAAATTCATTCTGCCTGTAGCCAAGATCAAGGTATGTATTTTGTTTTTATTACTACATTTCTTATTATTTATCTATTTCCATCTACTTATTATATCCATAGAAATATAACATACATTCATCAGTCTTCATCTATCATCCTTTGTCACCTTGTATTTCTTAATTTTTAAATAGGTGCAGTATAGTTAGAATCAATGCCAATTCATTTTGAATCAACATAATTCTATAGAATTGGCATCGATCCTATAGGATCAGCATCAATCCATTGTATTATGTTTTTAAAACTCGAGCCTTTAATCTTAGACTCCTATCTTTAAATCATTATGATTTCCTATATTCTTAAACATAGCCTTGTTATGTAGATGACTCTGCTAGGCATTGTGCATGATGCCATTAATATCATTGATTTGCCTATATTATCCCAACCCCTTTTCATTGATCAGAGTGACATAGCCTTCGAGCTAGCACTTTGTGCCATTACTTACTCTCCCTAGTTTGAATCCATTTCTAACCAACTTGATGTTATATAAGAGGATGTAAATACTACTACTACAACTTATTGGGATGAATATGTTGCTTACATTGATAGCTTAAATGAAGATTAAATCACAATCATTATTATTATCATATCTTTATCTTTTTTGATTTCATGTGTTGTTTATCCACTTAATTATGAAAATAGTGAGCTAACATCTACTTGAATAAGTTCACAACTTCCTAGGACTATTCCTAATCAAACATCTCACCCATTATTTATTAATCCATTTTATCCAAATTATTTATTTGTGTGCAAATTATTCTTCCAAGCCAAAAAGAAGTTCCCTCGATCATTGGATTCAATAAGTGTGTAACCATTTTCTTATCTCAAAGTATTCTTCATAAACCTTGATTTTCATTAAGTTTTTAATAAGTTAATTAAACTAAAAAAAAAAAAATCTACTATAACACCCTCGATCTATCCATTCAATCCCCCACACCTACCGATTGGCGTTGATGAACCACATCATCCATACTTTCTCCCATATTTATTTATGGCATCCAAAATAGATTTTGTCAATACCCTGATTGAGTAATGTCTCATCACCAATAGAGATGTGATCTTCTCTTGCCTCCTTGAGATGATCAATCTCCATCATACATACTTAAGACCCTATCCACCCAATATTACCTCCAGTCTACACCCATCCATGTTAGTCAACTCCTAGTCTTCACATTGCCCAAATCTAATTCAAACCCTCCATCCACTGGTCATAGTAAATCATCTACCCCTCCCTACTCTAACAAAGGTAATCCTATCCTAGCCACCTTGTTTACTATGCCACCCACCCAGTCACGTTAACAACCATCTACACCAAAGTCCAATGCTTCCACATCTCGGTCACAAAGTGAAGATAGGCCCTTCACTCCTCTTCATATATCCTTAGAAGCCCTCTTCCACCATCCCATTTCTAATGGCATGATGGTATATCTACCCACACAACATCTTAATCCCACTAAGCCTAATCCCTCTTGGTATAAAGCTAACCATTATTATATATATCACCAAACTTGGGGGCATAAAATTAATCAATGTCTTAAATTCCAAAACTATATCCAAGACCTCATCGAATATGGTGACATTGAAATTGAGAATGAATTAGATGGGTCTACATCCTTGGGTGAACAAGAAGAGGAATGCCAAGATTCTATACTTGATCATGATTAAGCCCTTCTATTTCCAAGCCAAGGTCAAGACACCACATCCATCTTCCATGGTCCCCCATCTTTGATAAATTATCCATCAAAGATTATTTTGTTCCCCATGATCCTATTCCTCCCTTCCCTCATAATTCCTTCTTTCATGGGCCTATCCTTGGTGAATCCATTATCCCTCCATCATCTTCCTCTCACCCATCATTTCAAAGACCCCATGTTGAGAGGTCACTTACGAACATAGAATCTTATATTATAAGCATCATATCTTCTATATTAAAGTTAGCATCAGAGTCAATAAAATTGGTATCTACATCAAGATCATGTTCAACACCAGTATCTAAATTAGATTACTCATCAGAAACATCATCCCTCATAGATATTGAAACATATGATGACTATGCCTATCTTTTTGAGGATACCTCTAATATAAATATCAACCAATCATAAGGAATATCTTCTAATCTTAGTCAAGATGATGAATCCATAATAGAGTTTTTTCAAGCTTTATCTATTGAAGATAGTTAGAGTGGATTTGATCTTGCATTGAATGCATGTCTTTTAGCTTGCCCTAGTGATCCTTTTTCTCATCTTGAGCATATTTTCTTCAATATCAAAACTAGGTCTTTAAGGAACCCCTATGAAGACCATGTTACCCCATCACCACTCAATGACCTCATCATATCATCTCCATCACCTTCATCCACCATAAATCCTTTCTTTCCTATCAATGATCATCTAATCACCTCCCTATATAAGGATGAATAGGAACATACATCATTAGAATCTTCCCTAAGTAATATAGCATGTGATACAAATAAAAAGGTCTAAGACCATATTCATAAAGCTATACATAAAACCATTCCCCTGATCCTTGCCTCCTATTTTGTACCATACTCTAGTCATTTATCACCTTCATTATCCCTTCCCAGTCATAAAATCCTTTTTTACAGTTTACATTAAATAGTCATCTCCATTGACCTTATACTCTTATTAATAAAAATTATTAGAGTTTAGGTCATCCCTTGGCCAACCTAGTATGTGACTTGATTTGTTTTTATCAATAATGATACTAGGTCAACTGGGATGACCTTGTCAAACTAAAATTTTGAAAAGGATTAGGGTTAGGTCCACCTATATAACACATCCATTTCACCATTTCTAAGAGAAGAGAAGAATTAAGATATATTGTGCATCTACATATCCACCATTCTACTTGAGGAGAAAACTTGGGGTTCCATACTTTCTTTGGAGATACGGATATTGTCTTATGGAGAAGTCTTTTAGATGTAGTGATAGGTTGTGTAGCCTAGAGTTGATTTATCCTTGTCATCCTTACATACCATAACAGCCTATTTTAAATCACCTTGGCCAAGGGAGAGATTGAGGCTCGGCAAGTTTGTATTTAAAGGTAAGTATTCCTAGCTTTATTTCTCCTTTGTAAGAGTGGATAAATATGCATTTATACTTCTCTTCCATGCATTAGGATTTTGTATACATTGACATGAGTATATGTCTTATATACATGTTTAATTTTTGTTTATTACCCCCACTTTGTTCCATAAGCTTTGGTGAAAAATATATTAGACTTTACTTGTTATTAGTTTAGTGAATATGAAAACATAGGACCTAGTTGAGGTTATTGCATTGTTTTGTTTGACTGGAGGCTTTAGAACCCTCCCTAGGGAATTTATTATGGTAAGAGATACCTTGGATAGTTCTAGTGGATCCATATTGGTTGTGACCTTGATTATCTATGTATCCCCAATTAGAAGTGTAAGTAGGATTTTTCTTCTCCAAGCTAGGATTGATTTATAAATCTATTGTATTTCCCATTGCATACATTCTAGTGACTTGATGTGAATCTAACCCTTACAATTTTTCTTTCACACTTTCATTTTCTATCATCTTATTATATTTTTCCATATTTATAGTATTATATCAAACTAGTTGGTATAGTTCTAACTTTTTGTGTGTAGGTTTAACACACAATTGTATCAAAATGACTATGTTCTATATGTACAGGTCTTCATCAGATTTACTAGATCAAACAAGTCGGCATAGTGCTATTTTTTAGTTTTAGATAAGCATATAGAGTCAATCAAGTCAATTTTGTCATCTTTTTCTCTCTACCAGCATTTATATTAATAAACTAGGTCAAACAGGTTGACTTAGTCATCTTATTCTTCTTCAGCATATAGGGTTTTGTAAAACTAGGTCAAACCAGTTGACTTAGTTTGTTGAATTTGAAAGTAGAATTTAAGGTACCTCAACATGAAATTTTAAATCCTAACCATCTTCAATCCCACCAATGTTCCTCTCTTTTCTCTCTATCATTTTAGTGCTTTCTTTAGTTTTATTTTATACAAGTTAGCATCCTTTAAAACTATAACCCTACATCTAATTAAGTCAACTTGGTCGACTTAATTCTATATTATATCTTTTTTTTTAGAGATATAGTCAACCTATTTGATTCTATTCTTAAATACCTTGCTTCTACAGAACAATAGTGACCTAGTTGACTTTGTTATATACTATTTGCATACAGTGTCACCTAAACCAACTATGTCATATTCTAACTCAATGAATTAAAACCTATTTGCTAGTAATTAATTCACACTTTCTTTCTTAGTTGTTTGCATGCTTAGAGTAACTCACATAGTATAAATAGGTGGTTTTTAAAATTACCATTTAGTTACACTAATTTTCTCTTTTGCAGACACTACCAAATCACACAATATTCAAAACACATTTAAACACTAGTCTTTCTAATGCCTACCTACTTGGATTTTATCATGAAGGGCGAAGCCAACTTGATTTTATAGCCAAGCATAAATATGTGGTTAATTTTATATATTTGAAAATCACCCGACACCCTTATCACTATAGGATTATGAAGTGATGGAGTAGGCCTTAATACCAAGCTAGTACCATTGCCAACACATATCCCTTTTATCCCAAACATATTGAAACCATCTATAGATTGATTTTTAGTTCCCTATTTTTAGCCAACTTTCCTATCACACTTAAAACAATACTTTATAATAATATAATAACACTTAGGATGCCCCCTTAGTTAGCATTTGATTTTAAGTTGATTTCTTGATCTTTGATCATTGAGTGTTGTATTGCAAAAACTTGCATTAGCCAGTATTGGTGTAAGGTTTTGTGTTGTGTGACCCAATTGGATCACTCACATTGATCCAATTGTTTGTGTGTTTGATTTCATTTTTTGCTTCACTTATATTGCAAAAAAAATCCCTATTTTAGCATACTATCATTTTGATCAATATAGTCTCTTATAGACTATATTTTCCCCTATCAGTAATACACAATCAACCTATATGACTGTGTATCCTTCTTAATCTACTTTATCTCCTAGTCTGCAATATAGTGTTGAATTTTAAAACTTTGTATTCTTCTTTGCCAGTTAGGTTTTATAACTAAGTCAGCCTGTACAACTCTATATCTTTATTAGCTTATTTAATCCTCTATTTACAATATAGAGTCAACCTATATGACTCTTTACTCTTCTCTACTTACTAGATTATAGTACATAATTGACCTATTCAACTCTGTATCATGTTTCTCCTTTTGTCTTTACATCATATTACTCTTCCCTAATCTTTCTCCCTAATCATGAACTTCATGTTTGAAGATAACACTGAGTTGAAGTCAATAAATATGATGAGCTTTACCAACCCCAATAAGTTTTTCCATAAATAGCTTGTGGCTCCTATCCTAAATAAAAGTAATGTGGATGTAGCCACTCACACTACAAATTATGGGACCCCTCCCCATTCATCTTCAGTTCACAACTGTCTTTTATCCTTAGAAGATCATCTTGAATTAGAATATACTTCAGAAATGATTTTCTTCATTAATAAATTTCCTCAACATCAAGGAAAATATCCTTCTAATATTTACCATCTTATGATAAGTGGTCAAACCAAGGATCCCCATTCACCTTCCACCACATTCTCACATGGATTTGGGGACCATAGTTTATTTGCATCTCAACCTCTTCCTTCACTTTTGACCCCTTCTCATACTATGACCTCTTCCTCTTTAATATCCTCCACCTCCATGCCAAGTATCTCTACAAAAATGGTAGGTTATACATCTATTGGGCCTCTTCTAAGACCCACTCTTCTCAATTCTTCCACTAGTGCATCATTTTATACCCATGGTAATCATGCCTCTAGTTATACTTATTATCATCTCTCTACTAGTGCATCCTTTGCCACATAAGAAAATCATGATACTAGTGCCTTATTTACTAATAATTCCTCTCAAGCTGCTAATAACACACATGCTACCACCCATAATGGTACCCAGGCCACTAATACCAATGCCAATGCTTCACATAATACAAATAACACCACTCAAATCCATCAACTTTTGTTATAAACTCTTAACCAAATCAATGCTTTTCAAGATAATAATGCCAACCAAATTATGCAAATTTAAAATCAACTTATCCATCTCCAAAATCACCCTCAATAGGTTCCATGGGGAATGCATAACCAAAATGCCCCCCCACCTCCCCTTTGGGATTCCCATGGTAATCTCATCCCTCAACCTCCTCTTGTTAACAAAATAGTCAAACACCTTCAAAATGAGTCTCTTATGCCTCAAATTGCTAACATAGATATAGAAGGTATCACCCCTATCATTAGTTACAATGGGTCAACCAATCCTACCCTACACTTAAAAATGTTTGAAAATCTATACAAATATCAGGTCAAGACTACCAAGCTATTAGTAAAAATTATCTATGGAGATGCTTTATATTGGTATAACCAAATCAAATCTCATTTCATCACTATTTCAGAATATTTAGTTAATGCTCTAGTACAAGAGTTTTAAACTAGTGACCTCCCTAAAAACACATTAGCCCATTTTATTAATTGTAAGCAACTTGAGATGGAAACTGCACAATATGTCATCAAATGGTGGAAGACCTTGTCTAACAAGTGTGAACATATTATGGTAGATGATAACCTCTTTCATCTATTCACCAACACTCGATATCCTAAGTTGTAGTATCGAGTCTAGACTCTCTCTCCACATACTTTGGAAGAGGCCATCGACCAAGCCAAGCACCAAGATTTCCTTATGCATCAATTTGAGCCACCCTAAACTTCTATGAGTACTAGAACACTAATCAAAAATAAAAATCATCATGCTACTGATGATGGTGTCACTAATTCTTATGATACCATTCATAATATTTAAGCTATTGTTCCCTTCCACACTCCAGAACAAGCTTCCCCTCCCAACCACATCCCTAATCCTCATTTATCTTCAACAATTAACATCAATGTTCATAAACCTTTATCCTTAGTGAAGTTATAAAATCATCTCCCCATGCCTCTTCCATGAGAGCTTGATCCCACTCATCCCATGAAATCCTAGTATAATCCAAATAAATTATGTTGGTTTCACGCTAGTTGAGGTCATTCTCATGAGACATGTAGGCAATTATGTAATTTGGATAGGATTTCCTCCTTAGTCCCAATTTTGACCATGATTCTATCATTTACAAATGTCAACAAGCCTATAATATTTCTTTCAAGGCCCTTGAAACACAAACTAGAACTCATGATTTGAACTAGGCTAATGCTCATTTGGCCATCTACAAATATCCTCTTCCAAATCACCAAGACAACAATGATAAGCCTACTCATTCTGTCAATAACATTGATAGTCTGATACACCCAACTCCTGAAGAGAATGTGGTCAACATGAATAATATGTGAAGGGTAGTTGCCTTCATTAATTCTCATCCCACCTACACTCCTCAATCATCTCACACTTTCTATGTTATCCAAGACTCTTCCCCAACTCACTTAAAATTTTTTGGGTAAGATGACATTATATCATTCAATGAACCAATTCTAACAACTCCATTGGATAACACTTCTCATACCATTTATACAACTTCTCCAACCTCTTCACTCATCATCAATGATACTCAACCTCTTACTAACACTTCTTCAAATTTATCTCAAACCATTCTTGCACCTACTACCCTTCTTCGCACAGGTCACCCTCATAATAAGGCTCCCCCTTTTACCCCCATGGCTCCTCCACCTATAGTTTCCCCACTCATGATTCCCTCACCCATGGATCCTCCTTCACTTGTGGCCCCTTATCCACCACTAACTCCTTCACCCATGGCCCATTCTCCATCTGTGATCCCTTCATCTCCCACAGAGCCATTCCCATTCCTTCTCTTGAGAAAACCCTATACAATAGTCCTCATCATCATGATCATTTAGGCATTCCAACATTTTCCATCAAGGATATTTGATTTGAATTATTTTTCCAACTTTCCTTGAATATCAATAAGACTCTGGCTGTAGTTTGAGTCCAACTTCATAGAGACTTATCATAATGTTATGGATAATGTGTGTGGACAAATCTACCAGTATTTATGAACACAACATGGTTTTCTTTCATTTATTTATTTTATTTGGACATGTTCTCCAAAGTTACATTTATCTATCTTATATCATTTGACAATGTGTCAAATTCTTATTTATCTTACATGATTACTTATATTTTGCAATTGTTGCTTATGGTGTCATTTTATTCTCTATGTTCTCTTATGGATTTTTTTTCATGTTAACATAATTTTCCTTTATGAGTTCCTTTTCTATGGATATCTTTTTCATTCTCATGATTATTTGTTACCTTATCTCTATCAATATAGATAATTTTTATTGTGACTTGGTTATCTAAACCTTGCTCCCCTTAGTCATTCCTTCTTTACCATGTGATCAGTTAGCAAATAATTTATCTCATTATAATCTCCTTTTACCAGTCTACCTTTGATATCCCTTTATTCCCCTTCTTTCCTTTCATAAACTAAACATACACATGGTTGAGACTTGAGAAAACATGTTAGTTTATACGTAAGCCTAAGTGTGTTAGTCCATCATGTATTTAGATACTCAGCTTCTTTTAGATAAATCCTAAAGCTCATTCATGTGTATCAATTTATCTCTCATGATTGGTCATTCTAAATATATATGGAGGAGGAATATTAACATCCATAAAAAATTCAAAAGCCAAATCATTCGACAAAAAGGAATGATATAAAAGGCAACATGTAAATTATTTAAAAGTCAAATCACACTAAAAGATATGATTCTAAGCACATCTCATTTCTCTAATAGAATCTCAAACTCCATAGTTGGCCTCATGATAGATTCAAGGTCCATTAGGGTGTAATAGGCTAGTAGATTGGAAAAGGAGACTAAAAACATCTTTTAGTGCTACCTACTTTCTCACACAAGTACCTAATCTTTGCAGTAGATTGACGGATCTTTAAGAGGTCCTGAGAAACGGGAACACGTTATGGGAATGTAGGTCTATTTTAATTTTATTGCTCAAAATAACCAACATAACTTGAGCTTAGTACCTCACTTATTTACCTATATAGCTTTGTGCCTATTATGAACAGGTATCCTCTGTATATTGATGGTCACTAGTCACTTAGTGTCTTTCTATGGCCTTAGTGTACCTCATGTTTCCTAAGGTCTTCTCATAAGATTCCTAAATTATGAGTTTTATATTCCTTACTTCATTCCCTACAATCCTAATATTTACCCTTGAGAAATAATGTTTTGTTCACTAATCAGTCCCTCTAGGGATCCCATTTGTGAGTTGTAGTGGAAGACCTTGGATAGGACCAGGCCTTCCTCACAAATTATCAAATTTTCACATTACCATTCCAAAACATCCCCTTTAATATTTTTTTATTATTGTTTCCACCTCATTGGTGTTCCTTTTGTGAGTTTCAGTGTAAGACCATGGGTAGGACTTGGCCTTCCTCACAAAAGTTTTCAATACCCAAGTCACAATGAAATTACATGTGTTAAATTTGAGATAAATAATGATTAATTATGAGTTACACATCATTGACATGTTTCCCATATTTATTTAGTATGTTTTATGCTCACTTCATTGATCTTTCACTTTTATCTTCTTGTTTTCCAATTGAATGCAAGAATACAACCATTTCTCTTAAGTTTTTCATACTTCCCAACTTGAATTAGTGTGATCAATTTAAGTTCACTTTGGCCAATTTTGTTTCTCTTTTATACTTCCCAACGTGATTTAATATGATTGATTGACTTAATTATTTTATTTTGATACCATTTTTATTTCATGTGCTTTCCATTTTATTATATTATTTTCATACTTCCCAATGTGATTTAGTGAGATTTTACTTATTTTAATTTGGTGCCAATCTTTCTCATGGTTTAAAAACATTTTGTTCTCTTGTTTACCACTTTTTGGTTTATTATACTTAGTAATTTGTTGTTATTACACATTTCTCATCATGATACAGTGTGTAGTACATTTGTTTGTGATTAATTATATTTTTCCAAGTCCTTTTTGCCTGTTTCTTTTTGACCATGCATGTGTATCACATAATGCTAGAAAAGAAAACACTCCACATATATTTATCATAGCATATATTATAAAATCAAAAAATACATGTGCTAAAATGAACTATATCCATGCATGAACAACCACAACCAAAATACAACTCATGAGACCAATATCCAAATATTAAAACAATATATCTCTATTTATCATGGGTTTTATACAATGGTATAAAATACAAAAATACATATCTCCAAATCTACAACTAGGTTCAATCATGCTTATCTCATGGCCTAGCCTCGTTAGCCATAGACATCTTAGATTGTCCCCTCTACATAGTACATTGTAATGAGGCCATCCAAGATCTCAACCCTACTACCTATCCTTTTAGGTTAGCCTCTTAGGCCTATACATATCCCAAATGGATCATGGTAGCCATGTGTGCAACTCTCTCCTAAGCCAGGGCCTACTAGACCTACTTCCACCCCTGATGGTGGATGCAATCCATCCCCATATGTCTATAGCTACCTTGTGGCCTCCCCCACCAATCTAAACTAGCCTACCTGAGCTAGAACATATGGTACCATAGGATCATCCAGTGTGGTGGGGTCGTATGGTGCCAACACCCCATCCAAAGTGTTATGGTGCATTGTCATGACTAGGGATCCCCATCTGGCCTCCTTTGTCATAAGATCTACAAAACCATAAACAAATAGACATCAGATCACATATACATCTCCAAATCTATTTATCTACCTAAAAATCACATAAAACTAATATTCTATCTCAAAAACTAAAAATTACAACATTTTTTACCAGTTTTGATATCACCAAACATCGTCTCCCTATTTGCTCATCCATCGAGCATGATCTCTCCATCTACTCATCCCCTAAGCACCTCATCTATGGGTTATCTCCCTATCAAATCAAAACCATGAGACACCACCTATGCATATCATGGGCCTCACCTTAGAGGTACCTCTATTGACCAGCTCTATCTTGGGTTGACTGTCACATCATCCTATGTGACTACCCTCATCTATGTTTGATCTTGCCAATGGCATCTCTATCTATGGTGTTTTCAAGGTGGTCATTGTTCCTTTTGATGTGGTTCTTGTTTTGGTACCTATTTTACCCCTACATCCACATCCATGCCCTCTCCTCCTCTGATTATTGGCTACGGTGCTTGACTAGTCCATGGTCTCACACGGTATAGCCTAATCACTAGTCTCTTAATCATTGCTCCTCCTCCTCTCCCCCTTGATTATCTAGCATGTCATGCCCAAAAATTAGGTAATACTAGAGGAACCATTATGTGTAGGATTCCAAACTACCCTGAAAAGTGTGTCACTCACTGTGGCTCTACCCATCAGGTATAATGGCCCATGATCCACATTTGAGTCAACCTTGGTGCCATAGTCACCCAACTGGGCCAAATAATAGTAATATATGTGTAGGGATATCACATGATCTCCCCTCATGTGATTGTCTATAGTGATCACATATGGGGCATTACTTGTACTACCTGATCTTATCTCCATCTAGTCACTTAAGGTAACCTATCATCAACCACATGGGGCAACCTAGCTAGTTGATACATTGGGAACCTCTCATATATCCATATACTAAGAAAAACCATCGATTTCATGGTATTTTGCCCTCTAGACAACATCTTATACATATCATGCATAAGCTGGGCCTCAATGATAAATGCAAAATCATATAACACCCCTTAATCCAAAATGAACTGGCACAAGGCTATCGCATGCAGTACTTCCTTACCATATGACTATAACACAACATTCATGTTATCACAAGTCCAATCATAGACTTCTGAATGTCTAAAATATACACAATATACACATTAAATAATATAACCATCAATCATAAGTAGATCTTATATGAGCCCATCACCCATCTAGCTAGTGTTCATCTCTCCTCTAGATCATCTGGTGTCCCTATGATCATCGGTGTCCCTCATATAGGAAGTCCTAATAATACATGGAATTCCTCCAATGTGATACCTACCTTTATGGTATCCCCATCCACCACCCATCAAAACATGTTAGTCAACAATTCCCATGCTTTGAAGAACATGACAATGATATCAACACTTAGTGGGATGCACCTCATCTCCATGATGCCTCCTAAACCCAATACAACCAGTCTTGCTCTATCCACATCTGTCAAATGATCTAAAAAAAATTGTAACCATGATGCATCAATCAATCACCAATATCTCTGGTGCCTCAACAAAATATCAAACAACAAAGGGTGTATTAGATCTCTGTGTCATTTATAATCAAAATATTTGAAATTTTTAGTTACTTGTGTTGCACTTGCTTCAGCTGTTATGCATCCTCCCCATCTCAACTATCATCTCCTCACCATCCTGGCTCTCTAGTCTCTCACTAGGTCTATTAAAGCTCTATTTTCTCATAATAGTAAAAATACCAAATGAATTATTTTTCACCCTATTTAAATTTACTATTCAAAATTGTTTACCCTTTAACCATTTATCGTCAAATTTATTATTTTGATCATATCTTTGTCTCTGCTAACTCTTTTTATAAATCATAAAATGTTTTGTAACCCTGACATTATAGATAATATTTTCAACTATTATATGTCCATGTTACAAAAAACTTGATTTTTTTCTCTTTTTATTGATCTCTATAGGTTTGCCTAATATTCCCTACATTGGACACCTTCATATTTCGTACATCTCCTTCTTTATCTACAATACTATGTTAATTAAAGGTATGTATTTTTCAATTATGTCCTTTCATTTATCTTATTTGCTCTTTATTGCACTTTATGTAGTTTCAACATTATGTGTTGCTATGTTCTTTTCCCAAAGCACCATCCTGTGGTGCACCTACATGACGCGTAATGAGCTTTGAGTGGGGCATAAGTATACACATAATATTTTCAAACTTTATCAAATACTAACACTCTCTATATTGTACAAAATTATTGAGTATCAATCTCTCTGAGTGCATGCCTTAAGGGGTGTATCGAGAAATGGGTGGGCAGACCATTGGTGCTTCACAGGATTGTTGTCCCTTACTAACACTTGTTATCTACACACCTATCTCCTAAAATCATTCCCTTAAGCTTTGCCTCCTATTTTTCACCCTCCTCTAGTCATTTATCACCTTCATTAGCCCTTCCCTAGGCTAAAACCCTTTTTGACAGTTTACGTTACATAGTTAGCTCCATCAACCTTATACTCTTATTGATAAAACTTATTAGGGTCTAGGTTGGCCCTGGCCAACCTAGTCTATGACTAATTTGTTTTTATCAATAATGATACTAGGTTGACTGGGTCGACCTTGTTGACCTAAAATTTTGAAAAGGATCAGGGTTAGATCTGCCTATATAAACACATCTATTTTGCCATTTCTAAGAGAAGAGAAGAAGAAGTAAGATATATTGTGCATTTGCTTATCTACCATTATACTTAAGGATCAAGATTAAGGTTTCATAATTTCTTTGAGGATACAAATCTTGTCTTACAGAGTAGTCTTTTGGATGCATTGATAGGTTATGTAGCCTAGAGATGATTTATCCTTGTCTTCCTTACATACCACAACAACTTCTTGTGAAGCACCTTGGCCAAGGGAGAGATTGAGGCTCGATGGGTTCATCTTCAAAAGTAAGTATTCCTAACTTTGTTCCTCTTTTATAAGAGTAGATAGATATGCATTTTTACTTATCTTCCATGCATTAGGATTCTATATACATTGACATGATTATATGTCTTTTATGCATGTTTAATTTACATATTTATTACCCCCACTTTGTGCCACAAGCTTTAATGAGCACTAGATTAAACTTTACTTCTTATTAGTTTAGTGAATATGAAAACATAGTACCTAGTTAGGGTTATTGCATAGTTTTACTTGACTAGAGGCTTTAGAACTCTCCCTAGTGAATTTATTGTAGTAAGATATCCCTTGGCTAGGTCTAACAGATCCATCTTGGTCACGACCCTGAGTATCTAATGTATCCCCAATTGAAAGTGTAAGTAGGATTTATCTTCTTTGAGTTAGGATTGATTTATATATCTACTAAATTTACCATTGCATATAAAAATCTCTTTGAGGCACTAAGGGACCATCAAAGTCAAAATAATCATCATTTATCAAGTCAAAAATCCATTGCCTTTGATGAAGCCCAAAGGTTGGCACCATGGGGCAGTCAAGATATAATCAAGTCTGAAAATGAAAACAATGTCAAAAGTACTATCCATAAGGTTGATAATCCTTTAAATAATTGGATCAAATTAGAATTCTGTAGTCCACAAGTCTTGGATCTCTTGAAGTCTTTTGTCAACAAGCATTAATCAAATGTGGAATATCTGACATGTGTGATGTCTCCAACGATGTGTGTGACTATTAGTCCTAATCCTCAAACACCCATCACACCATCCTATCACGATCCTATCATCCATTCAAGTCCAATACACCCTCATCAGCATCAAGATCTCATCCAATCCATACCTCACATCACCTTCTTGGGTAAAGTTGTCTCTCATAGGGGTGACGAAGACACCTGGTCTAGATGTCTGGAGGGGTCTCAATCAAGAGTCAATGAAGGTCACATAGACATCAATACATCCAAAAATGAAAACATGGTCCTAGAATCACACATCTCTAGAATAGGTGTCAGTTGAAGATCACAAAAATGTTTGCATCTTGCATCTTGCCCACCTTTAATAAATCAAGATACCATTAAAAAAGTCAAAATAAAAAAATTCAATATATATATATATATATATATATATATATATATATATATATATATATATAAAATAAAAAATAAAATAAAAATCATTCGTCCAATGGTGAAAACCAGTCTTCTGGTACCTTGGGCAAGTACCATGATGAAAATTAATTTTTGGTGTCATGGTAAAATAATCTATTGTCTACATTGTACCTCAACACTTGGGGGCAAATTCCATTCTTTGCCAATTCCATCCTTGTATATCTTAGCCCTCAGTCTATTGTTTCTATGCATTATCTGCTATCATATGATGCATCCTATTGTGTCCCTTATTTCTTCTAGTATTAACCTTCATAAGGGAGTGGAAGATGTATTGAGAAATATTCTAGAATCATCTTGGCATATCCTCCAATGAACACTTAGAGAACTAGACATTTGGTTGCTTCATGATGTGGTCATTGGCAATCCATAGTCCAATCTTCTTTGGTTCTCATCCCTTTTTTAGCATCACCCTCATCCTTTTATCATCCCATCCATTATTCCATCCTATTTTTTAGGCTTGGTATTCCCTTTGTTGGTAACCTCATTTGTATAGTATACATACATATCCCAAAAAACCTAAAAATTATAAAATCCACAAAATCCCAAAGCATCTCAATTGTCTTGTCATATGTTGTATTGTCCTATCCCAGTCATCCTATCTAATGATTTAGTTGTATCATCTTGTCTTGTCCTATGCCATCTTGTCTTGTCCTATGTCTTCATCTTAGCACCCAAGTCTTTATCCATAACCTTGTCCTAATCCAAGTCCCTAGTATACTCCAAGTCCATACCTTGTCCAAATTCTTAGCCATCATTTAAATTCACATCATCGTGACCAACTTAGTCTAACTCATCCCTTGATCAACCACCCTATTGAATTTCATCAGGACAATTAGATAAGACACAATGACACTGCATGTAGATACTTGTGTGTGTGTGTTTTTTGACTTGTTTGTGTGTGTGTGTGTGTGTGTGTGTGTGTGTGTGTGTTTTATGTTTTATTTGTTTGTCTATATTTCTTGCATCTTAAATCTTTTTGTCCATTAGGTAATGAATGAGGATGTTATGATGAGACCAAAAGCTACAATGATGCTTTTAGGTGCCCTCGATGATGCAAAGTTTGGTATTTTCCCCATTTTATTCACTTTGGCATAATGTCCTCTTGGTCATACCTATATCATGGGGCATATTACCTAAGTTATATAATTACATCAGATTGCTTAGACTATGATGAGCCTTATTACAATAATGATAGCTTGATAATAGGCTGCCCTCATCATTTCTCCTATCATCTATTACCTACCTAATCCTATAATCATCTTTATCTCATCATCAAGTCAATCATCCAAATCCACTCATCTAAAATCCAATCATTCATCTAAGTCATTTTATCCCCACATTTATATCCTCTAACGAGTCATCTATCATCACTCTAATTTTATACATTTAAACTCAATTCTCAATCCAATCATCATCACACCTAACATCTATCTAACAAATATCATATCTAAAAAAGTTCTAATCCACCATCACCATCCTCTAATCTATTCTAAACTACATTAGAATGAGGTCTTGTTAGACTATGTAGGCAATGCTCAGTTGCATGGTGTGCCTAAGGTTAGCTTGACCACTCTCTCTTCTTTCCCATCATTTGTTATCATATTTATCTTGTCCTTCATCATCCTCGCATCTTGCATCAGTCTAATCTTTGAGTTATAATATCAATCATCCATTAATGAATCTACTGATTAACCACCATCCCCACAATCATCTCCATAATATTTTCATCAATCACCCACACCTGTCGATTGGGCCTGATAAATCACAATATCCATCCTTTCTTTCATATCACTAATTGATCAATTCATCATTTAAAGTTTTCAGTTTTCACTTCTGATTGAGGCATGATCAAGACCATAAATTTATCATCTCTCACTCCCTTAGATGTTTCCTTGCTATGGGTATCGTCACTATTAATCATATTATGGCTCATTGATTCATTGTAATGCAGTCTAATTCTTACCCTTTTGGTTATTCAATCATATCATTTATCTTATCCTCTTCATCATATTACTTGACTCTAGTTCCCAGCTACACTCATCCTTAATATTATCACATCAGTCTCATCTTGGTCTGTAGTTCCCCCCAGCATGTGTCCTTGCCTAAGATACATCAAAAGCTTATAGACTTTTATCTTGTCATCATCATGTTATGGTTGATTCCCCCTTGGGATGTGTCAAGAACTGTGACATAGTCACTCCTTGCATATATGTCTTTGTTGGGGGCATCATCAATTTATAGCTCATTACTTATGTCAATTTCATCTTCTGTATCTTCTATCTCACATCCAACATCCCATCCTCTTGTTTATTCGTTACATCCTACCCCTCATTTCATCTTTCAAGTAGCCATCCGTCTCATTCTTCCCTGCATGTCCCCTCGAGGGGACATCATATCCAATAACATCATTACTAATATTCATCCATGAAATGGTTTTTCTTTGAAAGACCATTACTCCTTACACTTTATCCACTCATAATGGTCTTTCAAAGATGGCCAAAATGCATACATCTAAATTCACTTGCTTCATTTATCGTCACTATTATTACTATTAGTCGACACTAATTTCACTTATTTTGTCTAACCCCATTTATCTCTTCTAATTCCATCCTAATATCACTCCTAATCATTTATCTAACATCCCCCTTCATTATTCTTCATCCATTAACCTTATTCCTACCCCGTAAATCAATTAATTCATCTAATCCCCTTTATTTACTAACCAATCTCACTTATCCATTATTTGAGAATTTAAAATTCCCATGACCCACCTACCCTAGCCTACTCTTAGGCTCTCCTACATCCCTAGTCCCTAATCACCTATCCTAATCCCCTACTAAATATATCTTAACCCCTAAATGGATTCTATAATTCTCCAATTCTAGAATACTCTCTAACTTAGCCCTTCCTATCTATAAGCCTCTATTCTAGAGGCTTCCAAAGAATTTTTAATTCCTTTTTAATCATCCCTCTCTCCTCTATTTCAACAAGCCACTCCTCCATGGCTAAACCAATAAATGAATCCATAAAACTTCCATGTCAATCCATGCTATCGAAATCATTGATCAAACATGCATCATATTAAAAATTTGAGTCTTTGGTAAGCAATCTATAATCCATTATCAATAAGACTTTTTCTTGTTTTGCATCTTATTTGGAGCATTTAGCATTAGGTTATTAAGCTAGTTTTAATGTCTATTTTTCTTGTATTATAGTCTAATTGATCTAAATTATGAAGTAGATTGATGTTTTGAGTGATTTTGGTTAATTTGCACATCCAAATCTATTTGCTCAAAAATTTCATCTTACAAAAAGGCTTTTAGGTAGACCTGGTAAAGGTCAGCCCTACTATATCCCACATTTTCTTGTAAAATTTGTAGGGAAAACCATCACAACCCATGGCTTTGTCGTTGGCCATTCATATCATAGCTTTGAATAGGTCCTCTAGAGAGAGGAGCCTGCCACAGGTGACCTTTTGAGTGGAGGTACTTTAGTGGGAACCACTGAGAGGCATTGGTTCAGGGCTTGTTGACTTTTCATAGATGGTGGTTGGGTAGAAAACACTTGTCGATAATGCTTGGCAAAATCCTTGACCATCTCAAGTGTCTCTGTCAATCATTGCCCACTATCCTAAAGGGCTAGCATTTTTGGTGGTGGATTTGGCCTTGAACATGTGGAAGAATTCCTTGGAGACTTGGTCACCCACTATGAGCCAATGCATATGAGCTCAAAGTTAAGCACCATGGGCATTATACTGGTCAACAATTTGGATTTTATGGTGTAATCTGACCACCCGTAGTTGGAGGGCTTCATTAAACGAGTGTTGCTCTAGTGAGGCCACATCCTAGCTTAGCTCAAAAGAGGTGGTAGAGTAAGATCACTACTGAATCTTAACTAATTGGCACATGTAGATGCATAGAAATCTATTTGTTTGATTGAGAGTGTCCACCCCCCATTGGGTCCACCCTGGTTGCTGAGTAGGCCTAGTAACAAGATTCTAGACCCGCTTGATGTGCCATGGTGGGTCATGATCCAAGAGGGATATATTAAGAAAGAATTGCATCTTATGAAATTCAGGCTTTTTAAAGAGTCAAGTAATATGAAATCTAATCAAAAAGTGGTCGAATAAAGTAAAATCTATCAGGGCTTCTACTGGTAGTGAGAACATGCTATTAAAGGAAAAGTAAGGCTAAGAAGAAATCATGGCATGATCAAGCATTTAAGGACCCTAACGGACCCACCTCAAAGATTGGTCCAAGTGTACTAAATTTTTTGAGTGGGGTGTCTCCCTAAATTAGGGTCATGAAGGTCAATTTGTTTTTGCATATATAACCATGCCTCCCTTTTATAGATAGTGCATCTCATAGGTTGATTACCAATCTTATTAGTTCATTATTCAACAATATTAAAATCCCCATAAATAACCCAGTGGGCATCAGGAAGAGAATCAATAATCTATCACCATAAAGTCGTACGCTCATGAGTGTCATTTGAGGCATAAACATTAATAATACCAAACGAATTATTCTCAATATTGAAGAGGGCCCATATGACATGATGGAAGGGGTCCTTTCTAGATGTCACAAAATGATCCTGCCATTTGGGTGTAATAAATGTCATAACACCACTATGGCCTACCTCATGTTCACTGAAAAACACTAAACTATCATGCCATATAACTCTGGGAATGGCTAAGAGAAAGAAACCTATCACCTTCACTTCTTGAAGGCAAAAAATGTCCAAATCTGCAAACTTACTTCTGAAATCTCAAGCAACATACTTGAAGACTAAGTCTGTCAGACCCCAAACATTCCATGATAAACAATTCATAGATTATGGGTGTCAAGATAAATATCCTCTACATCTAGCCCTTCAAGGGATTCATATTTATTTATCAATAAATGCTTCGAGTTAGCCACTAGAAATTCTAACTGCTAGGAAAATTCTATCACATATACTGACCCTGACGAACGAGGCTTCAAGAGTGATTCAGAGAGTTTCGAGGGCTACATGAATGCTTACCAACACTGGTCTAAGTGAAGTGTGACAAAAAGCTATATTATTTGTAGAGACATCTGATGAGACTTGAGAACTAGAAAACACATTCATTGCCATGGGCATGCTTTGCAAATGAGATTGAGATAGTGCTACTTTTATAGTCGTTGGTTCCTTGATGGGGAGCATGCTGCGAGGCACTTCCTTATTCGACAGAGCCATGGGTTAATCACCTAAGGCACAAAGCTAGAGGAAGGCTTGCTAATATTCCCATTACCATTCTGAGTAGGTCCTTTATTGTGATTTTTTTTTTCCCCCAACAGTTTGCCATCCATCTTCTTGGGTATTCTTAGGAAACAATCACCGTCTTCGGGTGGGTACAATGGATAATCCTTCATCTTATGGTCTCTAGCTTAGCAATGAAAGCATGTGTTAGGCAAGTTGACATATAAAATTATCTAAGAGTATTAGGAATTGCCAACTTGTATTTTGACAGATTCCTTGAGGTCCTTAGAAAGATCAACTTCAACACAGAACCTCCTTTGTGGCCGAGCCGAGTAAAATCTCTAGGATTTGTGAGTGACAATCTGGCCTATAGAGCAAGTTATTTGGTCCAAGAATGGCCAGTAAGGCAAAGGCAAACCTAAGAACTCAACTTAGATACTGACTTTTAGAGCAACTTGCACTGAGACTACAAAGTCTCTATTCTAAGGGGATAACACTAGGAGGGAGTTTAGGACATACCAGGTGGCTGACTTGTTTAATATGACACCTCCATGGGTGGGGTTGACAAATTTTAATCGAAAAAAGGCTTTGGTCATGTTCTTTGCGCTTTCAAGCTTTATGCCATAGGCTACTGAGACAGATTGAACGCAGGATTAGAGCATACTTTCAAAAGGAATGTGGCCAACAAAGTAGCCTATTAGGTAGAACTATTCTACCATTAACAAGCATAATCAAAAGTATGCTGAAAAAGAACAATCGCAGGAGGAGAATCCTTACCTCGTGATAAACTTTCGGGACAAATTTATTTAGTTGCTTGTTTGGCAGGGCCATTGTTGAGCGCTCCTCCTTTGACTGTCACACCTTCAACAACCAGATGGAAAAGTGAGAGGTCATTAAATAGCTCATCTAAAAGGTGAAGCTATAAAAACTCAATAAATGCTAATATCCCGCAGCCACACTATATGACAAAAAGGTCCAACAATAAAAAGACAATAACTCTCAACACCAAGTATAAGCAAACCATCATAAATTTTGAAACATGCATCCAATCTAAAAATAGAACTTCCTTACAAAAATAAATTTACTAACCATGACTTTAATTTTGTTGACCCTAGGATTATTTCACCATTTCTAACGAGCTTCATTACTTTTCCGGGGCCTATTAAGTTTACGTCTTGCCGCAAACCTAACCTACCAATTACCAATGGGATTAATCAAGATGCACTCGACAGTTTATCCTAATCGGTAGGAACTTCAATGATAATTTTGAAAAATTTCATTACAGGAGTTCTTCAATGGAACATAAACCTAATGATTCCGAATTTGTTTAATTATACTGGTAAGTAACTGGACCGTCTAACTAATGGACTCGAGAATTCCAGACGCCCAATTCAATGGATGATTCTGTCCTCCATGCTACTGTGAGAAACTAAAGTATGCGCTAGTGGTTATTTCCCTCAAACAGCCCGGGCAGAAAAATAATTATACAGAGCGGACAGGGATTAAGTTCTGCATCAATTTTAATAAGCAACATTTCATGTAATATATGTTCTATTCGGCATAAATATGCTTTATAACCTAGCTTCGAATTTGTTCATTTCGTCACAAAAATATGTCCTTCGGCTAAAAATTGCTTGTTTGCTCTAATTTTTGTTATATTTGGAGATGTGCATAAAATTTAGCGATATTATTCGTTTTTTTTTGCAGTTTTGATCAAACCCTACCTCCACAGCCTTAGATTTCTTCAATTAATTTAAAAATCTTATAAATTTTCACCCCGAAATCTCGAATTTTCGACACAAATGTTCCTTTGTTGCTCCTAATCTATACTTTTTCACGTAAACTGAAATATCGACAAAAAAGTTCCTTTGTAGTTCCTCATTCAGATAACAGTAGGGAAAGTAAATCCTTTGTCCGGAAAAGACGCGAACTCCTTGCGAGTTCAATTGAAAGGCAACCTGGAGAGCTTGCTTAGCAAAGGCTCCGCTGTTTGAGCAAACGCCGCTGCCGAAACATTTTTTCTGGGCTATTCATTTTATGATTTAAATCTCACTTCATCGAACAAACCATACTCTAGAATGCTACCTGCCAACAAGGTTACCTTGTCTGTGAAATCCTTTCCATCTCTTTCCTGGCTTGTAATGAAGAGGAGGAAGTCGTTCAAGATGAAAGCTTGGAAAATTATGGCGATGCTTTGGAATCAAGTATGCTAGAATTTAGCTTTCGAAATGAGGGTATGGGGGAATGCCTTGCAATATCTGGAAATGAATAGGAAATGATGCTGGCAGGGCCAATGTTCATACCTCGGGGGCTTGAGATAGATGTCAATGAGCCTTCCACAGATCTGGGAGGTAGGTGTGGAAAATCTATTCCCAAAGGGATTTCTCCTGGCGGCTGCGGTGATGGAGGATATGATACGGTGCTGGATATAAGGATATTGAAGAGTATTATCAGAGAATGCTTGTGTACTTTCCTGCAAATTTTTCATTCTTGAGGAACTACACCTTGCAATATTTATAAATAAGTGGGACATGGTGTTGTTAGAGCCTATGTTCACGACTTGGGATAGATGTGATTGAGCCTCCCAAGATCTGGGAGGTAGGCGTGGAAAATCTACTCCTAAAGGGATTTCTACTGGCAGCTGCTGTGGTGAAGGAGATGATATGGTGCTGGATATAAGAATACTACGGAGTATTATCAGAAAATGCTTAAGGACAATCCTGCAAATTCTCTCATCTTGCGAAACTAAGCTCAATTTTTGTGTGAGGTAAGTATTGCATTCATATTGCATTGTCTATGTGAAATCGTGGACTTCATTACAGTATAATTTAATCATTCTTTATTCTCTGTGATTTAACCCCAAGAATAAGCTGCTCTGCCCTTTATTAATGATCCTTTAGGGAGTAACCTGATTGCAAGAGGAATCACCTCAGCCTTGCCACAGCCTTGCCAATGGTAAAACCCCACTAGTCTCACTTCTCCGTATCAGGCAAGAGGGGTTGACCTACCAAATTGGGAACAGCTCAAAGGTCAAGAAGCAAAGGGCAAGCCAAATGATTTCCTATCATGATCTGGATGCGGCATCCATCCCAATAATAAATGTTTGTTTTCAGGAAAATCGGTAGCCATAAACAGATTCCATATTTAACTGTGCCTGTTAAGATTATGCTGCTTTTGTTTTATTTTTATAACCGACCACAAGGCCACAGCCATGCAGTTAACTCACAAATTTTGTGTTTGGTGAATCTAACTGTCTTACTTTCTCTACTAGTTTCTGGCATCCGATAGTATGGTTTGGAGACTTCTGAATCTCCTACTATTCTAGAATGGATGGAATCACTCTCTGTAGAAAAACAATAATGGCAGAGAGTTTGAATTGAGAAACTGTAATCATGAGAAACAGCATATGGAGTTTTCTTTTTTAAGAAAATAGTAAGAGTTGCACACAGTAACAAAACAAAGAGAGATGGAAAAGAGACAAACAGACAGTCACTTGTTCTTAAAGACAATACAAGATACAGTATTGAAGCAACTCTGTGGGGTAAATTCCCAGATGGAGGCGAAAAAAATTCAGGAACCAATAACACATACAATACCAGTTGATAAAAACTTTGCACCTAGTGGTGCAATTGCTAGTAGATAAAGTATACCTAGGAACTGACATTGTATTTGGGTTTACAACAAAGATATGTTTTTGCTGTAGTCCATTTGCTTTTGCAGGAATTTTTTTAAGACATGGATTGCTCTAGGTATGATGTTAGGTTGTGGAGCTAAAAGCTTCACTGATGCAAGCAGGGAAGGAGGTTGCAGAAGGGTTGCGGAGTGTCACAGACACCGGCATTGGTCAGGCCAACCGACGTCGGCATGATAAGGTAGGAGAGCAACCGACGTTGGTCAGTAGTCGACCGGCGTCGGCGACCACCATGCAGACAGGGACCGACGTCGGTCACCTGTGGTTCAAGTTGCGAGTATATTACGGGCAGTTAGTTGACGAACCAAGTGTTTGCATGTTTAGAGCTAACATTAGATTGAGAGCTGTGGATCTAATTATTGTAATTAGGTGTCTAATCATTTTTTGGATGAGATCTATATAATAGACTCATGGATTGTATTGTAAACTAGTGCTAGAGAGTAAGAGAGCAATATTATAAGCTCCTTCTGTGTGTGAGGTGAGCAATGGTGTGTTCCCCCTAGTGCCACAGTACCAAGTGTGGGCGCTGGATTGGAGAATCAGCAGGGTTCTTCATGTATGTATAATCTTGGTCATCAGGTGAGCATGGCTTCTATAGGAGATCTACATGGTAAGTAAGATCATTGATTTGTAGGAGTATGTGTGTGCAAGGTCAAGGTTCACAGGTGTGCAGAACCAGACTGATTTGCAGGTGTGCAAGATCAGAGAAGACAACAACACAACAGGGAGCAGAATCAGGTGGGATCTACTTGGAGTACAGTGTGTACTCAGATAGAGCAAAAGAGGAAGGCAAGGTAGTTCCTTCCATAAGTAAGGTCTATTGAGGTGTAGGTTGTTGCAGGTTCAGGAGAGATCTACTTGAAGTACGTTTGTGTACTTGTGGTGTGCGTGGAGCACAAGTGTAAGGTGAACACCAACTCAGTGTTTGAGTTGGGTGTTGGGACCAAAGAGAGAGAGCTTTGAGGAGAGAATTACTGTTCACTTGAGGTGTGGGAAGCCTCTGAAGAGGTGGTGGAGAAGAAGTGGCATCTTCTTTATTGTATTCTTTTCTGTATGAGTATTAATACAAGTTGTGTATTGTCTCTCATATCTTGTGTTATTTCTGGATTCTAGTTACTTGTTGATTCTGGTTATTTCCGTATGTTAAGTTGCTTGTATTTGGTAATCAATTGTGTGCTTCCGGTATTCATATCCCAACACGTGGTATCAGAGCTAAGGTTGTAGGAAGCGGTTTTGTGTTTGGTTACAGGTCACTCTTAGGAGTTTCTGATTGAGTGGGAGTAGAGTAATGACAGATCAAAGTAAGCTAAGAATGGAGGAGTTGAAAAGCATAGATGGTCACTTACGGTCCTATGGAAAGAAAGAGCAGGTAAAAGAAGATCGTTGGTTGGTAGCAGATTAGCATGAAGGAACTGAAGATGCAGATGTTGCAGGGGTTGTTGCACAGGATGCTTTGGGAGGTTTCTTGGATAAAGTTGAATCTTGGATAACAGATTATGTTGCCTCTTTCCATGCAGCCTCAGGGAGAGGAGCTGGTGAGCCTTGCCAAAGAATTGGCAAAGGGGAAGTGAAGCTGAAATTGCAGGTGACCAACACATGGGTGTTGAAGGAGGTCATGCAAGTCCCAGATTTGGAGATGTGGCTAATTTTTTCAAAAAAGTTGGGTGATGAGAGATGCACAAGAACTCTCACAGCGGATGCACTTGAATTAGCTGGTGGTAAGAAAACATGTACTCTTTATCTACTTGTTTATATTATTGATTCTTCTTCTGTTGCAGAGACGTGGCTTCGTAGGCTTGGTCACATGAGCAGGAAGGAGATGCATGTTCTTAAGTGAAAGACAGATATATTTGACAGGCTTAAGAATTGGAAAGCCTTGGTGTTTATGGAGGAGATGGCGGACAGAGACCAGTGGATGGACTGGATACTTCTGAGCAGGGCAGTTTGGACATGAGACTTGATTCAAAGGAGCTCGCGGGTAAAAAGTCATCACTTACAGGAAAACACAGGTACCAGCATCGGTAGGGAAATTGATGTCGGCAGGAGGTAAGACTGACGTCAGTCACGAGGACCGACGTCGGCAGTAGGGACACCGATGTCGGTAGAGTTGGTAGTCAGGGACAGGTGCATGGAATCGATGTCGGTTGGATGCAGACTATGTGATGACCGAGGTCGGTCACTGTAACGGATTTTGGGTGGACAGCACGCTGTCAAGGAGTCTCAAACACCCATATGGAGGATTGAAGATGTAAGTAAGCCTCAAATTCGTTGTTCCTCTTCTTTATACTAGTTGCTGACTGCAGAGCAGGAAGGATCTAGAAAACAGTGGGAGTGTGGCAGGAATATGATGCAGAGCCAAGCAAGAGATTTGGTAGGGTTGCCAGCAGGTATGAAAGCACAGAGACGAATGGATTCCTTAGTTGAAGAATAGAGAAAACAGACATGTGAGACGGAAGGCTAGGCATATGGTCTTGAGGAAGCTACAGGACAGTGGTACAGGTTTTGACAGGGAGATGACAAAGCATGACTTTAGTCAATGTCAGGGTAACTACTGTGGTTTGTCTTACCAAGGGGATGATGGTCATGACATCATTCTGTTACTGTATGTGGATAGTATATTTGCTAGTAGGTTTGTACATATAGGGTTTTGTTGAGCTAAGGGTAAGATTAGTTCAGTGGTTTGCTATGAAGAATTTGGAGCAACGAAATTCTTTGGCATGAGAGACATGGAGATCACAGGTTGATTTTGTCTCGAGTGAGAGCTGATGTGAATCAGGGGTTGGTGAGGTTCATTACGCAAGATGCAGAATCAGAACACACTAAGGGCTGGACAATTCAGTGTCTGAAATCACATGAGGTCTAGTATAGACCAGAGTTTTCCCAAGCAGTGAGAGTTGTCAGAGAGTTAGAAGCCAACTCAGAGAAGAGAGTTCTCAGGGATGTGAGAGGGACCAACAGCAAGGATTCATGTTATTCAGGGTCAGGACTTCACTACATGTGTTTGTAGATGCAGATGCGGCAGGGTACTCGGATGACAGGAGGTACACCACAGTGTGTGTGGTGGGTTGTCTTCAGGATTGATCTTGAAGAAAAATACAAGCCAAGAAACAGATTAGACAGGGTACAGGTATAGGTACAGTGCAGTTGTTTATCTCCAAGTGGGAGATTGTTAGGTTGTGGAGCTAAAAGCTTCACTGATGCAAGCAGGGAAAGAGGTTGCAGAAGGGTTGCAGAGTGTCACAGACACCGGCGTCGGTCAGGCCAACCGACGTCGGCATGATAAGGCAGGAGAGCAACCGATGTCGGTCAGTAGTCGGCCAGCGTCGGTGACCACCAGGCAGACAGGGACTGACGTTAGTCACCTGTGGTTCGAGCTGCGAGTATATTAGGGGCAGTTAGTTGACGAACCAAGTGTTTGCATGTTTAGAGCTAATTTTAGACTGAGAGCTGCGGATCTAATTATTGTAATTAGGTGTCTAATTATTGTTTGGATGAGATCTATATAATAGACTCATGGATTGTATTGTAAACTAGTGCTAGAGAGTAAGAGAGCAATATTATAAGCTCTTTCTGTGTGTGAGGTGAGTAATGGTGTGTTCCTCCTAGTGCCACAGTACCAAGTGTGGGTGTTGGATTGGAGAATCAGTAGGGTTCTTCATGTATGTATGATCTTGGTCATCAGGTGAGCATGGCTTCTATAGGAGATCTACATGGTAAGTAAGATCATTGATTTGTAGGAGTATGTGTGTGCAAGGTCAAGGTTCACAGGTGTGCAGAACCAGATTGATTTGTAGGTGTGCAAGGTCAGAGAAGATAGCAACACAATAGGGAGCAGAATCAGGTGGGATCTACTTGGAGTACAGTGTGTACTCAGATAGAGCAAAAGAGGAAGGCAAGGTAGTTCCTTCCATAAGTAAGGTCTATTGAGGTGCAGGTTGTTGCAGGTTCAGGAGAGATCTACTTGAAGTATGTTTGTGTACTTGTGGTGTGCGTGGAGACAGGTGTAAGGTGAACACCAACTCAGTGTTTGAGTTGGTTGTTGGGACCTAAGAGAGAGAGCTTTGAGGAGAGAATTACTGTTCACTTGAGGTGTGGGAAGCCTCTGAAGAGGTGGTGGAGAAGAAGTGGCATCTTTTTTATTGTATTCTTTTCTGTATGAGTATTAATACAAGTTGTGTATTGTCTCTCATATCTTGTGTTATTTCTGGATTCTAGTTACTTGTTGATTCTAGTTATTTTCACATATTAAGTTGCTTGTATTTGGTAATCAATTGTGTGCTTCCGGTATTCATATCCCAACATATGATACTATTTCATATGTTTATTGTTATGGTTGTAAAATTTGAAATTAAATTTGGAATAAATGTTGAGAAAGTTAACTCTCTTCCTAAGTGAAAAGCCCATTTAGGCTAAACCAAAAAGAGCAATATTGTGTGTATGAGTTGTTTATTAAGAGATTGCATGTATTATTTTCTATAAATTCAAAAGGCTAAATACCCATTCAATTGTGTGTATAAGTTGTTATTTATGGGATTACATGTATTATTTTATATAAATTTCAAAGGCTAAATAATTGATGCTTGAACTTGTTATTTTATGAAAGATTTATATAGTTCATGTTTAACTCTCAATTATTATGTCAATAGGTGTTTAACAATGGCAGCAAGGGAGTGCCATGAAGTGAGTTGTTCGATATTAAATTTGATGTCCATTTGACCTTCACTTAATTTTTTTTTTCATTTTGCTTGGAGAATTCAATTGAGCATCACAATATCTTCGTCATATGGTGGATTTTGTGGCCCACTGTTTTTTTCTTGGAAATTGTTTCGAGCCCGACACAGTGGTGTAGCTAGATTGATGCCATATAAAAAGTTATACCATAAGAAACTGTATGAAATTTGTCTTGAAAGCCTAGGAAGGTATACCATTTTCGTACAAGATTACTCTCTTGATGCAGACAAGTTTTATTCTCTAAGTAGTGATTAGATAGCATTTGCATTTAACCTGAGGTAATGTCAAAGGCAAGAAGTTTCATGGTTATTTCACAAACAAAAATGTGGCTAAATGTTTTGTTTTAAGCTTGCAAAAATAAAGGTTTTTCTTTTACTACTCCCCTCTTTGGTAGTTATCTCAATGTTTAATGATCACAATTACTTCCATTTAATATATTGTTGCTATATTGAAAGAACAAACCAAATCAACCGCCAATGATGTGGAATTCTGGAGGGGATCCACTCAACGAATGAAATGAGGAAGTAGTATGAGGGTCTACACAACTGATGTGCGATAAATTCTTCTTCAATACTTCACACTCCAAACTTCATAAACTAGAAAGAAGAATTACAAGCCTTCTTATAGGACTGCCATTGTCCTATAATTAAGAAAATAACCAAAACCAACCCAACAACTAAAACAATTATATCCCTTGAAAGTAGGGATTACCTTGCACATCCCAACCAACTAGGAGAAAATCAATGAAATGGTTAGTAAGAGTCAAAAAAATATTACTTCTCACTTATTACAATGCACACACACGGTAAAAATTAAAGTATAGACAAAATTATATCCTATGCTTTCTCATCATTCCACCCCCCCATAGAAGCATTGGTCTCCAATGCTTTCAACAATGAAGAATTTTTTTGGGACATTGGTGCTATGAAAACCATCTGTCATGATGTGGAAGTAGATCTTGTATCACAAGGTATGAAGCAGGTAACCCATGACAAATTTTGTGAGTCATCATGTTGAAAACTTGATCGGCATTTGGCACAAGCTGGGAATTTGGAGCAAAATTGGCAGAATCTGGAACAATGACGATCCGTTTGCTGTTTCTATTGTGCTTGAGTCTTGTGAAGGATTGGAACAATTCTGAAATGGAGAGACTGCAAATCGCAGATGAAAGAGTTAACCTTAGCTTGCTCTTTCAGAACATTTTTGATTCTAGAAAAAAGCAAGGAGACAAGTAACTCATGTCGAGCCACAGCTGAAAACCAACATAGTCCTCAGATGAAGAATATGTTGTTGAGGAGTGGACTGCTCAGAGATAAGCATGCTCTATGTGGGTTAGGCTCAAATCCCACATACCAAGAAGAGGCAGAGAAACACCAAAGCCAAGCTATTGGTTGGCAGGTTTGTAGTAGCCACAGAATGCATACTGACTCAAAATAAGAACAACATATCATTGTATGTGAGGCTAGTAGAAGAACTGCTGCAAATGATGGAGTGTTCATTGCTTCCCAAAGTGACCACCAGAAAGTGTAGAGTGTGCATCCGTCAATAGAAACAAATGATGATCATGAGGCACTCAAAATTGAACAAACTTATTCAACAACCCTTTCTGTATGAAAAAGTTCCAAAAAGGTACCAAAGTGGAAGTGGTTGGATGAGGAAGACTTTTGAAAATCTTCCGAAATGTTAAATTAATTGTAGACTGAGAAGACCATGTAGAATCCCACAAGGGAAAACACTCAATGAATGAATTAAGAAAACAATACAAGGGCCTACACAACTAATGTGCGACAAATTATCCTTCAATACTTCACACTCCAAACTTTATTAAGTAGAAAGAACTCTTCTTATAAGACTTCCACTGTTCTATAATTAATGAAACAATAGTTTAGCAACTAAAACAAGTGTATCCCTTGAAAGTAGGGATTATCTTACACATCCCAACCCAGTAGGAGAAAATCAAGGAAATAGTGAGAGTTAAAAAAAATACTTCTTACTTATTACAATGCACACAATAAAAATCAAACTATATATCAAATTATATTCTATGCTTCCTCATCAACCAAAGAACAAATAATAACAATAAATATTTTTTTCGCAAGGTGGGATACATTTCAAACCACGTTTATGGAATGAAATAAAAAATAAGGTTCGAAAAATGACAATAAGGATATGAAGGCAAGAAAGCAATGTACCGAGGAAGAAAATAGTAAGTAGTAAATAAATGCCATTTGCCTCAATTTCATTTAATAAAAAATAAAAGTTTCCATATATGATCGGCCACCAAAGGGATTTAAATTGGAGCATTATGATGGTCCAAGATAGGGAGTATAGCATACAGAAGTGTAGGTAGGAGACATAAAGGCCAAGCATTTTCTGTTGGGCGAACTTCTAAAATCAGACTGTAGTCATAAAATGGTTAATCTTTTTCAAGCAGCAAGACTACAAATGAAGCATTTAAAAGACAACATGAACCTAATGAACAGGACTTAACATTGACAGACAAAGTAAAGCTTATGAAAACAGAAAAGCACAACAAAAAGCAAGAAAAGAACAACAAAAAGAAAGGATAAATTTCAGAAGAGTTAAGAAACAAGTACAAAGCTATGTGCATAGCAGGAGGGAAATATGCATTTAAATATTGCTTGGTTCTTTGGATCTCGAACTTCTTGCCAAAGTTCCCAAGTCTCACCCAGTGGAAGAGAGTCAAAAGAATAACAATGGGAAACCTCCATACTCGGAAGTGTTGTCTCATCAAGCATTGTAAAGCCCTCCTTCAAGAAGGAAATTGAAGATTACAATTTTTGTTAAAAAAATAACAATGTAAATTACATTGCTCTATGTAAATCCTATACCATGTTGTTTCTGGAAGGTGGCTCTAAAATATCCCTTTTTGGATAAAATAAGAAATAAATTTCCTTAGAAGAAATCAGATTTCTCTTAAAGAAATAAATTCAAAACCTTTTAATCTCACAAAATATTAATTGGGGCACAAGATATATGTCTTTCACCAAGATAATAAATAATTGAATACATGCAATAAGATGCAATAAAATTTTTAACCACATACAAGTGCCCTTCTTTATTTCAGTTAATTGCATATGTAGAAACCCTTCAAAAAATACTTATGGAAAGTGCTCCATTGCTGATTACAATTAACTGGATCAAACCCTTCTGAAATTACACAAATATCAATGATTACAAATAATAAATACCACCTTTTGTCCTTACTTGCTACGCTGGAATGATTATGTTGTACGGTTGGCTTGCAAGTGTGATGTATGATAGCTGGATGTAAACCCTCATGCCAAACTTGGATATTTGGCACTGGTAGAATATTCCTTTAACGTTGATATTTCTTGAAATTGGTAGCATATTCGTAATCTTTGGATGGAATTACCAAATGGGTATGAAAGGTTTTGTCCTTGTACCTGTAAATATGAAGCTTTTCGTCATTTGAATAATTGCAGAAGATGCAAGCTTTACCTCTTGAAAAAAAGGGTTTTGGTTTTGTTTGGGTGATTTCAATAATCCTTTCTTCATTGTCTCGCTTGTCTTTTTATAAAATCATTTTCCATTCCAACCCTCACCCTAAAGTAATTGGAATTACTTTTTAATTTAATATTCAATTTTTTCCAATTAATGAATATTAATTACTTTTTGGCCATGTTTTTAATAATTACTTTTGGCCCCATTCAATAAAATTAATTGTCATTTTCAAAAGTTATAATTTAAAGTACTTTTTTGGACAACTTAATAAATTATTAATATATCATTTCCCTTTATTAATTTTCTTTCAACGTAAGGGAAATAAAAATAAGCTTTGGATCCTTGATTTAATTAATTCAAAAAAATGGGAAACCTCACCCAGTTTCACCCAGTGGAAGAGAGTCAAAAGAATAACAGTGGGAAACCTCCATCCTCGGGAAGTATTGTCTTATCAAGCATTGTAATGCCTTCTTGCCTTCCTTCAAGTGGGAAATTGAAGATTACAACTTTTGTTTAAAAAAATAACAATGTAAATTACACTCTTCTATGTATATCCTATACCATGTTGTTTCTAGGCAGGTGGCTCACTATACCAATTGTCCAAATATACTTTCTAAGAAATGAACCTTGAAAACAAGGTCAGTTTGTGAATAAGGGTTTCAAGGAACTTGATAGTTAGCTAAGTAAAGCGTTCTTTCACAATCTGAGTTTCACGATAGGAACACCACTAGATTGTATGGATTCACTTGGAACACAATAAGCCAAAAAAACCAAAGCTAAAATCTCATTGTTCAAGGCATTGTAAAATCTACAAAATGTTTCATTGCATTTTGTTGCCATTAAAGCAATAGTTTAATGGATGTTCTCGAGGTATGAAAACAATTTTATAGCTTGTTTGACTTTGTCAAAATACAAATTCAACAAAGTCATGGAATTACATAATATGGTATCAAGCCGAGATATGTCCTCTTAAAAATAGTCAATGGCATTAGATAGGAAAATTATCTTTAACAACTTGCAAGTTCTTTTATGTAGCCAGACAAGCTCACTGAAGGAATCTATTTTCTTCTTGCATTTTTACAACACTAGAAGGGCATAGAGCAATGGTGGTTTAAAATTACCTTTTCATACTCTCTTTCGCAAAGAAATCGACTCATTGCTCCTGCATATCAAATTCCTAGTCAGGTAGTCTCATCTCAGCTTTGACTTTGTGACCTTGGTCTTCACAGAAATCACTTTGACCATCTTGGTTGAGATTTACGTGTATGTCAGAATGTGTGCACTTTATGCACTTCAGGCCATATGATTCAATCAGAGGCAAAACAACTGGCTCAGTCACCTCTTCTTTTTTATGGTTACCTTTGCAGCTTCGGAACCATTAAATCAATCACAATGATGGGTAAGTAGAGGTTATTTTTGCCCTGCAAGGATTCAGGTTCTAGCCAATCGCACAACTCTTCATGTATTCTTTTGCTTGGATTTTTTTGTTTTTCTTGTAGATGGAGCACCCTTTATTTTGTGTAGGGAAAAGTGACACCATTTTATTCTCTATTATCACCATCTGCGTCATATTCTTGCATCCCTTATGTAAACCATAGACTCTAATGAGATGTGCCGTGTTTACAATGATGCAAGATGTAGGTGCAGACTTGCTAGTTTCTAATCAACATGTTGCTTTGTGCAGGGTAGCTTCATCCTGCACATGACCGGTTCCAACATCCACGTGTGAAAGTTGTTGAATATGTTTGTCCACAATCTTGGCACAAGATGCTATCCTCAACATGATCATTGATGCAATCCCTGATGCAACCAATTTGTTGACCTCCTCCCGTGGATGGTTCCATAGGCTTCCTCCTTCACCTCAAGTAAGGTATTTGGATGTTGCATAACCACTAAATTGTTAATTTAGGTATCTATATGTTTGAAGTAAAGATTAATGCTATTGTTGTAGATAATTGACTCTACCGATTAGAGTCATTATTTTAGGGATGTTTTTTCACATGAAAATAAAATAACATTTACACTGTTAAAAGTTGCCTCAAATGTCAACAGATGTTGGGATTCTTATATTGTTTGGTCGAAACAAAACGATGAGTGTGAATCTATGGAAACTTGGTAGCACTTTGTTGATGCCTTCAAGGATTAGTACTATCGAGTGGATGCTTATGAAGATTGGTACATTAAAGGACAACAGCTACAATGGCGATGTAATCAAATAGTTTAGGTTTATATAGATACATTGCACAATCTCTCTATGAAATTAAGCATTTAGGAACTTGAGAATAACCAAGTTCTTAAGTATCACCATGACTTGCATCCATATATCAACAAAGAGATCAAATTGTTGAGGTTAAAACCATGGGCGAAGCTCATAAAAATATACAATAGCCTTTGAAGAGAAGTTTAATCCACATGGGAAGAAAGAAACAACTCTATCGTCAAATAAAACTCCTTTTAATAAGAATTCACAACCATCGAAGACCTGTTAATGGTGCAACAAATATTCAGATGCAGACTGTTGTGCCCAGAAAGCAGTAATGACCCAGAGATAGTTGCCAATCAAGGAGCTCGATGACATGCTACTTGGTGAAAACCAATAATTAATGCAGATGTTCATATTATGCTACAAACAAGAGTTGCACCATTGGCACCTAAGCTGAACGACGATGATTTAAAGTGTATCTTCTGTTTACAGGCACGGTTCAAAGATAACTCTATATTTCATTTCTAGTAGTGGAAGCCAAAATAACCTGGCAACATTTGGTGTCCCAAGAATACAAGCCTCAAGGTGTGTTGATGATCCTCTTTCTTAAAATTTATTATCTATGGCGTTGTTTGTTGCTTTCAACTTTTTTGTTTCATGGTAAAACCTTCACTTTAATAACACAGATAATTCACTTCATCATTTTGAATCTATTAGTGATTCCATTGAGGAGGATATCAAGTTGAGGCCTAAATTTGGTGACAAGCATTTGAATCAAGGGATATATTAAAGCTAAGCTGTTTTTTTCAAAAAAAAAAAAACTTTTATGCTATCCCTTCAAAGATTTTGGGGTTCATTTCACTATAGGTTTTTAGCATTATCTGTTCTATCAAGCTGAAGTAAAACTCGAGGATGCCTAACATAGTTTAGTGCAATAGGTCACAGGGAACATGCTGAGGAGAGAGTCAATGCAAATTGGCATTCCACTGTTGATATTGTTGTAGATAATCCCTCTATATTTAAGACATAATTCGATTAAGCTTGTACTCATATTGTGCATGCAATCTCAACAATGGTATGCTTCACACAGGACAATGTGTTATCTTGGACCTTAGTGAATAAATAAATAGTTATAAGGCGATTTGTTTTTTTAGTGGTGTTGACTTTTGGATAGTTGTTAGTTTCTCTGCATAACAGACTAAGTTTATAATGCAGTCTTTGTGTATAGTCAGCATTCATTTTGTTAAAATGAGCAGTTAATAAGGTATATGAGTGTCTGAGGAGAAAGAAGATCCCATACAATAAAATCAATCCTCTATCCTTGTCTGACAGCTTTGTAAGATGTTTCTTGTGCCATATGCCAAGATATAAGGTAATGTAATGCTTTTTTACTCAGCTTCGTAAGAACATTTTTTTGCCATTTATGTGTAGATATAACATAATGCAATGCCTTTTATTCGTATAAACAAAAACTTTCAAAGTGCACGTTGAGGTTTTGATTCAAGTTAATGAATAATGAATGATCTAATCTCAAAGACAACCTATAAAAAAAAAGACTAATAGTTATTCATCAAACATAAACACCATGTAAGCATTAGACATGAATACAGTTTAGCCATATTCTAGAGAGGAGATGAGATACAATTTTAGTTATGTGAACTATTAAAAGAAAAGGACTCAATTAGAGTTATCCGAAATATTATTAGAATAAGAGCCAATTTTAGGTGTGGGAGGTATTTTGAAAAAAGCCAAATGGAGTCACGTTGTCAATATAATTCTGGACCCACTTTAAAATCAACAAATTTATCAACATAGGAGTTATAATCATATCTTTAGTACTCATATTTTTTATGGTTGCAACCATTATGTTCAACAGTCTCTTCAAGCTGGATCTTAATCGACATAAAATAAAATGTGTAAGACATTTGCCATGCCTGGTTCTTATTACAATAATTCAATCAAAGGATCTGGTTTCCTAGAACTGACAAAAAAACATACTTATTCATTGACTTTTATGTTCACTGCTACCTAAACTCTCATTTTTTCTAAGAGCATTTTATATGGTTCCCACAAATTGACTGAGGTATTCATCTACAGTCGTGTATTTGACATCTGGGTACAGCTGACCAGCTTCCACGCCATCAAGTCCAATTTCAAAATTGGTTTGGTCCCCTTTCACATAAAGGGTGTGATAAATTGCTGTCCTTAAATTCCCTGGAAAAAGTATTTCTGCATCACCCAATACAGTTACATAGGGTGTCAATTTAGCAATTATGATGATAAATTTTATAGTTTAGGCCAGATTTCTGTGGGAAATGCTAGTATTAGTTGGTTTTCTGACGTATTCCCCGTACAAGATCTATTTGTCAAATTTTAGATCTAAACAATTAGCTATATTAAGTTTTAACCATATAAATAGAATTATTCCATTCTTGTAATATTTTTCCTATTAGATACATATAAACACTATGGAATCAGGTTTGTAACTCCTAACTCTCTTCCTAAATGAAAAGCGCATTTTGGCTAAACCAAAAAGAGCAATATTGTGCGTATGAGTTGTTTATTAGGAGATTGCATGTATTATTTTATGTAAATCCGAAAGGCTACATACCTGTTCAATTGTGTGTATAAGTTATTATGGGATTGCATTTATTATTTTATATAAATTCCAAAGCCTAGGAAGGTATACCATTTTAGTACAAGATTACTCTCTTGATGCAGACAAGTTTTATTATCTAGGTAGTGGTCAGATAGCACTTGCATTTAACCTGAGGTAATGTCAAAGGCAACAAGTTTCATGGTTATTTCACAAACAAAAATGTGGCTAAATGTTTTGTTTTAAGCTTGGGAAAATAAAGGTTTTTCTTTTACTGCTCCCCTCTTTGGTAGTTATCTCAATGTTTAATGATTGTGTCATGATTACTTCCATTTAATATATTGTTGCTATATTGAAAGAACAAACCAAATTCTATAATCACAGCCACCAATGATGTGTTATTCTGGAGGGGATCACTCAACGAATGAAATGAGGAAGTAGTATGAGGGTCTAAACAATTTATGTGTGACAAATTCTTCTTTAATACTTCACACTCCACAGTCCGTTAACTTGAAAGGAGAATTACAAGCCTTCTTATAAAACTGCCATTGTCCTATAATTAAGAAAGTAACCAAAACCAACCCAACAACTAAAACATTTGTATCCCTTGAAAGTAGGGATTACCTTGCACATCCCAACCAACTACGAGAAAATCAATGAAATGGTTAGTGAGAGTAAAAAATCAATTACTTCTCACTTATTACAATGCACACAGGGTAAAAATTAAACTATAGAAAAATTATATCCTATGCTTTCTCATTATTCCTCCCCCCATAGACTCATTGATCTCCAATGCTTTCAACAATGAAGGAAATTTATGGGACATGTGGTGCTATGAAAACCATCTGTCATGATGTGGAAGCAGATCTTGTATGTCCACAAGGTATGAAGTAGGTGACCCGTGACAGATTTGGCGAGTCGTCATGTTGAAAACTCGATCGGCATTTGGCGGAAGTTGAGAATTTGGAATAAAATTGGCAGAATCTGGATTGATGACGATCCATTTGCTGTTTCTGTTGTGTTTGAGTCTTCTGAAGGATGGGAACAATTCTAGAATGGAGAGACTGCAAATCGTAGAGGAAAGAGTTAACCTTAGCTTGCTCTTTCGGAATGTGTTTGGTTCTAGAAAAAGGCAAGGAGACATGTAACTCATGTAGAGCTATAGGCTGAAAACCAACACAGTCCTCAAATGAAGAATGTGTTGTTGAGGAGTGCCAAGTGGACTGCTTGGAGATAAACATGCTCTATGTGCGTTAGGCTCAAATCCTACATAGCAGGAAGAGGTAGAGAAACACCAAAGCCAAGCTATTGGTTGACAGGTTTGTAGCAGCCACAGAATGCATACTGACTCAAAAGAAGAACATCTCGTTGTACGTGAGGCCAATAGAAGAACTGTTGCAAATAATGGAGTGTTCATTGCTTCTGAAACTGACCACCAGAAAGTGTAGAGTGTGCATCCTTCAGTAGAAACAAATGGTAATTATGAGGCATACAAAATTGAACAAACTTATTCAACAACCCTTTTTGTATGAAAAAGTTCCAAAAAGGTACCAAAGTGGAAGTGGTTGGATGAGGAAGACTTTTGAAAATCTTCCAAAAGGTCAAATTAATGGTAGACTGAGAAGACCATTTAGAATCCTGCAAAGGAAACCACTCACTGAATGAATTAAGAAAACAATACAAGGGTCTACACAACTAATGTGCGATAAATTCTCCTTCAATACTTCACACTCCAAACTTCATTAAGTAGAAAGAAGAATTACAAGCCTTTTTATAGGACTTTCGCTGTCCTATAATTAAGTAAACAATCAAAACTAGCCTAACAACTAAAACAAGTGTATCCCTTGAAAGTAAGGATTACCTTGCAGATCCCAACCAACTAGGAGAGAATCAAGGAAATGGTTAGCGAGAGTTACAAAAAAAATTACTTCTCATTTATTACAATACACAGAGTAAAAATCAAACTATAGACTAAATTTTATTGTATGCTTCCTCATCAATCAAGGAACAAATAGTAACAAGAAATATTTTTTTGGTAAGGTGGGATACATTTCAAACCACATTTATGTTATGCAATAAAAAATAAGGTTCGAAAAATGATGATAAGGATATGAAGGCAAGAAAACAATGTACCAAGGAAGAAAATAGTAATTAGTAAACAAATGTCATTTGCCTCAATTTCATTTAATTAAAAATCAAAGTTTCCATATATGATCGGCCACCAAAGGGATTTAAATTGGAGCATTATGATAGTCCGAGAAAGGGAGTAGCATACAGAAGTGCAGGTCTGAGACATAAAGGCCAAGCATTTTATAAAAAACAACCACAAATAATTTTTTGAGGGGCTGTTGGGTGAACTTCTAAATTCAGATTGTAGTCATAAAATGGTTAATCTCTTTCAAGCAGCAAGACTACAAACTAAGCATGTAAAGGACAACATGCACATAATGAACAGGACTTAACATAAACAGACAAAGTAAAGCTTACGAAAACAGAAACGAACAACAAGAAGCAAGAAAAAAAGGACAAAAGGAAAGGATAAATTTAAAGAGTTAAGAAACAAGTATAGAGCTATGTGCATTTCAACAAAGAAATATGCATTTAAACATTGCTTGGTTCTTTGGATCTTGGACTTCTTGCCGAAGTTCCCAAGTCTCCCCTAGTGGAAGAGAGTCAAAAGAATAACAGTGGGAAATCTCCATCCTCAGGAAGTATTGTCTCATCAAGCATTGTAAAGCCTTCCTTCAAGTGGGAAATTGAAGATTACAACTTTTGTTTAAGAAAATAACAATGTAAATTACACTGTTCTATGTAAATCCTATACAATGTTGTTTCTGGAAGGTGTCTCACTATACCAATTGTCCAAATATACTTTCTAAGAAATGAACCTTGAAAACAAGGACGGTTTGTGAATAAGGGTCACAAGGAAGCTGATAGTTAGCCAAGTAGGGCGTCCTTTCACAATTTGAGTTTCACAGTAGAAACACCGCTAGATCGTATGGATTCACTTGGAACACAATAAGCCAAAAAAACCAAAGCTAAAATCTCATTGTTCAAGGCATTGTAAAATCTACAAAATGTTTCATTGCACTTTGTTGCCTTTAAAGCAATAGTTTAATGGATGTCCTCAAGGTATGAAAACAATTTATAGCTTATTTGACTTCGTCAAAATGCAAATTCAATAAAGTCCTTGAATTACATAACATGGTATCGAGCCAAGATATGTCCTCCTCAAAAATAGTATATGGCATTAGATAGGAAAATTATCTATAACAACATGCAAGTTCTTTTATGTAGCCAGACAAGCTCACTGAAGGAATCTATTTTTCTTCTTGCATTTTTACAACACTAGAAGAGTATAGAGCAATAATGGTTTAAAATTACCTTTTCATACTCTCTCCCCCAAATAAATCCACTCATTGCTCCTGCATACCAAATTCCTAGTCAGGTAGTCTCATCTTAGCTTTCACTTTGTGACCTTGGGCTTGACAGAAATCACTCTGACCATCTTGCTTGAGGAATTTACGTGTATGTCAGAATGTGTGCACTTTATGCACTTCAGGCAATATGATTCAATCAGAGGCAAAACAACTGGCTTAGTTACCTCTTCTTTTTTATGGTTACCATTGCAGCTTCACAACCATTAAATCATTCATAATGATGCCTGAGTAGAGGTTATTTTTTCCGTTGCAAGAATTCAGGTTCTAGCCAATCGCACAACTCTTCATGTATTCTTTTGCTTGTTTTTTTGGTTTTTCTTGTAGATGTTTGTGTAGGGAAAAGTGACACTATTTTATTCTCTATTATCACCATCTTCGTCATATTCTTCCATCCTTATGTAAACCAAAGACTCTAATTAGACGTGTCGTGTTTACATTGCTGCAAGATGTACGTGCATACCTGCTAGTTTCGAATCAACAATGTTGCTTTATGCAGGGTGTCTTCATCCTCTACATGACCAGTTCCAACATCCACGTGTGAAAGTTTTTGAATATGTTTGTCTACAATCTTGGCACAAGATCCTATCCTCAACATGATCATTGATGCAATCCCTGATGCAACCAATTTGTTGACAGCCTCTCATGGATGGTTCCATAGGCTTCCTCCTTCACATCAAATAATGAATTTGGATGTTGCATAACCATTAAATTTAGGTATCTATATGTTTGAAGTAAAGATTAATTCTATTGTTGTAGATGACTAACTCTACCGATTAGAGTCATTATTTTAGGGATGATTTTTAGATGAAAATAAAATAACATTTACACTGTAAAAAGTTGCCTCACATGTCAAAAGATGGTGGGATTCTTGTATTGTTTGGTCTAAACAAAAAGAAGAGTGTGAATCTGTGGAAACTTGGTGGCATTTTGTTGATGCCTTCAAGGATTAGTACCATCGAGTGGATGCTTATGAAGATTGGTACATTAAAGGACAACAGTTACAATGGCGATGTAATCAAATAGTTTAGGTTTATATAGATACATTGCACAATCTCTCTGTGAAATTAAACATTTAGGAACTTGAGAATAACCAAGTTCTTAAGCACCACCATGAATTGCATCCATATGTCAACAAAGAGATCAAACTGTTAAGCTTAAAACCATGGGAGAAGCTCATAAAAATATACAATAGCCTTTGAAGAGAATTTTAATCCAAATGGGAAGAAAGAAACAACTCTATTGTCAAATAAAAATCCTTTTAATAAGAATTCACAACCATCGAAGACCTGTTAATGGTGCAACAAATATTCAGATGCAGACTATTGTGCCCAGAAAGCATTAATGACCCAGAGGTAGTTGCCAATCAAGGAGCTCGATGACAAGCTACTTGGTGAAAACCAATAATTAATGCAGATGCTCAGATTATGCTACGAACAAGAGTTGCACCATTGGCACCTAAGCCGAACGATGACGATTTAAAGTGCATCTTCCAATTACAGGTACGGTTCAAAGATTACTCTATATTTTGTTTCTAGTAGTGGAAGCCAAAATAAACTGGCATTATTTGTTGTCCCAAGAATACAAGGTGTGTTGATAATCCTCTTTCTTAAAATTTATTATATATGGCATTGTTTGTTGCTTTCAACCTTTTTGTTTCATGGTAAAACCTTCACTTTAATAACACAGATAATTCACTTCATCATTTTGAATCTATTAGTGATTCCATTGAGGAGGATATCAAGTTGAGGCCTAACTTTGGTGACAAGCATTTGAATCAAGGGATATATTGAAGCTAAGCTGTTTTTGTTTTCAATCTTTTATGCTATTCCTTCAAAGATTTTGGGGTTCATTTCACTATAGGCTTTTAGCATTATTTGTTCAATCAAGCTGAGGTAAAACTCGAGGATGTCTAACATAGTTTAGTGCAATAGGTCGCAGGGCACCTGCTGAGGAGAGTGTCGATGCAAATTGGCAATCCATTGTTGATATTATTATAGATAATCCCTCTATATATAAGACATAATTTTGGTTTAGCTTGTACTCATATCGTGCATGCAATCTTAACAATGGTATACTTCACATAGGACAATGTGTTATCTTGAACCTTAGTGAATAAATAAATGGTTATAGGGTGTTTGTTTTTTAGTTGCGTTGACTTTTGGATAGTTGTTAGTTTCTTTGCATAACATACTAAGTTTATAATGCAGTCTTTGTGTATAGTCAACATTTACTTTGTTAAAATAAGTAGTTAATAAGGTATATAAGTGTCAGAGGAGAAAGAAGTGTTGAGGTATGTTTTTGTTGTTGGTGTTGAGGCGTTGTTGTCATTGATGTAAAAGTCAAGATAAATGTCATTAATGTGAATGTCAGAGTTGAAACCATACATGGTGAAAAAGTATGTGATAAAGAAGTCTTATGAAAAGAGAAAATTTGAAGACAACCTTTTGTTTCTTTGTTGAGAGAGAATTTGAAGGCAACCTGGTAATTCTTCGGAGGTTAATGGCATGTCAAGGTCAAGATCATGATACAAGGCATGAGAGAGTGTATAAAGTTGTGTAAACATGAGCAAGAGGCAAATAAGCCTTTAGATGAGTTTCAAGGTCAGTTTTGAGGCTTAGTTCTTGCATGAAGAGACCTAGTGAGAAGGCATAGGCATGGTAGTATGATGAGATGAGTAGTATGAGACTTGTGTGAAGAATGTTGGCAGTGTGTGAGCATGGCATGAGGTTGAATGACATAAGAATGAGGTTTTTAGAATAGTACAAGAGTTTCAAGGTGTGTTCAAGGTCTGAGTATAACTGGTAATTCAAGGCCTACTGTGCTAAGAGACCTAGTGTGGCCTAATGAGGGGTCAAGATAATTTCCCAAGGTGTCAAAGCTTTTGAGAGCATTAACAAAGGTGTGATAGGTTGTGTTAAGTTTGTTGACCAAGTTTGAGGTCATATCTTGAAGGAAAAAGCATGAATATTAGTCATTGACATGTGAAACCTTTGCATGAGATCCTCTGAGAAGTTCATGGAAGTTGGGGAAGGGTCCTAACTTGAATTTCCTAGCATTGGTTTTGGAATTGAGGGGCATTCCTTTATGAACGATTGCTAAGAATGGAAGATAGTCAAAACCCTCCTAAAACTCTCATTATGACCTGATAGGAAAGATCTTGTTTGAAATGGCTTAGAATGGTTTGGTTGACATAGTTTGATGTTTGTAACATGTAGAGGACTCTTCCAGGTTTCTCCAAGTGGAATAGGTTTGTCAGAAGAGTGAGTGAAAGCTATAGGGAACCCCTCGTTTCTCAGATTTTTGATGTAGTAGATAGGGTTGACCAAGTCAAAGCATGCAAATGGATGGAGGATGAAGTTTGAGACTTGTGTTTGTCATCCATGGTGTTAGTTGGACAAGTTCTATCCTCTATGTTAACTATTTTGGTCACTCAAGTTGACCTATCGCTAAATTGGGCTAATAGTGAAGACAATAAGAAAACTAGGCAGAAGTGAGAATGAGATTAGGGATTGGTTGTAGTGGACTAGGGATGGATCCTAATGCAAGGTTTTATTGCTCAAGACCTATAACACCTTTGCCCCTTGAATATAAGTTTTGATGATGCACATAAACAAGCAGAAAGTTGTTCTCAAAGTGCCCTATCTAACATAGTGAGGTTTGTGTAGGGTGAAGAAATGAGATTGGTCTGTAAGACCAATATTGATATTGAACCTTGTAATCTATGTTTTTCAAGATGTTCTAAGAATTATCAAGGATCATGAAAACCCTTTGGAAGATCATAAAAGTGTTCACACAGGGGTTCTAAATCTTGATTTTCGTAACTATGCTTTTGGAGCTACAAACAATTTTATGTGCATGAGTGAGAGTGATGTGCCTAAGTCTTTTTGCATAGATTTGAAGAATCCAATGCACATGAAGTTTTTATAAAGGTCGCATAGGTTCATTTTAATATATTTGTATGTATGATAAACTCCTATGAAGGTGTGAAAAGTCAAAGGTTTTTTATTGGGTTCTTAAGCCCTGTGTAGTTCTGAGTGAGCATATGAAGTTGATCAGTTTGAGGTCTTTTTCTTTATTTGATGAATTATAATGAACATGATGTTGAACTTGAGGTCATGGAGATTATATTCATGTGATTTTTTGTTTGGGTTATGTGGCAAAGTTGAGTGTATGCATCATATATGCAAGATAGACTTTTTGGCAGTGAGAAAGCCTAATTGTGTATAGACCTAATTGAATGGTTCAAGGAGTGAAATGAGCTAAATGGTGTAAGGAGAGCTTCTAAGGGGTCTAATTGAAGTGTGTATGAAGTGTTTCATCCATTTTTGGAGGATCAAGGTGTTCCAAGAAGGCCAAAGTAAAATGTGTGCTTAGAGAAGCCTAATTGCATTAGGTCTCTATTGGGCCCTAAGTTGCCGATAATGATATGGGTAAAAATATGGGTACGAGTATCAGATATGAGGATATGTCAATTTTTTCTGGTGGTTTGGATACCGCTGGATACGGCCATACAAAAATATATATAAAAAATTAAAAATATAAAAATATAGCCATATAAGCAAAATTAACCACATAATATGCATAGAGGAAACAAAATAACTTCAAATAAGTTATATAACCACAAAATATATACTCATAATTCAATGCCAAATATCATAATATTCAATAGTCAAACTTATATTAGTTTTATAAATTATAACAGGTACATGGTGCAAATGTTACAATGTATGGACAAAAATAGAGATAAATCAGCATTCGCATTGTTCACTATATAATATATTATTCTTCGCCTGCAATGTCTTCATCATCATGTGGTTCATTAAAACCATAAGCAGTAGCAGTGCCATTCCCTCTAGCTCCACTGTGCAAGTCATGTGAAGCACTGTCTAGCTCCGTGTCAAATAAAGAAAGGTATGTAAGGGAGGCATCTAAATCAATAGTCTCCGGTTTCACATCCCACAACTTTGTTGGCCCTTGTATTGAGGTTGCTTATGTGAGAGAAGACGTAAGTTGGAATGCACATAAACCAAATTCTCCACTTTTTTTGCAGCCAACTTATTGCGTTTAATTGAGTGGATAAAGCCATAGTTGCCCCAACTCCGCTCAGCTGAAGAGGAGCTTGCAACCTATTGAAGCCACAAAATGAATTAAAATTTCTAAAAAATTAAAAGACTAAAAGTTAAAACTTAAAACAAAACATCAAAAAGGTCAAAAGAAGGGTAGAGTAAAAAAATTAAAATCTTACTTGTGATAGAACTTTTATTGCAAGTGGTTGAAGGTGGGTGGATGCTTTCCCATGGAGGTACCATCAAAAGTGAGCGTCCATCTTGTACTTGTCACGAATAGCGCTAAGGGATAGACCCACCGAGGATATAAAATGCAAAAACTCTTCTCTGACTTGGTCTTCTATCTCTGGATCATGAAATATTTTAGAGAATGCTGCCTTATATCCCTTAGCAACCTCAACATCCCTATATGGTGCGACCCTCCTAGGCAAAGAAAGAATCTCTGTACTGTAGTATTTGGGTGTCAAGGCAAAAACAAGAAGATGTAATGGGGTGGCCATTTTGTTCCACCTTTCAATGAGATGCGACTGCACTTCCTTGAAGAACCTCTCTGTGGGATCTTGCTCTTTGGCAGTTATGATGGGTTTAATGTTCTCAATCATTGAGTCAATTCCATCGTAAATCTCATCCAAACATGGATGATCCATGTCCACATATCTCAACATGCTGACAATGGGATTAGTAAAACTCAGTAAATACTCCATACATTCCCACCACGCATCATCAAAAATCCACCCTTTCACTTTTGTGGCCCTCTCACTGTTTGTCTGCTTTCATACACCCTGAAGGTTATTGATGACCATGCTACTCAATGCTTCATGCACCTTAACAAGTCGTCTCAAAATAATGGTGTGTGAGGCAAATCGAGTCTCAACAACCTAATACAATTATACAAAATTAAAATAAATAATTAATAAATTTAAAATTGTTCAAAAATAAAAAACACTACAAATTACAAACTTATAATATTAAATTAAGAGTTACCTTCAACAATTGTAATTTTGAAAAAGTCCTAAAGATGGTTTGGGATATGTGATGGTTGGTTATGAACATTTGGATCTCATTCGCCTCCTCATAGACTTGTTTGATCCAATCAATTTTTGTCCCCAACTTTTACAACATAAGATTGAGGGAATGAACAACACAAGGTGTCCAAAATATATGCCCGTACCTTGCCTCAATCAACATGCCCGCAGCTCTGCAATTTTTAGCATTGTCCATTACAACTTGAACAACGTTTTGAGGCCCCACTGTCTCAATGGACTCTATCAAGATGTTAGCAATGAATTGTGCATCCTTCACTTGCCCCTCACAATCAATGACCTTAAAAAACATTGCCCCGTTAGGGCTCACTGCAATCACATTAATCAATGGCCTATTTGCCATATCTTTCCATCCATCAGAAATGATGGACAACCCTGTTTCGATCCATGAATCCTTGATGGGCTGTAATGCATCTTCAATGTGTTTTCTTTCTTTTGTCAATAAGGTGGTGCGCACCTTTTCATACCCTGGGGTGGCAAACCTTTTAGGGGCAACATTGATAGATCTCACCATTTCCTGCCAGTATGGTGATCTAACAGTATTAAATGACAACCCACATGCGTAAATACGTGCGATGCTCTGCTCTGCATCTCTCTGGAGTCATTTTGGAATGCCCTCTCCAATGGGCCTACATCTTTTGTTCTCTTGCGACCAAGAGATGAATCCTCTTCCTCTTCGGTCGCAATGGGTGCAACAAGAAAGGGGTGTGATGGGGTCACCACATTAACACGAGATGGATCAACAGGTGGTGATCCTTTTATTTCTCAAAGGATGTTTTGATCTTTGCCCTATAACAACATCTGCGTCTTCTTGCTTTTTGATGTATGCAAGGATCTTTGCTTGTGGCAAGCCCTTCTCAGGTTTTCCACCTATGCTTGGCCCACCACAAATTCTGACTCCAGTGCTAGAAATCGCACATAAATGACCTTTCACTTGACTATACGATCTCTTAAATTTACCGTTACACTCTGAGCAAAGCTAATGAAAACACCCTCCACCAGGGATCTGTTCTAATATTGTCACATATTTCCAAAGAGGTGCTCGTGAATCATATTTGGAGGTTATCCCTTGTCCCACTGAACTAGCACTTGCACCTTGAGACATTCTAATTTTTGACAAATCACTATAGGCTTATAGCTCCTGGTAACACAAAAAATTGCTATTAAAATTTAATTATAAATATAAATTTTAAACTAATTAATAATTTAAATTTTAATACTAAAAAAATTTAAACTAATTAATAATTTAAAATTTAATACTATACTTTATATTTAAAATTTTAAACTAATTAATAATTTAAAATTAAAATTTAATACTTAATATATATCTAAAGACTAAAATTTAAAAACAAACATATTTTAAATTTTTAACGTAATAATAAAAAGTTAAAAGAAATAAATAAAAAATTTAATAAACTAAACTATATAATAAAAAATTAGTTTATAATTTAATAAATTTATAAAACCTCAAGCTGTCTTAGCAATTTCAAGTTTTGTTGCGGGCATGTTGGTTGAAGAAAAAAATGAAGTTTAAAAACCTACCAGCACGCAGGACGCAAGCAACACGCAGTCGTGCAGGGGAGTCGCGTGCAGTCGCGCAGGCACGAGAGTCGTGGAGGCACAGGTCGCGGGCAATCATGGAAGCACGGGTCACACGCAGTCGTGGAGGCATGGGTCGCAGTTATATTAGCCTTAGGGTTTTGACTTTTTTCTATAAAGTGAAAAAAAAATTAAAATGTTTTTTTATTCGGCCGATCTGCGGGGGATACGGCCAGGGTATATCATGCCCCATGCAGATACGGCCGGATACGTCCATGGACATATCCAGCCGTATTCGCAAGGGGCACGACATACTCTGGCCGTATCCCCCATGGATTAGCCGCAAACCATATCGTATCCGCACTTCCCAGCGCTCCCAGGGCTTGGGAGGGGCGTATCTGGGAATGCAGATTGTGCCTAATGGTGGTTTTGGCCCTTAAGGGTAATGACCGACCTATGTGGTGGTTATTTCACTTGTGAAACATGTTTTTTGATCTATTCCAAGGGTGATCTAAGTATGGATAGGTTCTTGGCCGACCAAGATGGGTGAGAGAAAAAGTCAAGTATAAAGTGAAGGTCTAATGGGCCTAATTTGACCAGTTAGAATATTGAGGAAATAAACGAATGATATAGAGTTTTGGAAACTAGGTCAATGGATTGAAGATCATCAAAGAGATGTGTTGAATATGTCATGAAGATCTAACTGTGTTTTTACAGGGGATGAGCAAGGTCATATGACCTAATTCTGCCATACAAAGGGCTAGTTGAGCAAGAAGGCCTAAAGCGCTGTTTGAGTGAGATAGAAGAGTGAGAAGAGCAAAAGGAGGTCATTTTCAGTTGGGTGAGCAACAGGTGTCTAAAGGTGATCAAAGTTTCAAGGTAGTTGAGTTGGTGTTGAGTTACTTAGGGGGTTAGTGCCTCTTTGCAAGTTGGTGCTTGCTAAAGGACTAGTTGAGTTGGTGCTTGACTAGTGAGGGGTTGGTGCTCCTTATAAGGTTGGTGTCTCACTAAAATTTTGATTCATTGCTTATAGGACTGTAGTCAAATGTGTTTCAGTGGGTTTTATTCCCCAAAAGGGTTTCCCACATATATCATTTGTTATTATGTTATTTGCTTTCATAAATGCTTGTGTATGTATTAGTTAATGTATGTTTGTGAATGAATGCTCCATAGATGTTAAATAAAATTGAAGGATTGTTTTAAGGAAATTAATTCACCCAACCCATGCCCCTGCCTCGCTCCCCCGCCCTCTCCTAGTCACTGTACTTCCAAAAAAAGGATCCCATACAATAAAATCAATCATTTATCTTTATTTGACAACTTTGTAAGAAGTTTCTTGTGCCATATGTGAAGATATAAAGTTGTGTAAAGCTTTCTTACTCAGCATCGTAAGAACTTTTTTTTTCCAGGTACATCTAGATAGAACATAATGCAATGCTTTTTATTTGTATAAACACAAACTTTAAAAGTGCACGTTGAGGTTTTGATTCTAGTTAATGAATAATGAATGATCTAATCTCAAAGACAACCTATAAAAAAAATGACTAATAGTTATTCATCAAACATAAACACCATGTAAGCATTAGACACGAATATAGTTTAGCCATATTCTGGAGAGGAGATGAGATACAATTTTAGTTATGTGAGCTACTAAAAGAAAAGGACTCAATTAGAGTTATCTGAAATATTATTAAAATAAGAGCCAATTTTAGGTGTGGGAAGTATTTTAAAAAAAGCAAAATGGATTCATGTTGTCAATATCATTCTGCACACACTTTAAAATCAACAAATTTATCAACAGAAGTTAGAATCATATCTTTGGTATTCATATATTTTATGGTTGTACCATTATGTTCCAAAGTCTCTTGAAGCTGGACCTCAAGCGACATAAAATAAAATGTGTAAGACATTTGCCTTGCCTGGTTCTTAGTAGAAAATTTCAATCAAAGGATCTGGTTTCCTAGCACTGATAAAAAACATAGTTATTGATAAACTTTTATGTTGACTGCTACCTGAACTCTCATTTTTTCTAAGAGCATTTTATATGGTTCCACATAAATTGATCGAGGTATTCATCTACAGTTGTGTATTTGACATCTGGGTACCACTGACCGGCTTCCACGCCATCAATTCCAATTTCAAAATTGGTTTGGTCCCCTTTCACATAAAGGGTGTGATAAATTGGTGTCCTTAAATTCCCTGGCAAAGGTGTCTCTGCATCATCCAAGACAGTTACATACGGTGTCAATTTAGCAATTATGATGATAAAATTTATAGTTTAGGCCAGATTTCTGTGGGAAATGCTAGTATTAGTTTGTTTTTTTAGGGATCTCCCGTACAAGATCTATATGTCAAATTTTAGATCCAAACTATTAGCTATATTAAAATTTATCCATATGAATAGAATTATTCCATTCTCATAATATTTTTCCTATCAGATGCATATAAACACTATGGAATCGGGTTTGTAACTCCTAACCTTGAACTACTACTTTAATAACCCGCACCTCAGATAGATATGTTTTCTCCGGAGTCTTCTCTATCATCTTCTCCCAAAGTGTTAAAAGCTCATTGAAAGATAGAGTGCTGGCTGGAAGCCTCGAGTAGAGGGACTCGTTCAAGGTTCTAAGATTATCCACTGACTTGATTTTGAATGTCCCAATGTCTTCCTCCTTCACATACATATTTTTAATCCCATTTAAGGATATTTCAGTCAAAGATCAAGAAATATTCTAACAGAAACTCTTGACCACATAAAACTCACTACAACAAATGTGGATGCATTAGGATATCTAATAACAAAGATCCTGAATCAACAATGAAGTCATTTTCTGGAATTTAATAACAAAGATCCCAAGCCCAAGAAAAACATAGGGTTTATCAATTTCAAGATAAGAAATTATGCACTCCTTTCTTATTTCCATCTCCATAAACAACTTTATCTCTAGGAGAGGATGCATGTCCAAGCTGTGCGAAGTTTAAAAGAAGATACTACCCTGCAAAAGAGCTGGCAGAGACATGTATATATGGAATACATTGTACCTCTATAGACCGAAGGAGATTGGCGTTCAAGTCAAACACACTCTTAAGAGGTTTCACTGCATGGTGTCTATCCATGTCATTTACAAACTCTGATGGGTAAAACCTCTCCAATGCATATTGGAAACACAATTTACGTTACCATAATTGCCATAGATTTGGTCAAACTAGAGATATGGAATATACCTTTATGGTTCCTAACTTCTTTGATAGTGTTTGAAATAAATGACATCAATCTAACTATACCACTTTGTTAAACTTGAAAAAATCTTGCCGAGGGGAAAAAGTGGGGCTCAAAACTGCACAATGTGGCCAAGTTATAACAATTTTCTGATTGATGTCTTCAAACAAAAGAAAAACTTCTAAGTGATGGTCAAATGGATGTCAAATTTAAATTTAAAATTACCTCGTGATAGTCAAATGGACATTAAATTTAAAATTTAAGATAATTATGAATAATTCATGCCATTACACTTATTTGTTGCCATTGTCAAATGCATATCAACATAATAATAATTTAAACCTATCTATAGCATAACGACAATGTAATAAATGATATAAATCCCCAACACAAAAGGACTACATAAATATCTCTTATTACAAAAAGCAATAAGAAAAAAAACAAGGGTCACGTACTCTTGTGACAAATCCATGCCTATAATATGTCGAGAGATATCAATTTCAAGATTCTTATTTAGGATTTTCCACATATCACATTGACTAATAATTCCATTACCTTCTATACTAATTTTTCATTGAGTGGTGACAAATGACACTAATCTAACTACACCAATGTGTCATGTTCAAAAAAATATTTGGGGAAAAGGAAAAGAGAAGCTCCAAACTTTACCATATGGTTAATATGATTAAGATATTACAATTTTTTGATTGACTTCTTCAAGCAAAAAAAAAAAAAAAAAACATCTAAGTGAGTCAAAATCAAGATTTAAATTTCCCTATAACAATTAGATGGATGTCAAATTTAAGTAGAACATAATTGTGAATAATTCCTTCTATTACACTCCCTTAGTATGCTTGTAGAATACTTATAAATATAATTATAATTACAAGGTCTTGTTCATAAGAATGAGAGTGCGAATTAATTAAAACACTCGCCTGTAATAATTTCTTTGAAAAGAACATTATTTTGCTCAGTAAAAAACAAAAGAAAAAGAGTAAAAGTGCAAATTTAATTCACTCACCTTTAATAGCTGGTAGAAAGGAACATTGTTTCTTAGTAAGAAACAAAACAAAATATTGCAAATGTTTACAATAATTTAAAATTTGTGAATGGGTTAGTTAAGTGTATAAGATAAAAATTACCTCAATTTAAATTTTAATCCTAGATTAATATTAAAGCTAATGGTGCAACTTAAGACAGATACCACAAATGATACCTAAACAGTGATGTTTAGTTATGTGTAAATGAAAATAATCATAGATTAATATTAAAGCTAGTCATGCAATTTAAGACACAAACACCCCAAATGATACCTAAACATTGATGTTTAATTATTGTGTAAATGAAAATAGTTTTGTACAGGGGATTCAAATTGGGGGTTAATGTAACCCTTGTCTATTTAAAAAGGTGGTATGATTTGAAAGCAATAATATTAAGTGGTAGTTATGTAACTTAATAATAGTTAATTGAGGACCAAGTAAAAGTTAAGTTAGACATGGTTCTCAAAGTTTAAATCCAATATGGGTATGTGGCCCCTCAAAATGGTTATTCAGACACCTACAAAAATTCTTTCCTCAACCACACCATCAATGACCAAACCCAATGTTCAACTTCACAAAATCAACTTAATAAATATTGTATGGATAATCTTTCTAGGAAGCTCAAAGCCGTAGGTTTCATAGAGACTTGTCACAACAAGAAGGTCAACTCCACCACATGGGCCCAAGTGTGGGTTCAAATACCCTACTTTAGAACAACCTCTCAACATCACATTTAGGGCCAACAATTTAAATGATAGCTATTTTGCATTATTATTTACATGATGCAAACAAATCATTGGATGCAAGTTATACAACTATTCATTGTTTAACAACAATGGAGAAAATAATAAACTATTACAAAACATTACAAACAGTTTTGATTTTTTCCCAACATCATATTTTTATTGGGAATATTTCTCAGGGAATCAGTGGAAATTAATATGCTTGAAGATACATGCTTGTTATAAATTGTTCTACGAAGAGAATTTGATCTTGGGCATCTTCTCCCTATTCCTTCTGTTGTGCTTCTGCACCATGCTTTGAAATGGAGTTTCCCTCAAATTTGCTTTGATTATCTTCACGGAACCTTATTAGTTCATTTTCAAGTTGAGGCATGCTTACAAAAGGTTATACTGCCAAGCGAACCCTTGTTTGTTGCATTTGGTACCAATGATGGTAGTTGGGATGAGCATTTGGTAGTTTCTGCTTCCTTGTCCTTGCCTTTGCAACATGATTCAATTTGCATGTTGTGTTAAACATATATAATATCTTTAATATTGGTAAAATGATCTGTTAAAATTTAACTTGACAAAGCTTTTCATTGGATGGAAATCACACAGAGTAATCACACATTAATGACAATTAGGAAAATTGACAGCTTTCAGTCAAACATTAAAAAATATTTAAGTTTTATGTAGAAGAACAATTTTTTATTCGTTGTCAAATATTATCTGATCAAATTAATTGCTTCTAATTGCCACAACTAACAAAAACAATAAAATATGAAAAGCTTCCCTGAAACATTGGAAAATAGTTTTTATTTTTAATAGGTGCCATTTTATCATTGCTCGCTGACAATAACGAGAGCAAAGTAATATTATTGGGTAAAAACAATAGTACCAACAAGTATTAACAATTGGTCTAAAAGGAAAAAAAAACATAAGGCACCATTTTTATAACTCTTTAGAAGGAGTTATTATTCTAATTAAATTTCCAAAGGCATTCTTGCTTTGTAAATTGGTATAGGCATTATTGTCACCTGGGTAGTTGTACAATTGTTAGCACACATCCTATAGTAAGTGGTAGTTATGTAAATGGTACTGACAATTGTGCAATTATCATTGGAAGTTACATAAATATCACCAATAGTCATGCTTGAATACAAAATCACATATAAATAATAGTTGATAAATGTCATCTCTTTAGATCATTGATGATTGGGCATCATTTGGTGTACGAAAGGATGTCTCCAACATTTAACATAAGAAAGACATGAAGGGTGTGGGCTAAGATAGGAGTAGAGGACGACTACATGAATGAGTGATGAAAATAATTGTCGCAACAAAAAATGAGCAATTGTTAATATAGTGCTAGTTCATATTTTATTTGAAATCTTTTTATTATCTTAATTTTAATTAAAAATATAATGGATGTACTATAAAATAATGAATTGAATCAAGAATTTGGATCCATTAATAATATTATTATATTGAAAATGAATTTTAATTGAAGATAAGTATTTATAAGAGGGCAATAATTGTTGAGAAGAGATATGAGACTACACGACTCTTTTCTCTAATTTTATATTCACACGATAAATTTTTTTTAGTTATTTTTAATAAGAAATGTAGAATATAAAAATTAAATATGAAATGATTTGAATTCGATTGTGAAGATTCACATGTAAAGAATGTCGCTGAAAAGTTGAGATATTTTTTCATGACTTAAGATTTCAAAAAAAAAAAAAATTATAGAATTTTCTATTTTTAAAATATTTTTGTACTTTTTTGAATTTTATATTTTAATGAACATTTTGGAATGGAATTTGGCCTCGAAAGTTTGGTAAGATGACCTTAAATATTTTTTTCGGATTAATTCTTTTTGGGAAATTTGAATTGGTTTCTTTCACGAGCTTTTCAAAACATTTTGTGTTTTTATATATTGTGAGCAATGATTAAGAAGTTGAGACCCAAAAATGTGAAATTAATATTTTAGTATTCATGGATCTTGTAAGTTGTCAAATTGATTAAAAGAGATGGTGTTCAATTGACATTACCAAGCTGATTTTCCATGCATTGGTGTTTCTATTGTAAAATGCTTATAAAATTATGTGTAATCTTATTTTAAGTATTGTTGTTAATGTTTATTTCCAGAAATGAATATATATTATATTATTGATATACACTTTAATTCAATTGATTCTATTGGGCAATATTGTTTAATGTTTACATTTTAATTTACAATAAGAAAATTCGTATTAGAAACTAAAAAATATTGTGGTATCATAGCCACTAAGTATTTAGTGGCTTGTTCAGGATTTTTTTAATGCATTGGGTTTGTGTGTAATAGTAAGTTTATATGTAAATTGTTTGACAAAAGTATAATAGGGTTGTAAGGTTTAATTATGATAATAATATTTGGATCAAATAATATTTTTATGATATAATAGTGAATTTTAAAAGTCGTTAATGAGGAGTCAATCTTTATTGATGAGATGTGAGTGAGTTGGTTGTTTCAAGCACCACCCAAGTTCAAATATCAATATGGTATCAGAGGTCAAATGTAATCAATTATTGGCATTTTTGGGCCAGTTGTGGTAGATCATTCGTATTCTTGAGTCGATTATGGCCATTGATAGTATACTTGGGCTGGTTATGGCCATTCATTGGTATTCTCGGGTCAGTGGTGGCTGTTGTTGGTAAATATAGTGCTTATGATAGATGATCACTTCGAGATTTGGGCCCCTGATTGTGTCATAGACCAGTTGGAGCTCTGGTCAAAAGCAAATACCTATCTAAAAAAATGAAGAGTCAATCTTTATATTTAAAAAAAGTTATCTGTCATTTTTATTATTGGAACACATCAACATATCTATTATTAATTAAATAATAATAATAATAATAATAATAATGATTATAATAATAAAATGACTAGTTGGTATACATGACCTAAACTACTCATCAGTGAGAGGACATAGCTCAAAAAAAATTCACCAAAGAAGCACAACAACTCAGAGTTTATGAGATTACAAAAATAAAAATAAAAATACATATCTTCAGGGACAAGTCACAAGCCCAAAAGGAGGTGGAGTCAGATCCTCCTTGAATGGATGAGCACTCCAAGTAGAATATATGCCATTTTTATTCCATGGTCTTATTGAACTAAATTATCTGGGATTGGTTAATCCTAGCGACTTTTAAAAGTCACCATTAGTGAATTTTGATAATGAATTTGCATTAGCAATTTTCATGTGGAAATGCCACATTAGCAAAGTTACAATGATATTTTGCCCACCAAATTTTTATTGAGAAGTGATCTCAATAAAATTTTATGGAAATCCTCTACTAGACCATCATAATGGAGCTCCCCTGTGCAAGGGGGTGGTCTCATTGGTAGCTTTGTTTTGTTGCCTTCTGGTTGGGGTATCATAGTTTCGCATACACCTCCTTATCAGGGTGGTTAGATGACACTTGATCCTCCTTTAACTAATCCTTTTACTTGGATCATCTAGCCTTCTAAGGATTATTAGCCTACACCACCTTTTGAGGTTACAACTTGTGCGTGATGGTATGTATTTTTGTTATAATTGTGTCTTGATGTAATCTTGTGGTTTCTAGGTTTCCATGCATAACCAAGTTTTTTAGTTTTGATTCATGTTTTGTACTGACATAGAGTTATGTCATGAATACCAATTAACTGTTTGTTGTTGTTGTTGTTGTTGTTGTTGTTATTGTTGTTGTTGTTGTTGTTATTATTTTATTAATAATAGTTATATCAATGAATTCCAATAAAAATAACATGTCTCTTACATTAACATTTATTTTCTTGCCAATGCTTAAAGCACAATGATGACATTCATCAACATTTCAATATCATGATTGGTATCACAACAAAATATGAGAAATATCTCTAGTTGTGATACTTTATGATATTTAAAAAACATGTTAGTATTATTAGAACCAGAGAGGGGTAGTTTGAAGCATACTTAATGTTTTTTTAATATTTCTTGATACTTGAAAAATCATATTAAATTTATGTCAGATGCATCTTCATGGAGAGAATGTGAACACTTTTTTTGTCTAAACAAGTATTACTCCTTAATTTTGGTCTTTTCCAACAAACTCATCACTAAGCACATTTTAACTTGTTGACTTGTTTGACAATATTTATGTTTATTTTACCACTTCCAACCTTGCATGTCCTTGGGGTATTTCATGGCTTAGATTGTTCTAGTATTTTATATTTGTGTTCAAATTTATCATTTTGGTCTTGCTCGCATTATTCATGAGATCGTGTTTTCATAACAAAGGGGCCAAAATAAAAATGAGGAAAATCCAATGGTTTCAAGGTTCGAAACCCAATGACATTGCTTTTGTAGTGATCCTTTTATTTTCAGTTTTAAGATTGAGGAATGGCATGAGGTAGGTGATGCACATGCGAGCATCAATAATTGAGCTCCTCCAATAGATTTTGACCATTTCTTGGTGAAATCACCATTTTCATTTTTCATGAAAATAGTAACTTTACTTGAAATTGTGTGAAATTGTTGAATTGATGATTTCCATTTTTTTTTGGCAAAATCATCATTTTCAAGAATGATGACTTCATAAAAAGTCACCAATTTCCTTTGCAAAGTTGTCATTTTACCTAAAATACAAATGACAAATTTGTAACTTTTTGACATAAACCTAGAAATTAATGAGCCATATATGCCATAAATGACTAAGATGGGGATACATATTGGCGACCCATCCTATGAAGGTCACCCATTCTCCATCACCTGATCATTGACATGTTGTCATCTTCCTTTGCTTGCCATTTTTATTAGATAACTCGCATACAAAACTAGAGCTCAAATATCAAAGGGTCAATTTGATCCATCTATACATCAATGGGATATAAAATGTCATAAATATACATGTCGCTCTATCCTATCTTGTAAATTTGATAACCTACTCAATGTTATCCCTATAACCTAATAAATTTATTTAACTTTATTACTGTGATATGTCTCATTATGTCATAGAATATATCAATAGTTTCTCATGATCCTATAAAATAACCCACATATGGCTCACCTATGTATCAGTATTGTCAGGAATCTAGAACATAAATACTCTGATACCAATTGTTAGGACTGAGGAAGCACAATTGATTACCAAACAACTAAATGCGGAATTAACCAGAAGCAATAAGTAACTAGAATCAGAAACAACACAAAATATGAGAGACAATACCCAATTGTATTAATACTCTTTCAGAAGGAAATACAACAAAGAAGATGCCACCGTCTTCTTCTTTAAACTCCTCTAGGGTTCCCACACCTCTAGGGCATAAACAGTAAATCTCTTCAAGAGCTCACTCTCTCAATTACGGTCTCAAAAAGCAACTCACACACAGAGTTGTTGTTCACCTCCACCAGCTAGTAACAATACTGTTAGTCCACCAGTCAGTAACAATACTGCCGGTCCACCAAGTACTCCATGTACTCCAAGTCTGAGTATACACACATACTCCAAGTACACAACGTACTCCAAGTAGATCTCACTTGATCTTGCTACCTATTGTGTTGCTGACCTCCTTGATCTTGCACACCTGCAAATCAACTTGGTTCTACACACCTGCAAACCTAGATCTCACACACACACACACACACACACACACCTGTAGATCAATTGACTTTACTTACCACATGTAGATCTCCTTCCTGATCTTGCACACCTGTAGGCCAACCTAATCTTACATACCATGAAGAACACTTGTCCTCCAAACCAGCACCCCTATGGATCTTCTACCAAACCTTGCTCTCCCACAGATCTACCTGATCATACACACTTGGCACTATGGCACTATGAGGAGCCAAGCTTGCTCTCTCTATCTAGCACCCAGGGAATCCCTGCTTTGATCCCTCACACTTTACAATACAACCCATGAGTCTATTATATAGATCTCATGCAAACAATAATTAGACACCTAATTACAATAATTAGATCCATAGCTCTAAGACTAAAATTAGCCTTTAACATGCAAACTGGCCGTTCAACAACTAACTGTTCGTGCAATAAATAGTTCTGGAATGCACAAGTGATCGACGTCGGTCCCTGTCTGCCTGGAGATGACCGATATTGACCAATCTTTGATCGATGTCGGCAACTTCCTATCTACACCTGACCGACGTCGGTTGGCCTGACCGATGCCAGTGACTGTGACACTCAGCAACCTCCTCCAATGTCTGCATCAGTGAAGCTTTTAGCTCCACAACCTAAAAATCTCCCACTTAGAGATAAACAACTGCATTGTACCTGTACACCATCTAATTTGTTTCTTGGCTTGTATCCACATACCATACCATCCACATACAATAACAGAATAATATTGCAATCATTATCCAACTTGGTAAGACAAACACAATGGTTACACTGACATTGACTAAATCCGTGCTTTGTCATCCACCTGTCAAACATGTACCACTGTCCTGCAGCTTGCTCAAGACCATATGACTTGGCCTTCCATCTCACGTGTCCATTCTCTCTATTCTTTAACCAAGGAATCCATTCATCTTTCAGTGCTTTCTTTCGGCTGGCAACCCTACCAAATCCCCTATTTGGTTCTGCATCCTAGGAATCAAATTCCTCATTCATGCCATGCTCCCATTGTTTCTTGGATCCTTCCTGCTCTACAGTAAGCAATGAGTATAAAGAAGAGGAATAACAAATTAAGGCTTACTTACCCTTTCAGTCCTCCATATGGGCATTTGAGACTCCTTGACAGCTTGCTGTCTGCCCAAAATCTGTTCCAGTGACCAACCTCGATCACCACACAGTCTGCATCTGATCGACGTCGGTTCCATGCGACTGTCTTGACTGTCGATGCCGGTTATCCTACCGATGTTGGTCGCCACCTGCCTGACACCACCGTCTCCTCTGGTCTGCACATGAACGACGTCGATACCTGTCTATTCGACGTCTATTACTTTTGACTGATGTCGATACCTATGTTTTCCTGTGAGTGATGACTTTTTACCTGTGAGCTTCCTTTGAATCATACCCATGTCCAAACTGCCATGCTCAAAAGTATCCAGCCTCCTTTGTTGATCTTTGTCCATCATCTCCTCTAAGAACACCAAGGCTTTCCAGTTCTTAAGTTTATCAAACACATCTGACTTCCTCTTAAGAACATGCATCTCTTTCTTGCTCATGTGACCAAGCCTACAAAGCCACGTCTTCGTAACTGAAGAAGAATCAGTAATATAAGCAAGTAGATAAAGAGTACCTACTTTCTTACCACCAGCTAATTCAAGTGCATCCACTGTGAGAGTTCCTGTGCATCTCTCATCACCTAACTTTTCTAAAGAAATGAACCTCATCTTCAGAACTGGGACCTGCATGACATCCTTTAACACCCATGTGTTTGCCGTCTGTAATTTCAGCCCCACTTCCCCTTTGCCAATACTTTGACAAGGCTCACCAACCCCTCTATTTGGGGCTGCATGGAAAGAGGCAATAAAATCTGTAAACCAAGATTCTACTTTATCCAAGGAACATACAAGAGCAATCCATGCAACAATACCTGCAACACATGCTTCTTCATTCCCTTTATGCTGATCCGCTATCAACCAAGAATTTTTCTTTTCCTGCTCTTTCTTTCCATAACACCATAATTGACCATTCGTGCCTTTGAATTCCTCCATTCTTAGTGTACTTTATTCTACCATTGCTATACTCCCACTCAATCAGAAACCCCTGAGAGTGACCTGTAATCAAACACAAACTTGCTCCCTGCAACCTAGCTCTGATACCACTTGTCAGGAATCTAGAACATAAATGCTTTGATACCAACTGTTAGGATCGAGGAAGCCCAATTGATTACCAAGCAACTAAATGCAGAATTAATCAGAAGTAATAAGTAACTAAAATCAGAAACAACATAGAATATGAGAGACAATACCCAATTATATTAATACTCTTCCAGAAGGAAATACAACAAAGAAGATGCCACAATCTTCTTCCTTACACTCCTCTAGGGCTCCCACACCTCTAAGGCATAAATAGTAAATCTCTTCAAGAGCTCACTCTCTCAATTACGGTCCCAAAAAGCAAGTCACACACAGAGTTGTTGTTCACCTCCACCAGCTAGTAACAATACTACCAGTCCACCAGTCAGTAACAATACTACTGGTCCACCAAGTACTCCACGTACTCCAAGTCTGTGTATACACACATAATCCAAGGACACAACATACTTCAAGTAGATCTCACCTGATCTTGCTACCTGTTGTGTTGCTGACCTCCCTGATCTTGCACACCTACAAATCAACTTGGTTTTGCACACCTGCAAACCTAGATCTCACACACACACACGCCTGCAGATCAACCGACCTTACTTACCACATGTAGATCTCCTTCCTGATCTTACATACCATGAAGAACACTTGTCCTCCAAACCAACACCCTTGTAGATCTTCTACCAGACCTTGCTCTCTCATAGATCTACCTGATCATACACACTTGGCATTATGGCACTATGAGGAGCCAAGCTTGCTCTCTCTATCTAGCTCCCAAGGAATCCCTGATTTGATCCCTCACACTTTACAATACAGCCCATGAGTCTATTATATAGATCTAATGCAAACAATAATTAGACACCTAATTACAATAATTACATCCGCAGCTCCAAGACTAAAATTAGGCTTTAACATGCAAACTGGCCGTTCAACAACTAACTGTTCATGCAACAAACAGTTTTGGAATGCACAGGCGACCGACGTCGATCCCTGTCTGCCTGGAGATGACTGACATCGGCCGATCTCTGATCGATGTCGGCAGCTTCTTGTCTACACCTGATCGACGTCGGTTGGCCTGACCGACGCTGGTGACTGTGACACTCAACAACCTCCTCCAATGTCTGCATCAGTGAATCTTTTTAACTCCACAACCTAACAAGTATGTCCTAATCTCATTCGTTATCCATCTCAATTTGAATCATAATATGCCCTAATCTAGATCACACCAATTATATATCAATGATGCAATCTCTATGACAATCCCACTATTATGCTCCCCTTTTGAGGTGAGATATGAATCCAATGAATCACTCATCTCAAAATAAATGAGTTATACGCATCATGTTATATATGAAATATGTAAGCATGTAATGCATGCATTCTAACATGATTAGATTATGTTATTATATAAATATTTGATCATTCATATACATATGAAAAATGTAACCCAAGTCATATAAGTGTTATGTCAAGTAGATATAATAATTAGGCATGTAGTAATAGTCATCATAGTAATGATCTTCACAGATAGAAGCAGTCAGTAGAAAGCCACACATAATAAGCAATTATATAAATTATGGAATTGAACACAATTAGAATACTAAGTGTTATTATCATAGCACCACAAGATCAACAATCGTGTAGACACACACACATGAACACAATGCCATAATCATGAAGCACACAAGCAATCAATACATGAAATTAATCTAACTCAACTTTAATCTGACATAAAAAACATGGCCATGATATAAACTAGAGGATCCTTGACATAACGATGCATGATGTGATAACACACAATCAATTTACTAATAGAAACATGTATGATAGCACCAAATGTCACACACATAAATGGTCACACGATGTAATAATCATCAATAGTTAATCATGGAGCATGCAATGTAACACACAATATTCTGACAATTTAAAACATAATGGTACACATAAAAATCATCACTAAATGTAATACATAATCAAGTACCACACCATGTAATAATCAAAATCATCAAACATTCATAACATAATAAAATTTAGTCTATATAAACAATCCATGTCATCATCACACGTTAAAAAGTATAATTTTCATTGATAGTGTCATAAAGAGTATATGTAAGAGTAAGCTACGTATAAATATTATAAACAACTCAATATGATCAATGGAATGGTCATTTAAATGTCACATGTATAAGTATACCAAGATGCCCCTAGTGTAGATAGGCCCCTAATATATAAAGGTATCCCCTGGGCATAATAAATTCCCTACATTTGTATGTCCATATGTCAAATATAACTTGTATGCCATGCATCTCACTCATCTATACCATGAAAATATTATGTGTAGAAAATTGATATGTGATCTACCATGTATATATGATAAATAATATATAATAATCATGTAACTAGAAATCCATGTCATGCATAGGTTCTAATTATTTAATTATTTTTATTGTTTGGAATTTTTTTGCATTTTTATTTTTTTGAATATGAATTGTGTGAAGATAACTAATGATCTTGTTGACCAAATTTGACTTTTTGGTCAAATTGGGGCACCTCTAGTAAAAAAATTGACTTTTAAGTGTTTTATGGAGTTTAATATATGGTCATAAGGTATATCATAGGTCATTTAATGTTATTTAATGATATGTTAGCCTTTGTCACTTATCGCATTAGCCAACATATCCTTTTGAGTCATTTTAGGGATAAAAAAGGTGCATTTAATGAGTTGTATGGGTTTATTGGGAAGTGTGAAGATTCCATAGGGTAATATCATGCCTCATGTGTCCATTTAAGTCTTAATAAATTGACATAACTGAAAATTGGTAGGTTCTTTAGTTAAAAATGCAATTTTCTTGGGAAAAAAGAAGATTTTAGCACTTGTACGGATCCTTAGGAAGTGTACCACATGGGAAAGGATCACACAATGCATCTTCAGCTTCCCCAAGCTTAGTTCCATATTTTTTTTGATCTAGAAGTGCCATTTATTGATCAAAACCATTATGCTCCCTTTTCATCCTTTTTGGCAAACAGAAATGACCTTTAGTTTTTTGCTTGGTACAGTCAGCATGAAGGGTTTAAAGCAAAATGATTTTAGGGGAATATTATAAACTCATTCATATTACATTCGATTTTTTTTTTAGAGTAATGGTGTCCTGAGCTTTATGAACCATTCATAAGAAGTTGACCTTTCAAATCTGCTTGCTAATCTATGTAACCTGTAGATTTTACCTTAGTTTGAGTAGATCTATACAATCCACTTATACTATTTTTAGATGATTTTTAGTATGCCCCCTCATGTCTCCCATGCTTTTTTTCACATTTCAAGGTGTTTGGATGAGTCAATTTGCTCAAAGTTGTAGGAAGATATATTTTTTGAGTTGTAGGTAGTTTTCACCATTTTCAAGAGTTCGAATTGGTTCACGGCTCTAGGAAGTTGTGTTAAGCTCATCCTCATGTTTCAAATATTTTTTTGACTCCCCCTTCACATTTTAATCCTCTTTCTCCATTAAATGTTTCATGGTTTGCAGTCAAGAACACCACACTAGCCATCCACTAGATACCTGCCAGCTTTGTTCTATATGTTTGCATCCATTTTCACATTGAATGAAATGTTTTAGAAATTATATCAAGAATTCCTTCATAGAAATAAATAAAATTGAATAATTGGTAATTATTTTTAGTTTCCATAAATCCTTTCATCCACACTCTTGCTCCATGTCATGATTCACTATCCACACTCAACTCATGCACACATATAGAGGTTTCCATGATGATGGCATGCCATTATGAGAGCCTTAGTAGTGGTGTAAATATATTTGAGGTATGAAGGGTGCATTTTCAAGCACAGAGATAAGTTTTTAACTCATGTAAGGAACAAATTCAATGTTCACTACCTATTATCCTCACACATTGCCTGTACTTTGAAATACTCACCTACCTATAGGTGCTAACAGAGAACTAAAAGATCATCATGGAGAATTGAATCAAGTTTGAAATTCTTTATTGGGATCCTAGTGAGTTAAAATGATCATGGTAGACCATCTTGAGAGCTAGGCCAATAATTGTGAGTTGGAAATTACCTCCAGAGAACAATAATAGTGTTCAGGCCCACTTTCCCTAAATTGTAAAAATAGAGGTCTAAGGGTTTTGGTGGATGTCTTAAAACATGTCTAAAATGAGTTATAAGACATATAAATATGTAAATATTTCATTCCATACATGAGAGAAGGACTATACCAAATTTGGGAGAAATATGACAAGTGGAAGATGGTCATTTGGGGTCTCAAAGTTTTTAGTAAAACACTAATTTTCTTCAGAATCATCTACAGGCTTGAGTCTAAGGACTTTTCTCCATTAAAAAATTTCAAATTGACCTTATCTCCATAGTTATAACGTTTATAATAGTTTAAAGGGTCATTTGTGACCTAACAATGATCAAAGAGGTTCATAAACCATGTTTAGGCCCCTATTCACACCCACAACCCATACACTAAGGAAAGGTTGATCTACAACATGCTTTAACTCTTACCCCATCTATAAGTGAACCTAGGTATTGGAAGGGTTAACTTAGGTTAAGGGTGAAAGTAACCATACTTTATCTAAAAGTCATTAATAAATTTTGAATAGTGATGTCCTAATATCCCAAAAGCATCTACAAGTTTCCTTTACCTCATGAATTTAACCCTATAGGCTGGCTGAAGGTTACCGTAAAACTTGAAGCTAGGTGCCTTGAAAATAGGCCTCACTTTGAGAATATAAGGAATGAAAATATATATGGAATAGTATGGAGAGTTTAAAATACAACATAAAACATGTAATAAGGCTTGAATTACATACAAATATACCTATAGGGGTCCTTCCCAAGCAAAACACAGTCAGTTATACTATGCATACACTGATTAAACTAAGGGATTATGAGTGTGAGAAGTACATGAAGGGGAGACAAAGGTTTCAAAAAAATTAAAATGATGTTATTATTTTAAAATAGACCTATAAACATTGATTTCCAACTAAACTACATAAGAAAATCTATAGGTAGGAGTCGTTAGGGCGGAATTTAATCAAGAGTGGAAACTCATTTTGATTGAGTAAAGAGTATCAAGGGGTATGATAATTTGAACTAATAAAAAGTTTAGACATATCCAAAATTATTTTTACACCTTTATAATTCTACATCCAATGAAAATCAGGAAAATAAAGGAGATAAAACATGTATAACATAGTTTATTGGAAGAATCCTGCACACAGTTCTTTTCACCAGGGTCTATTTTAGGTTTGAATGATTTTGGAAGATCAAGCCATAAAACCAAGAGATAATTTTGTGTGAATAATTTCCATGACTTTTAGGATCCATTTTAATAACAATTTTTCCTATACAAATAGGTGAAGTACCCTCTATTTTATCTCAGATAGAGGGTACTTTCCCTTAGGCCTAAACTGGTAGATTTGGTGGATTGGGTAAAAGGAGAAAACCAAAAGTTAAGGATATCCTCCAAAAGGGATTGGAAAGCTGAGGGACACCTAGGAAAATCTTGTAAACTAATCAAGGAGGGAATAATACCAATAAAAAGGTCCATGCCTTCAAAGGTGTAGACAAACTCATGAGGTATGGGTATGCCTAAAGGCCAAATAGGGGGTCAGTTTCAAATCTATCCCTAGTGAGATTTACAATTGATTGTGACATGCATATGGGATAATATTAAATGTTTTTGAGCTTTTTACATGCAAATAAACTCAATTGGATGGTCTAAACCACAAGAATGCAGGTAAGCTTACTAGGCAAGGATTAGGCCTAGTGTCTTAAGATGAGGTCTTTCACACTTTTGGCATTAGAAAAGAATTTAAACCTATTGGAACATATGTATGGGATTAATACAGATGTGTCCAAGATTTTAGAGGGTAGAGAAACCAAGTAAATCCATTTTTGGACCTTGAAACAACTCAAGCATTCAGGAAAGAAGAAAAGGAGCTCGATAGGTCAAGTTATGATACTCATATCTTCTTGGAGGTTTTGCATGGGTGCCAAGGGATTTTAAGGATGTTATTAGGGGTATTTAAGGCCACTTTTGTGGATTTTTTTTTCAATTTAGATGTCAAACCTTTATGAACAAACCTTAAGGGTGGAAAGATGCTTAAAACCCTTGAAAACCCTTACAAGGACTACTCTAGAGAAATGAAGATAGATATGCATTTTAGTGGAATATTTAGACTATGAAACCTATTGGACCTTCTATAAGACTCACTCAAGATTCCTCACATGCTTTTTGGTTGCATGGATTTATACAAACATGGTAGAAACAAGGTATTTTTTATCATGTTTTATGTTATGCAAGCTATATAATGAGTTTGAAGGTGAAATAAAGTTTGAGGGGAAGTTTTAGAATTTTTATAACTCCATATGGTAATTTAATTTCTATAAAAAACTCCTAAGTGTCTAAATCAGGTGCTTCATCTCAGCCAGCGAAAATTGGTCTAGTGGTCAAGCTAGTGAGAAGTGTGAAAACTTTAAGGGAAAGTGATTTTAAGGTGTCCCTAATGCTTATAGGTCCATGGAGGGTATTTAAAATTTTCATACACTCCATCTCATGATTTTAATGAGCAACTAATGCCAATTTTGATGACAAGTGTGCAGGATGCATGAAAGAGGAGTTTTCTAGATTACATATGATGATAGCTCCTTTCCAGGTGATTCTATATGACTAGGCCTAAAAAAATACATATAGAGGCATGTATTATGTCCTTAACCTTCATACAAATAATTAATCTATTAATAATTAGTTATAAGGCATTCAAATACGGCTAATCATACAAGCAATTTTTTGAGCCAGAATGAGGAGTTTTATGCCACTTTTAATGAAGTTTATGCTTTGAGTTGACACTTGTGCTTCATAATATTTCATGGTTAGTACCACATACTTCTCTCATGAATAATTAAATTCTTTTATCATCTTTAAAAGTGTTCTTGTGACCCTTTGACTTCTCTATTTTCCTCTCTCTCAAGTTCTATAAGAACTAGCCTTTTTGGCATTGTAATCTATGCTCCTCCTAAGTATGGTGAAGCCTTGATCATTCACATACCTATTGATAAATAATAATACTAATTTTTAACTCTTTCATGACTATTATTAGTGTCTTAATTTGTAATTTTTGATCTTGCATAAGTGAAGACTATGGATTCCTTAGCATGTTGCTTCATTCTTTCATCTTATTTGTAGTTGGAAAGCTTCTTCTTGTAGGGCATGTGAAGTGTTTTAGGAAATGTCAAAGATTTATTGAGTTAGTATATTAATTAGTTCCCTCATAGGCCTATTTTATAGTCCTCCTATCCTAAGGAATTTATCCATAACCTCACAATGTAACATTGATGTGAGAAGACATAGATTGAACAAGTGTATGTTTAGTTTGTCCTTTGTTCTCATGTGCAACATGTTATTGGTTGGGATTCATCATGTTATTGGGTGTATCACCTCTCTTAGAATAGTTTTATTTTATTTATCTCTCTCCCTTTTCACCCCCAAAATTTAAGTGTATTTTTTATCCAAAGTGGTATATCAAGGGATCTAACCCTATCTAGAGATTCACCTCATCCTTAGGCTACCCGCAACCCTAGAGGTGTTTCCATTGTGCCACTTGGATGAGGAGAGTTTTTTTATATCCTCAAAGGGTGAAAATACAAGTGAAAACAATTTTTGTCATGCCTAGTGGGACTCTTGGTCTAGGAAGTGAGATATTTTTGGTATTGTCTCTCAATAATCAGTGTTTGGAGGCATCTATCACAGCATCAATGGTGAATATGAAGATCCATCAGCTATTCAAGTAGCATAGGTTTCCTTTTGAATATTTTTGGTGATATATTTATTTATGTTCTTACTTTCATGGGGTTTCATGGCTGAATTTGGTGTTGAGTTTTTTTCTTTATAGTTTGGTGAGACATTGTATACTGATGTCATTCCTTATCAACAAGAGCAAATCCTTAACTAGCCCTTTCATGAAGTGTACCAGCCCCAATATGGTTATTTTCAAACCCAATATGAAAAATTTAAACGTTTTCATGAGTTGTATTATTCCTATAACTAGCCTAATCAATATCTTTCTTCTCCTAGTCAACCTAACCACTCCGCAACTCCATCTATATCCACCTTCAAGTAAACACTTTTGGGCTATGAGAGGTACATGTTGGATCTTAATACTTTAAGAGGATGGGGTCAAGAGGTCCCTATAAATTCCATTCAAAAGTTGAGAGACGACTTATATTTGGTCAAAAGAGAATGGACACCTATTGAAAGATCTAATTGGCAAAGGCTTACAAATGAGATGCTAGATGTGAGTGGTTTGATGGAATCTTTGGAGGATAAGCTAACCATTTATGAGAGGCAACCTTACCAAGTATATCAACCTTCATATCCACTTCCCAAAATTTTCTATCAAACATATTTGATTCCTACTCATAACCTAATCTAAATTTCTAAAGTCATCTTTTTCCAAATCAAGTGGAAGAGAGAGTTGGAAAGACTAGCCTTGTGTTTGAAGTAGACTTTAATAGATAAATTGCGTTGGATAATAAGAAAATATAATAGTCCATCTTAGTAGAAAAAAAATAGAATTCAATTCCTCATTTCTCTCTCACATTTCATCCCCACCACCTCAAAAAGAGACTCATAATTCTAATACCCTAAGCTAGAACAATATAGTGGAGTCATGGGGAAAGAAAGAGAATAGAAGTTTGGTTGATAAAGAGTGTGAAGTTGTGAATGAAGTTGATCCTTTGCAAGTTCCTTCCCCCTTCTTCAAGAAACCTCTTATCCGCTATATGAATCCCCTTGTATTCCTCATTCTCATGATGATGCATATGAATTTCAAGAAATACTTTTCTAAGAGAACCTAACTAAGCAAATTGAAGAGTTAAATATGAGATTGTTGAGTCAAGGTGTGATGGAAGGTTTAGACCCAAAATAAGATCCTATGCCTAAACACACCCCATACACCCTTCCTCAAGAGATTCCTCAAGTTAATTAGATGTGAATGAGATGCTTGTCAAGTTGAATGAAGAAAATCAAGTGGTTTTAGCCCAAGGTCTGCTTCCCTCTTCCTCAAGAGATTCCAAAGGAGCCCCATATATTTCACTCTCAATAAAATTTTGAGTTCTATGTTCCACCTCCACCAACTATTTTATCTTTTCCTCACCCCATCACCCTTTGCCTTGATAGACCTATGGTATGGGAACCTAAAGAAGAGAAGTTGGTTGATAAAGAAAGAGAACTCTTGCTTGAAGAAGACATCTCCTTGGTACCCTCATTGGGATAGGTCACATGACTTCAAGATGCCAAGTCTTAGTCTCACCATGATGGAGGAAGAGATGGAAAATATTGAAACCCTTGAAGAAGACTCTACATCTGATCAAAAGGTTGTGGATTATCACCTCCAACATGAAGACGAATGTGCTATCATAAATGGGGAATAATTTCAAGTCTTTCCCAAAGTTGTTGCAGCCCTAGAAAATTCTCTTGAGACCAATGATCAAGCATTTTGGAGCATCTAAGGAAGTTAAAGGAAGGTATTTCTTTCATGTTTTAGTTGTGTTTTCCATTTTTTTAAGTTAACTAAGCTCCTCCTTTGAGATAGGCTTAGGGTGCTAGTTTAGTGTGTTTTTTATTGATTTGGTTCATTCACTAAAATAATACTAATCTCCCCCTATTGTAATCCTATGTTCACAAATGGCACACTTGGTGAGACCTAGCCTCACAAATTTGGTCATAAGGCTTCTAAAATAAAAATACTAACCTTCGTTATGTATAATCTTGGAGTGGGAGGCCCAAAAGAGTGAAAAAATTTAATACAAACACATTTTTTTGGAAGTCATAGGTTTGCTTGGACATAGTCGCAGGATTGTCATTCAGAGTCATGATATTGTTTTTAACCAATTTTTTAGACTAAATTTGCCTTTCTATGTATGTTTGATAATACCTATACTCACTTAGTCATGGGATAATCCTAAAACTCATGGGGTGGCCTAAGTCATGGTATTATCTAATTGCTAGTGGTTAATAAAAAATATCACTACTCATGGAGTCATGGGATTGCCCTACAACTCACAAAATTTTTGATCTGAGTCATGGTAATTTGACTAAATCACTAGTAGTTAAGTGATAATACCAAAAATCAAAAGGTTGTGGGATTGTCTTACAACTAGCGAGATTGCCAAATAGAGTCATGATATTGTAACTAAATTGTTAGTGGTTAAGTTACAATACTACAACTCACCAAGTTACAAGATTTCCCTAAAACTTGTAAGATTGATATATTCAGTCATGAGATTGAAATAGAGAGCTAAACTTAAAAAAAACACTTGCCTCATCCTCAAAGTGCTTCAAAGCTAAAGGATTTACTAACCTTTTTGTTACAAGATCCAAGAAGAAAAAATATTTTTTTAACTTAAATAAGTAATTTTAAACTTTTTTATGGGTGATTTAAAATGAATTAGGCATCTTACTTTGGGTTTAAAGAGATTTTTTTTGCATTTTTGAGTTGGATGTTTTGATTATGCTCTCAAAGTTACAACTTAAGACTAAGGGGTCAAGAAGAACATCACCAAACATTTACTTTAAGTGCTTAAAAATGAACTCATATTTGAAATTTTTGTCTTCAATAGTTGTTTAATCTAGTTTTTATTTGGCAAAGAGAAGGTTTGTGAATGTATGCTCTTCCATTTGGCCCCTTTAGGGAACCCTTGGAATCAAAGTTGCATCCTTGTTGCAAACATGCCTAGTCCAAGGCATAGAAAGAATGTCATCTAAAGCACTCCCCAAAAACTCACAATAATTTGGGTGATCTTGAAAATGACCCTAAATTCTTTGTATTAAGTTATTTATTTTTATGCAAATTTGGCTTGAGAGGGGGACTTCATTACCTCCCACAAGTTCTTTAGGGAAGATTTGACCTAGGGTTTCATCTCCCAACACTAACTTGAAATCACTCCCACTAAGATCAAATGTTTGAGTGGTTAAACCACCTTCTAGTGAAAGAGTTTCACATGGGATGTATCTACACTTTGGATGTCGCACTACACTGAGCAAACAATGGATGTAGTGGTTGAAAAAAGGGCAAGACCTTTTTATAACAATTTAAGTGCCATGGACAACCAATTATGTAATTTTATTTTGCATCATGATTTGAAACTCATTGTGTAATTGACCCCCCTAGAAACATTCAAAAACTGGTAGATCTTAAACAAATCCCCACTTACCATAGAAGTGTTGTTGGTGCAAGGTGTATCTCAAGGTCCATGTCATAGTATTATTGTTTGAGAGAAGGGAGGGGTATAAAAACCCTACTATATAATGTTAATTTATGTTTGGATGAACACTAAGATCCTCTCAAATAACATATATTGAGGGATTCCAATAATACCAAGCAACCATGTTAGTTTAGGGCCTAAGAATGATTAAGTAGTTAGTTTTTTCCTAGATTAAAGTCTTGTTTGGATTTAAAACTTGGTGTGAACAAGTGATGCAAAAAACAACACATAGTCCTCATTTTATTTTGAACAAAGAGGCATTATTCTTCCTATATTAATTGTCAATTTACCTTGTTCAAAGTTCATCAAAAACTTGGAGTCATATCATCCAATTTGGCATAGTTATGCTATCCAATTGAGTCTAGACTTCTATCAAACATTGTTTAAGTCATTCATTTATAACTTAAATTTGAAATTGCACCTTCATAATTTCATAGGGCTGATGTGTTAAGTGGGTTATCCATTTGTACTAAACTTGAGGGAACTTAGGTTCAATTTACAATTTGGGTTGAAGGCCATATAAGACTCATAATCATTATTACCACTTGGTAGACTTAAGTCCTTTTTTGCAAATGCTTGCACTTTAAGTATATAAGCAAACCTTCCTTATCCCATTTTTCCTTGATTTGAACAAGATTCATACCTTTTAGCCTTAGAGATATTGTTAAAAATTTGGAGGTATGTATGTCATTTGAGTTAGGAAAGGTAGTGCTACACTGCCAAATTTGTGAGAAACCATCTTTTCCTTAGAGAGTTTTTGAAACAAAAATTATGTCATGTCTCTTGATAAGTCTAAAATTGTTATGCTACTCAAAACATTTCAAACATTATTTCATAACATTGTTTCATAGACCTTCTTGCATAGAGTTCAAGTTTGTACGTGCATTTTTCAAGCCAATTTGAGTATACCTTTATGGATCTTTGTCTAGCATAGTTACATCATTCAAATTTGTCTAGCCTATTTTCCAAAAGAACCAAGTTTTAAAATTATTTTCAAGAAAATAAACTATATCTAACTTACATTTTTTTCCATACCTTATACCTATTTGATCAAGTTCATGTCTAAGAGTCAAATTCCTAGTTTTTGTTTGAAGTGTTTCAAGTCCATTAGATTAAAATCTCATCTATTTTCAAAGTCTATCTTTTGACGTCGTTTGGCCAAGAGTCCTAGAACATGCCTTGTTTGAGCATAGATTTTTATGCCACATTTTGCTAAAAGACCTAGCAACTATTTATTTCCTAGATTAGACTAATTTGAAACACTTCAACCTTAGAGTTTGGCATTTCAATTTTTAGTCCATTTACTTAATTTTTTTTGTATAAGATGTGTAACATTAGATACTTAACGTTACCTTGTTTTATCACAAATCATTGCATAAACCTTTTCATCCTTTTGACAAATCTAGACCAAGTTTGAACATTGTTTTTTTAGAGTTTGTATAACTCTCTTACCATTCTATCACAAATCATTCACTATGGATCCCAACATGTATTCCTACACTCATAGTGGACTCATGTACAATCTAGGGATTAGCAATGTGGTTGTGCAAGAAGAAATGGTGAAAGACCCCTATGTAGATAATATTTCTTATGAGATAGATCCTTATACCTCTTATAATACTCAAATAGGATCACAAAACTAGGATCCATTGGCTAACTATTTGGTTAATATGCCACCAAATTCAGAACAGGATCAAGAACAAACCATGCAATACTTAGCTATGGTACCTATAGTTGAGAAACCTTTTCCAAAACAACCATACTCTATTAATCCAAATTCAATGTATGGTCCATTTTTGTTCAAGTGCCACTTATTGTATAACAAGAAAAATATTTTGGTTAGAGCCATAGAGGTAGGGCCCAGGTTTCTAGCAGATTTCCCCCATGAGAATTTACCAAGTCTAGTAAGAATGCCTCATAACATAATTTACAATCAACAAGCTTCTTCTATCAATCCTTTTTCTCTAGTCCAAATAATGTATCACGACCCTACTATGTTTTTCAAAGGCAAATAACCCATGGAGGATCACTTTGTACAAATATAGGTAGCATACCAAACCTATTTGAACCTAGCATGTAATTTTAACTAGATTACCATGTCAAGTAGGCCTCTTATAAATTTAGTTCCCTCAACAGGAGTGGTAATAGAGTTGACTGGTCAAGACAATTAGGGTGTAGACCCATTTGTGTAGAATACTTTAGTTTAAAAATTATTTCACACCCCAACAATTGAAGAAGTCTCTTCTACTTCTATGCAACATAGTGGCCAAAACATAGTGGACAATGTGCAAGTAACATCAAATCCAAACCAAAGTAGTGTTCATACACTAGTGGCTAGCCAATAAAATGTGCCTTTAGTTAACACTACAATTGGTTCTCAAAATTGAGGAGTAGGAGTTTTTATGTCCCAATCTCAACTAGTTATTTCCAATCCTCAACCAACTACTTCATCAAGTTAACAACCAACATGATCAGGTAATCAACTAGTAACCAATGTCGTGCCTCAACAATAAAATGTGATGAATCCTATTCCTCCTTAATAGGTGATGAGTATCATTCCACAATAATAGGCACAAATGAATACACCAACACAATAGAGGTTGAACATGTTGCCACCTCAATAGGGGGAAACTAATGTTCCATCTCATCAGGTAGTAGCAAACATACCTCTTCAGTTGTAGGCTAGTAAACCAATTCAAAACCAAATGATGTCTAAGAAACAATGTATAAATATTATTCAGTGATAGATGCCAAATATTTAACATACATTCACTTCTCAAAAGGGATTCATGCAACAAGGAGGTTCCAATGTTTCTAAAGTACCTACTAGGCAACAATTTCCTTTTGTTTAAAATGTGATGCTCATGCAGAAGCAAAGTCTTGATTCACAATTTCTTACTCAATATAAAGGTTTGATAGTTAGAAACATGTCCCTTTTCAACCACAATAGGCATAATATGATTATATCCCTCCATCCCACCCATAAAATCCTCAACAGGCCCTCATAACCAACTCTAGCTAGAATATTTCACCACAACACACAGTTCGAACAAATAAACCCTAATCTATGTATGCATATTCTGTGTCCATTTCCCAACCAAACCAACATATCCCAAAAAATATATCCATTATAACATGATTAAAGTGTTCCACTTGTGACTTCTCAACCATCTACCCAGGCAATGTTTTCCTTAAAACTAATGTTCCCACAAGTTTCCTAGAGTAAGAGTTACAACAAATAAAGGATGCAATCACTACCATTTAAGTGGGGAAACAAATTAAAATTTTTAAGTTAGATGATGTGCATTCATATCCTTTGAATATGGAGTACTTATAGATTCTATTTTCTCTAGGATATGACCAACAATTTTTTTATAAATATAGGGGAAAGGTGACCCCAAATCCCATTTAAATAAGTTCTTTGTCACATGCCATCCAATGGCATATAGAGATATATACCTTTTTTTGTTGTTTCTAAGAGGCTTAGCTGGACAAGCTTTGGAGTGGTTTTTAAAGTTGCCCAAGAATTCAGTAACAAATTTTGATGACCTTTCAAAAAAATTTGTACAACACTTTTCCTACATTCTTGAACATGAGATTTCATTGGTCAACTTGACACAAGCAAAACAAAAAGTTGGTGAGAGTTTTTCAAGTTATCTATAGTGATAAAAAACACTTACAAGATGATTCACTCATAGTTTACTAGATAAACAATTAGTTGCTATATTCAATAAAAACTTGAATAGTAAGATAGCCTATCATCTAGAACTGTAGTGTGTAGATACCTTTAAATAAATCATTAACATAGGTTTTTTGATTGAGTGAGTGCTCATTCATAAAGGAGTCATCAAGATTAATTCAACTAATTAGAATCAAGGTACCAATCAGGGAAATGGCCAAAACCAACATCCAATCCAAGTGAAAGCATCACAACCAACATAGGCCAATAACCAAGATAGACCAAGGCAATTTAACCACAATATGAATGATATTGGAAATGGAATGATTGAGTCACGTCATGTCCAAATGGTGCAAACATTATCTGCTCAACCTACACCACCTTTTCAGCCTACTCCTACCTGCCAACCTCTCCAACCAATGCAGCAAACACAACAACCAAGACCCACACAATAAATTCCATAACCTTTGCCATTGCAAAAACTTCCTCCAAAGAGAATTATGCCTATGCATCATGTTTTTAGTGACCTTGGAGAGCCTATTGAGTTGGTATTTTTCAAACTTGCTGCTGCTAATTTGATTAGTTAACCTATACCAAATAATTATCCTAAAGGCATCCCTTATCTTGATTAGTAACATGAAAATGAATTTTATGAGTATCATTAGGTCAATGGTCATAATTTATGAAGATGTGTGAAAATCAAACATTTAATTGAAAATATGTTGGAGAATGGGGAGATCACATTGGATAGTGTTGCTTTTACCTACAATCAGACTCTTAGGATCTATCAAAGCCCTTTTCCATAGCATAACCAATAATAGTAGTAGCAACAAAAACAACCATGATTAGTACAACAACAAAATCAACAGTACCAAAATCAAAGGCCGAATTAGTAAAATAAAAAAATTTAGCAGAATCAATAGCAGAACCAACCACTTTAGAACAATGGACAAAACCAAGGTCAGAATGGTAATAACCAACAAACCTACCATGCAATTGCACATGACTACAATAGAGTTGTAGGTCATATTGAAAGACATATTGTTAATACCATCTCCATTAATCTTAGGCCAAATTTTAATCAATCTAGCCATTACTAAATAATACCACTCAACTGAATTACATGGATAATCTTTCTTTGACTTGGGATCACATGTAGGCGAACCAACAAATCAATATTTCCACTTTTATACCTTATACCAATAACTCATCCTTGCCCTATGACCACACGCAAGTGTACCAAAAACTAAGACTTGTCCTATCTGGTCTCACACCATTACCATCATTGTTCTATCCCTTTTTGGGTGACCTAGAAACACAATGTTCTTATTTTCCTTGTACCGTTATTTTTTTTCTATGGGGTGGTGTTCATTGCCTTCTCACAAATATTAGGGGTGAATTGACTAGGAAGTAACATACTAACATTATACCAAACCCCTTTTATTTAGTGGGTTATAAAATTTGATGAATATTAACATTGTTGTATAGCTTGAATTTATGCTTGCACATCATGACATGAGGAAAGAACCCCCAAGTGTTCCTTCTAATACTCAATTCTTGGTGTGGTATCCTTGAAAGGATAAATATTTCCAATAAGATTTAAATGATTCATTGTTCCCATGTATTGTGAGGTATATATGGACCATTTATAAATCCCAAGTAAAATTATAAGTTATCCTAAAATCTCATATCACTTTACTAAAATCCTACAAATGCAATGGTATTGAAGGGACAAGACCCTCTCATAAATTGCTTGATCTTTTATTGTTTCTTATATGCCTCTTTTTATGTGGAAAATTCATTGATACAAGGTTGTAAAGGTAATAACCCCAAAGTTTGCCTTACTTATAAGGACTTTTGATAGAAGGGTGGGATTAAAACAACACCAATAATTGTATTTAATTATTTCATTAACATTTAAACTTTCATTTCTCAAGGTGAGTATATCAAAGTTTTAATGGATGCAATGCAAACCCGTGTCAGTTACTAAAATTGCCTTGTAATAATTGTGTGTTGTTGCTTGGTTGTTATGTATAAACCTTGTTTATACTTGAAACTAAATCAAACAAACCAAATCCAAATAAAAACCATTTTATACACACACAATGAGGCATTACTTTGTCAAAATTCTAGGTAAATAATTACTCTTTCTAAGTCACATGTCAAAATTCATCCAAATACCTACCTTTGTTATCTAAACCATGTCAGTCCAATTCAAACCAAAGCATTGTCCTAATCCAAATTGTAAACTTCAAAGAAATTTCAAAACCAAAGTTTAAATTCTTATCCAAGTGTATTGTTGTGTCATATATTTCATTCCAAACCTATTCTAGAGTTTAAATCCAAGTTTTAATTCTAATAATCCTTCTTTTCAAAGTAAACACCAATTCTAATTCCAAATCCAAGTTCCAATTCTGATCAAATTATTCATAAGTTAACAAAATGCAACTTTATTCCACAATTCACACATTTAAAGTTCCTAAATTTCATCAAATTTGTCAAGTATCCTTTCTTTATTCTCAAGGTCAAGTTTCTAGGATCAAAACCTTTTAATTCAAGACCAAATTCAAATATTTCCAAACATTTAACACGAGAATTTAGAAACATTGTACTTAAAACTTGTGTGCACCATTTGAAATCATATTTTATCCATATAACCTTGCTTTTTTAAACCATTTGCATTAACATAACTTTTATTGGTGCATTCCAATGAGATATTTACCTTGATACAATAAAAACACATTACCTTGAGATAATTTTCAGGTTACATTCCAAAGTTAAACCACATACCTAATCAAGACAATTATAAAATGTCCAAGCCTCTTTCAAAATGAAGATCACAAACCTAGAAATTACTAACTACACATCTAGTGTGGATGTTTACAACCCCTCATTTTATGAAGATGTCATTTACAATTCCTATGGGTATGATCACTACGTAGAGGATGAAGAAGATCAACAATACATCACCAAAATTCCATCTAATATCAATCCTAAATCATGTAACCCATATTTTATAGCTATACCACATAGCACTAAACAAGGCTAATACCAATTGTACCTTGCACACGTACCATTTGACATAGAACATAGACCTAATTAGATGTACCTTGAAAACACATTGCCCAATACTGAATATGGATAGGATCAATTTGACCAACAACTATTTAACAAGGATGAACACCCTGTTAAATTATTAGAAAATAGTGCAAAGTCTCCCCCTAGATCTCCCATGGCTAATTTATAATATTTGGTTATAAATATTAAATAGATACCTCTCACATTACTAGATAATCATGTAAATTCTAGCCAACATCAAAATTTTAATCAAGCCTTAATAGTTTTAGACGAAATAAAAGGTCATCTAGTTGACCCTCTCACACAAAGATAACTTATTGGTTCACAAATACAACAGGATAAACATGTCTGATCTACTTTAGTATACTCCTTTAATACTCTCTAAATTCAAAATCCAACATTAATAGAGCACAATATCCAATAAAATAGCCATTAGATTTTTCAGCTTATCCCACATTCAATCCTGATCCATTTTCCAACAAGACATTAGTTACATATATGTTCAACACATCCACATCTAAAATTAATCTAGTAACTAATCCTTATTCAAATTTCCTTGTAGATTATTCCTAGGATGTGGTGGATGGATATCAACCAGCATATTTCAACCCACATCGAGTACCATCCAAAACACAATAAAACATTATTCCATCCTCTTCACAGTTTCTTTCCCCCAACATTCTAATAACTTCAAAATAATAAGCTATGATTATGTTTAAACTGCAACAATATATTTCCAATACCCCAACTCAACAGGTGGCAACCAATTCTCCACCTCAATAGGTGGAAACTAATTCTCCACTTCAATAGGTGGAAACCAATTCTCCACCTCAATAGGTGGCATCCAATACTCTACTTCAACAAGTGGAAATTAATTCCCCACCTCAACAAATGGTGACCAACTCTCCATTACAACAATTATTGATCAATCCCTAACCAATGTTGTCTAATCAATAGAGTGTTTATATTAGTCAATCACTTGTTGCTTCTATTCAACAAGGGGGCTCTTAGAGCCAACAACATGTCCCACTTAATAAACAATAAGTTCCTCCTATGTAGTGAATTCTTACTAATCAATAATATATTCCCCTCTAATCCAAGTAAGTTATGTTTAATACCCAACAAAACATCCCTTTGTTCAAGCCTCAGTTCCCTCTGAATCAAAACTATACTCAACAACAAGTACCATACCAATAACAAGTACCATATTAGTTATAAAACTTTAATCAAAGAGTAAATATTCCTAGTAAAACCAATCATGTTTAGATTCCCTAATATTATATACTATTTCTTTTCCTAAGTCAAGGTAATCTACCTTTGACTACCTAATAAAATGCACATACTCTATCTCATTTAGGCTCAAACACAAGCTCTAGAATGAGCATAAGTGAGCACATCAGAGGATCCTAAGCCTTTCAATAGGAGCATAAATGTTGTAAGAGATGGGATAACTAAATATAGACATTTTCAAATGGTACAACCACCACCTTCTTGAGCAGACACACCTATTCAATCGCTCAATTTTAAAAATGCCCCCACCAAGAAGGGGTCATTATCATAATAGATTTTTAATCAATATTTACAAGACTATTGAAATGGTATTTAAAAATTTGGTTATAGTTAACATGATCATTTAGCCAGTACCAAAACCTTTTCTTGAACATTAGCCTAAACTTGATTGGTATAAGGAGAATGATTTTTATGACTATCATCAGGATAAAGGTCTTTCTATTCAAATATGCATGCATCTTCACCATCTCATAAAATATTTTCTTGAAAGTGGTTAAATAGAGTTAGATAATGTGGCTAAGACATTTAATCAAAATTTAGGTACCTATGAAAACCCATTTCCATAGAATAAATCCAATAACAATCAAAACCATAATCAGCATTAGGCTAATAGCCAAAAATAGAACATGTTACTTAATGATCATAACTAGAGGCAAAATAAATGATATCAAAATTGGAATCACATGATACCCATTCTTATCAAGTTATCTACAATAATGTCCCTTATAACTACAATGTTATGGGTCGCATTACTAACAGACATGTAGCCATCATTAAGATCAACCCTAAAGTAACTGCCAACATTACCCATCTACCTTCATCATCCATTTTAGGACCTCTACCTCAATTTACCAATAATCATCCTTTAGTTTGTAATAGATATAATGTTAATCAATGAATGTGATTTACCATTATTATCCCTCATCTACCTTATTCTGATTATGGTAACCCCTTTCCAATCGAGGGTTCACAATCACAACTCAACATTCTAAGGTTACCATTTAGGGTCTTGTACCTTCTTATTCTAATAGTCCTATTCAAGGCCCTCTACCCTAAAAATCCAAGCTGATTTCTCCTGTTAGTGATAAGCCTTATGATATTGTGAAATAATTACAAAAGACACCAATTCAAATTTTTATTTTAGATCTTATATGTACGTCTAATGTCCTCAAGTATATATTGAATGAAATTTTGAACCAATCAAAGGTTCCAAGTGACAATACACCTAATTTTTTTTAAACACTTGTGATTCATTTGGCTCCATGCCAATAACTAAACTTTGATCAGATTAAAATTATACAAAATAAAATCCTGTATGCACTCTAATGTGTACACACAAAATCACACGCATACTATATGTGTGCATATTAATATCAATATGTAATGTTGAAGGGTTATAAAGCAAATAAAATGAAAAATCTAAAGACATGGGGTGGTTACAAAAATAATGTTAAGTATAAGTTAACATTTATATTTTTAACAATGTAACATTGTAAATGTCAGCTTACCCTTTAAATTTATTTTAGTAAATCTAATAAATTATGGTCACTCTACATCCTTTATAATTGGTCTCACAATTTCACGAGTTATGATTTAGAATATAATTTTTTAAAATCTAATTTGATTAATACTTAGCCACTTTTAGAATTTCAGTATTAAACCTAAGATTTCAGGGTGTAACTTTTGCAATTAATGTCCATTTTGAGCAAACATATAGTTATGTTTTAGGTTTTGGGGTCTTCTAGATTGCTTGTTGACATTTTTAGGAGTTTTAGGTTTGTCAAAATTAATGTTTACAAACCAACACACACCCAACCACTCTTTTATACTGATTTTACTTACGATCAGATCCCTTATAGGCCAAAAGTGACACAACAACACCATAATCATTTGAGACTAGGGTAAATGGAGATAATTTTGGGCACATTTATGCATGGTCACCTCAATTCAATTTGAATTCATGTAAAAGTGGTATGTATGAAGAAACATAGGTTGCATTGGTGACCCATACACAACCAACCTCCCCTTTATACTGATTTACTTGTGATTGGGTCCCTTATATGCCAAAAGTGACATAATACACCATATTCACTTATGACCAATGTAAATACACATAATTTTATACATATTTGTGCATGATCACCCATTTTTCTTCAAATTGAAGAAAATTATGTGTGATTGTGGCAACATAAATCACATTGTGACCTTGGCACATCTAACCACCAATTTATGTTAATTTTACTTGTGATTAGTTCCTTTATAAGCCAAAAGTGACACAACAACATATCCTCTTGAAACCATGTAAAATTCAAACAATTTTGAGTACATGTATGCATGATCACCTAAATTCACTTTGAATTCAAGCCAAATTGGTATGGCTATGGAAACATAGGTCACATTAATGACCTACACACACCAAACCACCACTTTATTAAATTCTTAATTACAATTTGAGGGTGTATAGGCCAAAAGCAATATAAAAACACCATATTCACTTACGATGAGGGAAAATGCAAATAATTTGGGAGACATTCATGCATAATCAACCCAATTCATTTTAAATTGAGACTACATTAGTGTTATTGGGACTATGTAGGTCTCATTAGTAATTGACACACACCCAACCACTTATTGATGCTAATTTTACTTATTATTAGGTTCCTTATAAGTTAAAAATGACATAACAACACCATATCCATGTGATTAGGGCAAATGTGGATAATTTTGGGCACATTTGTGCATGATCACCTCAAATCACTTGGAATCTAGGCTAAAGTGGTATAATTAGAGCAATTTAAGCTTCATTTATGACATGTGCACACCTAACCACTCCTTTATATCAATTTTACTTTTAATTGGGTCACTTATAGGCCAAAAATGACACAACAACATTAAATCCACTTGTGACAAGAGAAAATAGGGACAATTTAGAACATAAATATGCATAATCACCCCAATTCACTTCGAATACATACTAAAGTGGTGTGAATGAGTTAACATAGGTTTTGGTTTTGTGTGCACAAGTTATCAATGTGACCTATGTTACACAATTCATACCACTTTGGACTAATTTAAAAGTGAATTGGGGTGGTCATGCATAAATGTGCCCCAAATTATTTTCATTTTTCCTTGTCACATGTGAACATAGTGTTCATGTCTCATTTTTATCATAAAAATGGACCAAATCACAAGTGAAATTTCCATAAATGGGTGGTTGGGTATGTGCGGGTCACTAATGCAACTTACATTTACCCAATCAGACCACTTTGTCCTAATTGAAAGCGAATTGAAGTAATCATACACAAATGTTCTCAAAATTATCCATATTTGCCTTGGTTGCAAGTGGATATGATGTTTATTTGTAAATTTTGGCTTATAAGTGACATAATAACAAGTAAAATAAGGAAAAATGGGTGGTTAGGGGTGAAGACACTCATTTCTGGCTACTATCGTGTCTAAACTGAGATTTATACCAATTTATAGAAAACGATGTAATTTAAGCTTAGAAATCACTTGGATTGCACAAATTTGTCTGTGTAAAGGTTTTAATTACACACAAATGTGTCAAGGTTTGCTTATGTAGGGTATTAACCTGTATGCATTGATATCATAGTTTAGATTCAACCCTAGTCAATTACAACCAAGCAAATTGACATGCTTAGCCTATTAATATATTTATGCATTGGCTAATGTGTGTGTATGAATGAATGATAAGTGAGATTGAATGATTGTTCTAGGTGCACTGATTCACCCCCACCCCCCCTCTCAATAGCTTTGATTCTAACAATTGGTATCTGATCAGGTTCTTTGAATAAGCTTGGCATCTTGAAGGTGATCCTAGAAGCACAAGATGGCTAAGAACTAGGGAAAGAGAATCAGGGGTCAAAATCTATGGTCATAATTTTTGAGAAGTAGGTATGTCCCTTGAATATTAAGATGAATAATGGAGCCAACGAAGATGATATGACTATTCAGGATATTAAATATTAGTTAGGGGTTGCAAATGCAATTCTAAGATCAAGAGAAGTTAAGTGTGATCAGTGGAAGATCGAGTTTGGATCCTTGAAGGTTAAGCATGAGCATCTCAAGGACAAGATGAGTAAGATTGAGAAAGAACATGAGAATTCAACTCAAACCAAGAAGAATGCATATCATCCTAATAAAAAAAAGAAGGTTAACATGAAGGAAAATAAAGAAAGATCAACTCCAAACAGGCAACCCAATCCAACAAGGTATTATAATTCATTTCATGGTTATTGATTTACTTATTATTAGTTTGGGCTTAGAGAAAAGGATTGTAAGAGGAGAAGAAATTGGTCCAAAATGGATTACAATCCATATCAAGCAAAAGGTGTGAGTAAGGTTGTTTACTTTAGTTGTCAACATATTGGTCACATTACAAGTTTTTGTAAGAACAGATTGGATAAAATCTATAGTCATAGCAAGAAGATTGATGCCCCTAAAAAGGTATGGAGATCAAAGGTAGTTAGTGTTAATCACATTGATCGTATTAGTTAGAATGATTTGTTTGCAGTAGAATAGGGATCAGATGTGAAGAAGTTCCAAAAGCATGTACTATCAACATCTTTTAATGGTGCATTGCAAGAAAAAATGGCAATCAAAGAGAAGAAGGATGATTTAGACAGTAATCTTGAGGTACCAATAAAAACCAAGAGAATCCTAAAGAAAGACTATTACTATCTTAATTGCAATATGGCTAAGAGAAGTGAATTGGAGAACTAGGGATCTCTTCAGTTCACATTGTTCTAGAGCCCTATAAAGTAGGATGTCTCTATCTAGGCTTCAAGGAGACACTCTTCAACCAATAAGAAGTATGTGAAGGCTTTTATCTTGAGGTGGTTATTGAAATAAAGGTATGGATGATAAATTCAGAGGTAGCTCATGTATGGATAACATAAAACAAGAAACATGGTCCATGAAGAGGAATGAAATCAAGTGTTTACATTAGTCTTGGTATAGAAAGAGAGAATTTGAAGACAACTAAGAGGTCTAGTTGTTTGCATGATCTAAGTCATAGTTGAGGTTTGCATAGAGGACTGCATGATGAGACAAATAGAAGATGGATTGAATGATTTAATATGTTTAAAGGTGTTCCTAAGGTCATTAGAGGCATTCTAAGGTAATCTATATGGTCAGCTAGTATGGTAAAAGGAAGGTGGTGTTTGGTTTAGGTCTACACCTAGACCTAGTCCTAGACCCTGTTAGGCTTATTGAAGCATGATGGGCATTGTTTAAGCATTATTATTTTTGAGGGTTGGTGCAAATATTTTTATGAAGGATATGTAGTCAGATAAGGTAAAGTGTTTCTCATATGGATGATAGTGTGTTCATCATAAAGGCATATAGCAGAGGTAAAGCATGGAGTTAAGAGGAAATATCTCAATTCTCTTGAGTATAATCTATGTAAATACTTATTGGTCATATCAGTAATCAAAGTCCAATATGTATCTCTTACATGTAGTCACGTGGTTAAAATTTTCATATGGAGCAGTTCAGGTATGTTCACTTCAATTGATATAATTCTAAGGTATGCATAGAGTAAGGGGGAATATGAGTGAGATGTTTAAAAAGTTAAATAAACATGTTTTGTTTAGTATGATTTGAGATCCCAAATGAGAATAAGCATTGAAAATTATGTATGAACAAAGCGGGAGTTTATTGGATCTAAGAGTGGTCAAGTCTAAGGATTAGTAGACTATATGTGGATGACCTTGTGAGAGTGTGTATGACCCTTTGTCATTAATGTCAACGGGGGATAAATTTCTTGGTGGTCAAAATTATTGTGGAAATAATTTCTTGATGAAATTGTGTAGTTTGAGAGAGAAGTAGCTTGTTGAGAGTAATATAGTTTGAGAATGATTAGTTCATTTATGTTTTTCCATCAATGACAAATGGGGAGATTGTTGAAAGTTCTAATTGATTTCATGTGTTTGAGTAATATCATTAATGTAAATAAGGATTAGTAAGGTGAGAGTTGTCTTTTATGTCATATACTAGAGGTCATTGATGACAAAGGAAGTTTGAAGTTAAGTGTTGGTTCACAAGAAGGTGGCTATGGTCATTAGTATGAGGTTAATTGTTTGAACTTGATAGTATGGCTTTGAGTGATCTAATGGAATGTCTTATGAAGCATAGTGAGGTATGGTGAAATGAATAAAAACATGTATTTGGAGTTGCTTGAGGTAATGTAAGTTTAATGTCTTTGGTGAAGATCTTTAGAGATGCATACGTTTAGAAAGAGAGATTATCTTCATGTCTTGTATGTTCAAGAAGGATAGTTCAATCTTGGGTAGTGACATATATGGTCCAATAAGACTTGGTCAAAGTATAATGATGAGAGATGTTATGGATCATGTCTCAGATGTCTAGAGGTGACTAGTGAGCTATAAAAGGTGTCTTGAAGATCTCAAAGTGGTATAGTGCTCAATAGGTCTATTTGATAAAATAGTTCTTAAAACATGGACATAGCTTATAGAGGCATGATGGTGGTGATATGGATGTGTATGATATTGAAATTATGCAATGCACTATTAGTGTTAGGAACCTATGCCACCCATTCTCTTTATTTTGTTAGTATAATAATTGTTATGGATGCATATGTTTTGTAAGTCATCCCATGAGCATTTTGTTTTATTCTACATTCATGGGAAGTACTAGTTGCTTATATTAGATTTAGTATATAAGTAAGTGTTTAGGCCAATGAAGGCATCCACCTTTTTATTATATTAAGCTTTCTCAAAGGAGGTTTCCCCTTTGAAGAGGCTAACAATTATATAATTCAACCATTGTAATTCAGTTCTACTTATTTGAATTAATATATTACTAATTTTAATAGTTTATTTTGTGTATTTTCAATTATCTACTAACTTGTTCATGAAGGATCCTCTCTCTGGTATCATAACACTTTCAAGGGCCAAATTTGTTTTTCAAAAAGTCTTAACTCTATCCTACTGCATAATTCATTTAAGTAATTTTCTATATCATAATAATCTATTTCAGATCGAGGTAAAAACTTGTCCACGTAACTTTGAGAAGTGCTTGTGTGAAATCCCTAAAACTCATTGTGAGGAGTACCATAGGAACCCAAAAGTAGTTTCCCATTGAGATGAGCTACTAGTGAAATGGGCAATGACCCCTTCCCAATTGAGTAGTTCTCAACTATGAGGAAAACTAAGAGTTGTCTCTTAGAGGTAAATTTGTTGCCAAATGTTATTTGGAGAGCGGTACTCATTTAGATGACATTGGTGGCCAAATATATATTTTTAAAAATTTAGGTAGGCACTGAAACTTGGGGCCCATTTATATTAGTTTCAAAATATTCTCAATAGACTATCAAATAATCCATCAATAGAGTTTCAAAATACTTTCAAAGGAATTGCATTTAGATAGTTGACAGTAACTAGAAACCAAAAAATCTTTAGAAAACTATCAGCAGAGTATCAAAAGACTCTTAGAGGACTTCCAACCTGGCATTCGATAGAAAATAGAAAAAGTAATTTTTTCTTTGTTTTTCCATATCTCTCTATGTGTAGCTCTATTGATCCTCAAACTTTATCCAAACACCTAAAATTCCATTCTCCACATTTTCTTCTTTGAGGTCCCATATCTCGATTCCACTCCTAATTCTTGCAAATCTCAATTTTTCCTTTTTTGGGGTTTTCCATAAGTTCTATTTTTGTCTGTTTGCCTCAAAAAAATTTCATAGTGTTTATCTCCCTTTCTATTCCTTTCTCCCTCTTTGATAAATTTTCTAATTTTTCCATTTTCACACTTGAAATTACCCTCGCCTTCATCAATCATACTCCCACTACAATAAAATAAGTAAATGTACCTTTACCCCTTTCAAATTCACCCAAATCACAAACTTCCCTTACTAAACATGTCTCAACTCTAGTTTTCCTACCCATTTCCAAAAAAAAATATCTTATTTGGGTCATGATAGTAAACCAAATAGGAGTAAAAAACATGGAGGATGAAATTATCACCCTCAAGACACTCATCAAAGATCTTGATGAAAAAATTCTTGGCCTCAATCTTCAACATACCACCTTGAACAATAAACAAAATTCAAAGCCCTCTTATGATACTGGATTTTCTTCTTCTTTTGATTTTCATGGGTTGAAACTTGATTTTCCTTGATTTTATGGTATAGATCCAACTAGATGGAGTTATTAGGTAGAACAATATTTTAGTCTGCATAATACTTTTGATGTTAATAAGGTTTTGCTTGCATCTTTTCACTTAGAACTTGAAGCCCTTCAATGGTATCGTTGGTATACCAAGGCTCATGATGAGCCAAGATGGATTAATTTTTGCACCGTCATTTTTCAATGATTTGGTCGTAGTGCTTTTGATGACTTTTTTTCAATGATTTGGTCCTAGTGCTTTTGATGACTTCATGAGACCACTCACTAAACTTTGCCAAATAAGAACCATGAGAGAATATCAAATAAAATTTAAAAATTGACCAATCACATAGAGGGATTATCTGATGAATTCCTCAAGATTTTCTTTATCAGTAGACTAAAGGATGCAATTTTGTCTAAGGTCAAAATGTTCTAGCCCAACATGATGATGGAAGCCTAGGGTTGGCTAAATTGGTAAATGAAAAGATCATAGCTCAACAACAGTTCAAATCTAATTTTGTTCCATTCAGAAATATAAATCTACAATGATCTCAAACAATGCAAACCCCTAAAACCACTCCTATCAAGCATTTGACTGAAGTAGAGATGTGAGCCCATAAAGAAAAAGGACTATGTTATAATTGTGATGACAAATTCACTCAAGGACATTGATGTGTTGAGAAAAATCTCTACATATTAGATGTGGACTCTCCACCTAAAACTAAATATTAAGAAGATGTCCAAGATACAACAGATGATCTAAAATAAACTCAACCAATTATGGAATCTATTTCTTAGGAAGACCAACCAAAGATCTCTCTCCATGCCTTAGTAGGAGTCACAACCCCATAAACCATCTGAGTTAGGGTCTAATTCAATAAGTTCCCTCCACAATACTCATTGATTCTGGTAGCACTCATAACTTCATTGACCCTCAAATCACCAAATAGGTTGATTGTTTTGTCTATCCTTGTTCCAACTTTGAAGTCATGATTGCAAATAGGGGCACATTACCTTGTAAATGGAAGTTTCATAATGTGCATATCTCTATTGGAGATTATAACTTGCACTCTGATATGTTTGCCTTGCCCTTAGGTAGATGTGATGTTGTTTTGGGAGCCTAATGGTTACACATACTTGGACCCATCTTATGGGATTTTGTTAAACTTTGGATGTTGTTTTTAGACAATAGGAAAAAATACATATCAAAAGGCTTACAATCAGGGTCCCTTAGCATCATCAGTTCATATCACATGGAAAATATTCTTAATAAGAATTCACATGATGTCAATGCCTAGGTCCATTCCATTCAAATACAACCATCAATGGTCTCCAATCCTAATTTCCAAATTATTTTACATAGATATGCATGTGTCTTTGTCAAACTAGTGGGATTGCCACCTTCATGGCTAAAGGACCACTATATTTATCTCTAAGCTGGAAGTTTTCCTCCCAACATCAAGCCCTACCACTACCCATTTTAGAAAAGGATTGAGATCAAGATGCTCATTTGAGATTTATAGAAGCAAGGCATTATTCACCCTAGTACCAACCCATATTCTTCCCCAGTTCTCCTTGTTTAAAAAAATATAGGTCATGGAACCTCTACATTGATTTTTGTGCACTTAATCACATTACTATCAAGGATAAGTTCTCAATCCTTGTTATTGATGAGCTTCTTGATGATCTTCATGGCACTCATTTTTTATTTAAGTTGGATCTTTGCTTTGGATATCACCAAATCTGGCTTCATGAGGATGATATCCCTAAGATAGCTTCTCACATGCATGATGGACACTATGAGTTTTTGGTCATGCCCTTTAGCCTTAGTAATGATCCTTCAACATTCTAAGAATTTATGAATAAAATATTCTGGCCCTACCTATGAAAATTCATTTTGGTCTTCTTTGATGACATCCTCATCTATAGTAAAACATGGTCTGAGCATCTTCAACATTTGGAGCTCACACTACAACTTCTCTCTAACCATTATATTTGTGTAAAATAGTCCAAATGTGCTTTTGGATAGGATAAAGTGGAGAATCTTAGGAATATTATTTCATCCTAAGGGGTTCGAGTGGATCCTAAAAAAGTAGCTACCATGACAAATTGGCCTCATCCTCAGACACATAAGAGCCTCCATGGTTTTTTGGGGTTGACTAGATATTATCACAAGTTTGTCAAGGAATATAGGAAGATTGAAACTACACTAATAGCTATGTTGAAAAAGGATGATTTTACATGGACACAAGTTGTTGAGTGTGCATTTGAATAATTGAAATAAGCTATGTGTACTACACCTATTCTAGCTATGCCATATTTTGCCAAGACCTTCACTATCGAGATTAATGTTTGTGACAATAGACTTGGTGGTGTTCTCCTTAAAGAAAGATGCCCAATTTCATTCACCAGTAAATCTCTTTTTTTTAATAATTTAGCATGCTCTACTTATGAAAAGGAAATAATGGCCATTTTTCATGAAGTACAAAAGTGGCAACCATACCTAGTGGGGAATCATTTTTACATCAAAACTGACCAACAAAGTTGGAAATATTTTTTGGAATAATGGATATCTACCCCATCACAATAGAAATTGGTTATAAAACTCATGGGTTATGACTATGAGATCACTTACAAGAATGGTAAGGATAATATTTTGGTTGATGCTCTATCTTGCACATTTTCATACCAAACTTCCCTTTTAGCTATTTTCATGCCTATTCCAAATTGGTTGGATGTTATACAACATGGGTATGTCAATGACTCCTCATTATCTCAAATCATTCAATAGTTGGACACTAACCCCTCTATTGTACCACATTATTATTTAGATAGTGATTCTCTATGATACAAGGGTCATCTAGTGCTTCCCCTGAGTATAGATCTTCAAGAAGATGTATTCTATGAACTCCATGCTTCTCCATCCATAGGGAACTCAAGGTTTCTCAAAACTTATGAGCAGGCATGACACAACTTCTTTTGGAAGGGAATGAAAAAGATAATTTAACATATGGTCACTGAATGTGATACCTACTAATGCAATAAGGGTGAAACTACACTCATCCCTGGGTTACTTGAACCATTGCCCATCCCTACTAGGATTTGGATAGATATTTTTATGGATTTAACTGAGGGGATCCCTAAATCTAGAGGGAAAATAATGATCTTGGTTGTGGTTGATATCCTCTCCAAATATATTCATTTTTTTGCCCTTATCCACCCCTATACAACCTTCACAGGCTATATCTATGGAGGTGTAGATGAGGTAAAAACTAGGTCTCAGGGTTAATGTACTTGATTTCATATCCTCATTCAATGGATTTGGTTTTATCGTCTCTCCCTTGGTTAGTTTTGGGAATAGGATTTAGGACAAAATGATAATTATATCTCTTTTAATCCACCTCAAAATGTTTGTAATACTAATATGGTTGGAGATCAATTGGTATATTTACTTCCATCCCTGAATGGGAAAATTTAATACATTGATGCAACATGGAAGGTATGGATATGATTTCATGGATCTAGGGTCATCCCAAGAGCAAGTTGTATGATAAATATAGGTTAAGAACATGTCATCAAGTATCATAAGTCAAAGGCCCAATGACCATTGGCAAACTGATGGTACCTTGGGATTCTTATTCCTTGTTATCATATGTTTGATGATAATGGTATCTAGATGAAGATTAGTTGATGTGTATCCAATATGTTTACCAACTTTAAAGACACAATATTTAGGCTTGAACCATTGTCTACAATGATGAATTTAACCATATGTTAAGTTATACCGACTTTAATGTACAAGGGTTTATTATGCAATGGGCCCAAAGATGACATGTCACTTTGGTCAAAGGTAAGTAGTTGGATAGGGACTAAATCTCCTACCATGGCTTGAAATTTATCAGGTATGATGTCATAAAATACAAGGGATTGATTAATGTATTCATTCAATATGCTCTTGTGAACATTAGATGTGCATAACAATTATATGATAGATATTTACACATGTGTCTTTTGTAGATGCTCCACAATATCATAGGTCTTCCCTTTGGTTTTGGTAGTTGGCTTATTTTCAATAGGCATGGAGGTTTGAATGTGCTCATTCATGGATTTGGATACAATATTGTGATGGTAATTATGGATTGCTGAGTTATGATTGTGAAATTTTGATCAGGTATATGGCCTTTGTAATTGGATGAAGAGGTAATATGGCCCAAAATGGTAATTCTTGGGTAGTGTTTAGCTTGGCTACTAATATTGTCTAAATAAGTATTACTAACATAAGGAGGTTGGTATAGTCATTATTTGGTTGATAGGCATTTTTAAGTAAAGGTCTTGATTTATTGGTATTTGGTTTTGGGTTGATGGTAATGGTGACAGCATGACCACTTGTAATATGTCCTACAACTTTATTGTAAGTATACACAACAACATGATAGCCTCCTTGGTTGGATTGATTGGTTTAACCTTGGTTCTAGCCATTATGTAGTTGTTTTTGTTATTGTTGACATTTTTGTTATTGTTGTTGTTGTTGTGGTATTATTTGCCATTATTTTTATTTTTAATTTTATTGTGACAGTGTTATTTGTCATTGTTTTTGTTGGTGGTGGTGGTTGTTATGTTGAGTAAAGGGGTTTTGATAGATATCCAAGTTATGATTAGTCATAGGATCATGGGTATCCCATTATATCTCTCTATTCTCAAGCATATTCTCAATCAAATTCATTAACTATATACATCAATGTATGGAGTGTCCTTTGATACGATGGTACTCACAAAATTCATGTTCTTTGTACCAGTTGAGAAAAATAATTCCTTCAAGGAAGGGCTTTGGCACAGGCTAGCTAATCATATTTTCTTGAACCAACTTACAAAATACAAACTCAATGGCCTCTCCAAGGTTACTTAATGCTCTGGCAATGGGAAGTATTCTCCTTGGAGGAGGTTCTTGTAACTATGAAGGATTTTACGACTACTTTTGTGGAGGTCTTGGCTGAATAAATAAAGGTGATGGTTGTTTAATGGGTGGAGGTAAATGAATATCCAATGTTTGCATCATTTGTGTATGACTCAATTTAGTGACCCCATTACCAACAACATTATTTTTGTGGTTATAAGCCTTTGGTATTTCATTAGTGTTGGCCTAAGCTAGTGTTGAAGCTAGTATTTGGATAGGGTTATGGTTTTGGTTTTGATTAGAAGAAGATAATTTGATAATCCCTTTGTTGGCAAGGGATTTTTTAATCTATGTTCCTTTCTCAATAACTTCTTCAAACATGTGAGCACATTATAGCTCGAAATGATAAGATATCTCATTGTTGAAACTCTAACTAAATATTATAGCCAATTACTTATCTAGTAAATTTTGGGTGAACTTGCTAGCTAGTGCCCTCCACTATTGTAGGCAAGCAATAAAGCTTTCACCATTTATTTATTTCACTTGGCCTAAATCCACCACTATAATCTCATGTTTGAGATTGTGTGAGAAATGTTGTACAAATTGTAATCCCAAATTTGGCTACCATAGGAAAGGTTCATAAAAAACTTGATCTTTAAATCATACTGAACCTTATTCATATCCTTTCTATTCCTTGTGATGTCTTCAAATGGTCTTATTGAGGTCTTATTAGCATAATTTAAGGTAATGAATTATGTTTGTCTTATGTTAGTATATTCACACCATGATATGAAAAGTTTGATTCAAAAGGTGTCAAAGCTCAATAAGTGTCTCTCAAAGTCATCTCACTCTTTGACCACCTTGCATGAACATTCTATGCATGTTTTGAGAATTTAAGGTTATTTTGTAGAGATTAAGGTAAATTTCATGCAAGAGAAAGGTGCTTGTGATAAATTCCAATGCATGTCAAACCCAAAAAATATAAAATGTCCATACAAACACACTTGTCAAAACTTGTGAAGGATTTAATTAACTTGCATATATGTTAGGAATGTTAGATCATAGTCAGTTTTGCAGGTTTAATGTATAACAGAGACAATAAATACAAAAAAGGCAATTATAGGAACTTGTAAAAACTTAGAGGATCCATATTTAGGTGAATTTTTTTAAGAGTTTCTCTTCACCTTGTTCAGGTCATCCCCTTGAATATCAAGCTTGCATAAGTCCTAAAAAGCCAAAATTTGCACCAGAATCTCCATCGACTTCTTTGCAGACTGGTAATGGTCAACTTTATGTGCTTGGTATAGACACAAGAGAGAGAGTGATGACCTAAGATTATGGTTATAGGAATGGATTATAATGGAATTTATATTTGTGGCATTGGTTTTTATGTTGGTTCCCTCTCCTTTATAAACACTCTTTAAGACCATCAAGTGGTCTTAAACCCAAAAAAATTTCCAAGGCTCAATTTTGCACAAGTTCCATGAAATTTTGAACTCATTGGAATAATATGAGAATTTTTGAAGGTCTATATGGGTTTTAAAAACCATCTCACACTTTTATCCACCAATTTTGTCATGTGTGGCATTGGAGGGTGAGCAAAAGATCTTCATAAGGTGAATTTGTAGGTTTACAATTAAGGTTTAGAGATTTTTATTGGGTTCAATGCATACCAATGATTATAAAATGTTTTTCAAAACACCTAATATTCCCTCCATCATATAAAATGGTCACCAATGAACATATTTATGCTATATAGGTCTCAAACCCTCCATAAGCTCATTATCTTTTATTGTTGTAGGCTTCAAAGATCAAGATTATGACCTCATGAGAAGTCTATGAATATAAGGTGTTTGAAAATAAGTTTTAATGAAGTAAATATCCCATATAAATGTATTAGATAACTTAAATTATAATTCAAGTATTCAAGTGTTGAGATGATCAAAATAGGCCTCATGGAGGGCTTAAAGCAAGAAAATATAGACCTATAGGTCTATAAACTTGTAGGTATATTTTCCCCACAAAATGAAATGAATATTAATTGGAGTTTAAATTTAAAGGGATAAAATAGGTGTGGGAACTATGTTAAAATAATTTGGTGATGTGTACAAGTCAAATGGGGGACAAACTGTGAAGACACACTCTTTAACTCTAACAAAACCCAAGCGTAAACGTTTACACAGTAAAAAATAACACCTACAAGTATGCATTTTGGAGATGGAGAAGAATAAATTTTGTGATAAATAGGGGATAAGTGATATATAACCAAAGAGATGAATAAATACAAATATATATAAATACCTTGAAGATGGACTGTATACACCAAGGCAATGACCAAGTAAGAATGAAACCTTATCTAAATTGTCACCTACAGTCATGTCTTAGACGGATACAAGAGAGAAGATGAATAATTATGAGGAATGTAATATATTGAGGGATTAGTATAATTTATGGTGAGATCGATGTAGGGTCTCTACCCTTGGATAATTCCAAGACTTTATATAGGCCTAGAAGGATACCTATAGGCTAGCTACAGATGCAAAATCACTTTCAAGCATTGAGAGGGAAGATTCAATGTATGCATTAGAGTTGGGTTTTAGATATTTAAGAAAGGTGTGTGGAATATATGAGACTCAAGAAGACCTTAAATAATATCATAAATTGATTTAAATAGAAGGCATATCTTTAACTTGCAGTCCTACAATCTTATGCACTTATAAGCAGAATGGTCAAGGATGAGCAACATGTGGATATAAGTAGAATTATTGGAGAAAATATTATGGTATAATGGGGATATAAGTAGACATATTGGATACTTCATCAGTTAAAAAAATACATTTTAAAGCTTATAATACTACATGATCCTTCCTTTAGGCTTAGTAGGCCTAAATGAACACTCACAAACCTATACATGAATGTTAATGAGAATTACAGGATATTTGCATGTTTTAGAAGAATTATGATGATTAAGGGGTATAAATAAGGTAATTTAAGTGTTTCAATGTGATTCTATAGGTTTTAGAACCACTGATAAGGAAAATAATGTAGATAAAATCCTATTAAGGTCACTTGCATTATCTTGCTAGTAAACCCTAAGCATGAGCTAATAGAGGTTGTAGGAGGTATAGAGAAGAATAATGGTAAGAATACCATTATTATATGTCATGGTATGTGGAACATACCTCATTGAGGTGTTTAAGATCAAAATTGAACTCCAAGATAGTTGTTCAAGCATAAATATCTCTCTTGACCTCATAGTTGCAAACCTACTAGCCAGAGAGCCTCAAAGAATCACTTGTAACTATACAAAAAAAATTCATGAGATCCCAAGATCATTGGGGATGTTATATACCCTTGTCCACTTGTACTTGTGGCATTAGTACAAAGATTAAGTCCTTAGGCTTTATGAATCATCGTTAAGATGATAAACATGTTTCAAGCTACCAAAAAGGCTAGAAATGACCTGATGGGATGAATTGGCTTCCCAAGTGCCTAAAATGGATTAAATTACCTAAAAAAACTTCATAAATCTCTTAAGTACATTCTCAAGTAATTGGTTGGCACATGCAGGGTACAAAGTATATGGAAGAGGGCTAAAAATGATTATTTCAAACTATTTGGAAACATGAAAAGTTGTATTAGACCTTCAAATTAGACATGAAGATTAATCAGTAGGTTTTTGAATTGAATCAAATGTTTATTTTGGGTTTCACATGTGTGAAAGAGGAATGGATCCAAATCTCAATTTTCTAGGCCTAAAGGCCTAATAAAGGGCTAATTGGAAAGAGAAAAGGGTGGAATAAGTGTACTTGAATTGAATGTCTGGTCATGAAATTTTGTAAAAAGTTACAAGAGTTATTAGGTATTAAAAAATATGCCTAGTTTTCTAGGAGCATATGTAGATTGTTCTACACAAGGATATTTGTGTGTTTTGAGGGCTACAAGGAGTTGAGAACAAGTATAGGCATTGGGTGTGAAATGAAGTCTTTGAGAGTGTTTGATGAATCCAATGGGGGTTGGTATAAGTTTGTTAACACTAAGAGAGGCCTTTCATGGAGATAAAATCAAGATTTGAGGCTTTTGAGCAAGAGAGGCAAAGTGAGATCAAATGGGTTTCATGACACCTAAAGATTTATGTGAATGATCATCATTATAATATCAATATAAAAGAGATATTAAAGGTATTCAAGGTGTTAAATATGAAGGTAAAAGGTAGTTCAAGGTGAGTTGATGACCAAGAATGCCATTTGTCATTCCTCACAAGCCAAGATGGGTAGTTTTTGAATGGATGATGAATCATTAAAGAAATGAAGTTTCCTACACCAACTCTCTTGAACACCATGATTAGGCAAATATGACACATGTTGAAATACATCATAACTATTCAATTGAAGACATTCTTTCATATAACTTACTCTTTCATGAAGGGACTCTTGTCAATCACTCTCTTTTACACCCTTTTTCTCTCTTCTTCTCTCATTCTCTATAAATGCAACCTTGTTCGGCTTTGTAATAATATTCCACCTAGGTATGGTGAATCCCTACCCATTTTTATGCCTTTGATTAATAAAAGACTACTAGATTTACCTCCTATGACTGTACTTAGTGTGTGTCTATGAATGGTTGATCTTGTCAAGTGATTTGCTTAGCCTTCCTTAGCATGTTGTCCTTTCTAACACCTATATGCAGTTTGAAAGATTATTTTAAAGGTCATGTGAATTGTATAAGTATAGTTCAAGGGTTGATTGAGTATGTCTCTTCATTAGTGTCATACTTCAGATTAGGAGTAGTGTATGTAAGGTTAGTCTCATGGTCTATTTGTGCACAATCAGCTAGTTGGTACTGATTAATTAATTTCATGTATCACCCCCTTATTTAATTTTCTTTCAATGTTATTACTTCTCCCCTTTCCTTTGAAATTTATTAGTGTAGTGGTGCCTAATTGATACAATAAGGGGAGCTAGCCCTATAACCTACAGGTTTGATCCACCTAAAGGTCACACACAACCTAAGATTGATCCCATTGCATAGCTCAAGTTGATAGATCTTGAAACACCCTCTCAAGGATGAAAATTTGAGCTATAACACAAAATTATCAAAAAGGTCATCAAAGTTTGGTACAAAATTCTTCGATAATTTAAGAAGCCATTCCATGGTTTGTCCAGCTAAACTTCTTAGATAGAGAAGCAAATATATTTCACTATAGACCACTATTTAGAAAACAATAAAGAATTATTTTAAATGCTCTTTAGGGTCACCTTTTCCATTATATTTATCAAGTTTAGGTGGCTCATAACCTGGAGGAAAACGTATTTGGAGGTAATCCATATTGAATGGATATGAGCATATTTCATCTAGTTTGAACTTCTTTGTTTGCTTCCCAGTTTAAATGGATTGATTAACATCCTTCATTTCCTACATCTCTTGACCTAGGAAGTTAGATGGCATGGCTTATTATGGTTGGGGTTGTGTAATCAAAGGTGAATTACCTTGACCATGGTATGAAGGAATGACATACTAGGCAATGTTGGTTGGATTGGTCAAACAACCTAGAATATGTATTCATGCATTAGGATTGTAATGTTGATACATAATACATTGATGTTGGTAAACATTATAAATAGGGTTGGAAACATAGATCTAGTTCACAAATTTCAATTGCAATAGAGGCACTTAGATAGGGGAATATGGTGGTATTTTTGGGTTTGGGTGGGAACTTACTATCTACTTGTTGAACCATGACATATAAAGGGTACCAATTGTTGGCTAAATCTATATTGTTTAATGTGTTGTAAGTTAGATACCTATTGTATGTATGGTATATGTTGGGTGAAAGGCAAATTTTACCTAGTAGCTAGTACCTGTTGCACATTAGAACTTTGTTATTAGTTAAACACATGTTACTAATAGGGCACTTGTTGAGGGTTTGACATTTTTTATTGACCAACTGAAACTTTTTATTGACCAATTAAAACACATTGTGGATTAGGAAACATTTTCAATGTTTGTGGTATATTGGTCTATGCTTGTTATGGTAGAACATTAGTTTATGCCTATTGATGTGGTGTAGTGTGGTGCACTTGTTGAGGTGGTAGGTTGGTCTACTTTTGGCTAGTTTCCCCCTATTGTGTGCTTGAAGAAGCAATTGGCTGAGGAGTGTAAGTTGCTTGTTATGTTTTGGAACTAGGCATACCTATCCCTTGTTATTGCAAGCCACTTGAGGTATTGGTTGAAGGAATATATTGTGTGTTTCTCTGTGGTACATTAGACTCACTTTGGTTTAATTTGGAATGCACTTGCATGCTATTTAATACATTTTTGTGAGGTATTTTCTATGAGTAGAAGTTTCCTCTATCTTAATTGGGACATTATAAATATCTTATGTCAGTGAGATTTGGCTAAAGGGGTCTATGTTTTTATTTACATAGACTGAAGAATTAATTTGTTACCCTGTTGAAGGAGCTAGTTCAATAAGTGGCATGTTTGAAACAACCATGGAATTGAAGTTCCAAGCTAGGTTAAATTAATTTTGGTATGTTTATTTTACCTATTCTAATTGATCATCCATGGAACCTTTCCTTTTTTTAAGTTTACTTTGACCATGTTGATGAATTTGCAGTAAAGCTTGATTATAACTAGTTGATGCATGTTCAAATTATTGATTATGAGGCATGTTAGTAGTTGTTCTAATCAAACTAGATATAATTTCAAGTGGGAAGTCTAGTAGGAATTTAACTCTTACTTATGCCACCCTAACTAGAATTTCATCTTTATGTTCTAAAAAATGGCGACCAAACAAGTATGGGTCATAAATTGTTGTCATTTTTAAATAGTAGGGTTGTTGTTGTTGGCTTTATTTGACAATAGGTGTCATTTGATTAATATATTGAGTCATTTTTTCTTACTCTTGGCATGGATAGGATGGTGCATTTACTAGGTACTGTGCTAGTGGGTCCTACCCTTATTCTAGATATGGAATAATATAAGAGGGATATGGATCCATCTCATATGTTATATCATCACCATATGGTTCTTGAACAAAGGGGTCACTAGTAACAAAGTTATCATAATCGAAATTGTACATAGTCCCTCTATATGTATAGTGAGGCATGTTCAAATCTATGACTAGGTATCCCAAAAAATAAGATCTAAAGTGTGGAAAACAACCAAGGTCTAAGGAAAAAAACCTTTAGCTCTATAAGTGAGGCCTAAAGGGTAAAAAAATTAATCTAAGCTAAGGTATTGATTTTCCAAAAGGTGGATACAATCAATGGCAAAGGTAAAACAATATTGATTTACATCTAAAAATAAATTAGAAAGGCGTTAGGTCTTTGGCAAAGCTCACAAAGCTAGACTTCTAAACTAGGTCAAAAGGATAATGATTTTCCCAAAGGTGGTTATAATCAATAACATGGAAAATAATGCCAGACATTTCATTAAAAGTCATGAAGCTAGACTTAGAAAGAAAGGTTGACCTAAACAAAAACTCAAAAAAAATTTAAATCTAAGGTAATTGGCTTAGATAAAATTGGTAATAGACAAGGACTTAAAAAAATATAAATCTAAGGTAATTGGCGTAGAAGACTCGATAATTAGCCCATAGAAGACTCGATAATTGGATCATAAAATATTCTTGATAATTGGGTCACAAAAGACTTGGTAATTGGCTCACAAAAGACTCTTGGTAATTGGCTCACAAAAGACTCTTAACAAATGAAACTAGGATATTTTTGGAACTTGGTACAATGAACTCTAAACAAAGCACATGGAAATAAAACTTAGCACAAAAGATGCTAAAATAAGGCACATGACAACAAAAAATTTCTAAGTCTTGGCAAAGATATTTTAATCTAAATAATAAATCAATCCAAGAAAGATAATCCATACACAAAAGTTATACCACCTAAGCCAAATTAGAGGAGGCTTCAGCATAGACCTAATTAGTTTAAGATATAAATTTTGAAATACTAAATTTTAAATTTAATATAAAAGACTCATATTTTCTAAGGTAAATAGGCTAGACCAAAATAGGCAATGTAATTGCATGTTTTGAAACAAAAGGTATGAAATGTTTTGGAACTTGGTTTTAGACAAGGAAAGGGTTTGGAGTAAAAATGACAACATAACAATGTTTTGTTGAACAAGTGACACAAAAACATGGTTTTTGGAGAAACTCCAAGGTAAATGTTTGAAAAAACCTGGGCAGTGTAATGACACTCCTTAAAACAAGTGGTATAACAATGGTTTTAGAATAAAATCCAAGGAAAATGTTTGAAACTAAATGGGTAGTGTAACACCTCTTAGTTCAAAGTGTTGTGTAACATGTGAAGGTTTTTGACTCATTTCAACTTGACACAAACAATTTTAGACCCAAACACACATGCTAGTAAATGAAAATAGAAAATTTACTAAGTGCATATCCAATCCCTAAAAATTACAAGGTGTGTGTAGCTTCTGCCAAAGTTTCCACCGATATAACAATGCTCAAAATGAATTAAGTGTTAATCCAAAAATTTAAAGAGTGTATGTAGGTAGAGTTTTTAAGGCCCCATTTGTCTCTCAAGCATTAGTACATGGTATCAATCCTAGCCACTATTCAATCCTAGTATAATGTGCCCAATTTATATACCCCAACATGGAGTGGAGTTGGTACAATGATGGGAGTTGAAACCCTAGGTCAATGCACCCCTAAATAACTTATGAGGAGGCGATGAACTCATGCCCACAAGCCAATGTAAAAAAATGAACAAAATAAAATTAGAACTTTATAGGTCATTTCTGGGTCACCCAAGTCATTCAAATTTTGGAGAGAGTATACACGATGTTTATTCCATTCTAGGCTAAACAAACAAGGCACTTTGATCACCCGAGTTCCCTAAAGGGGATGGGGGGAGAGCATGCATGCAAAGTTTAGTTTTCTAAAATAAATTAATCTAGAAACTTTGAAACTAATTAACAATCAAAGAACAAACAAAAATAAAAAGCTCTTAAGATCTCTAATCTAAAGTGAATTTACATTTTAAAAGCACCAAACAATATGTGAATGAATTTTTGGCCTATGGGCCTTATTTTCTACTATAAAATTGAAATGTGAAAAGACAAGTTGTGTTAAGTAATTTTAAGCACTAAAATTAAAGTGTATATGAAAATTTAGAAGTGTTTAGACCTCTCTTTATCCACTCAAGTTAATAAAAAAATGTTAGGGGGTTCTCTTTTTTTAATGAAAAAAGCTAACAAACAAACAATTTTTCATTTTCAACTCTTAGGTTTTGGTTTACACAATGTAGAGTCATTGATTTTGCAATTGAGTGAAGTCGCTAATTTTTATGAATTAGTTAATTTATCTATGGAATGGAAAAGACATAAAATGGTTTCTGGTGAAGTCACCATTAGATAGGGGTGAATTCATCGATTAGTCCAAGCAAAGTCATCAATTAAGCCTCAAAATAGGGTGAAGTCATTGAAATCACTAGAAAATATACCTAGCAAAGCCACTGATATACGTGCTTGAAGTTGTTTACATTTGTCAATGTTGTTATTTAAATAGAGGTCAATTTAACATAGATCAATGTCATTGATTTCACCATAGAGAAATATTGTCATTTCCAATGAACTCATCGATGCAAATTCATCGATTTTTGCCAACAAATGATCATAAAATAGAGGAAAAAATAGGTGAAGTTGCTAATTAGTAGGGAAAATTCACCAATTAGTGATAATATAAAACGATGACAATTTTAAACATAAAATTGAAAATTTGAAGATGTAAGTAATCTTTTTACGAAATTTGAAGATTCAACATCATTCACCTGATCTATATGGTATGTGTTATCCCATCAGGCATACCATTATGTATCTTTAGGAATCTGAATAGCAACAATATGATCGTTAGTTCATTTTTAGTGACTCTCAAGAGAATTTAAATATAATAATGCAATAAAACTACACCAATCTTCCCTAAGTAGTAGGTTGAGCTTAACACAATGAATAAAATTACAAATAAGAGATGAAAACATACAACAATATTACCTCCCTTGTCAAAACTAGTGTTCATTTGTTGGCATAGAAGATGTTCTTGCTCAGCTTATGGAATTAGAGACTTTGATAAATGTATTATGGATCTTGGAATCCCTTATCTAAGACCACATGTGGTTTTGCATGGCTTGGCTTAGCTTGGTGTGAAGCTTCTTGATATCAATTTGGCATTATAACATTACTTTAAGGGCTTCTTGAAAGCATTCCTATATAATAACCTTACACACAAAATCTTATTGGCATAGAGTGAGGTTACTTGTATTTATAGCTCTCAAAACTAATTATAACCCTAGGGAGGTTAGGTTTAGTTTTAACCTTCATTGAGTATAAAATAACTTAGGTTGAATTTAGGCTAACCCTGGAATGGGTCAAAGCAATTATGAAGGCTTGACAAGTCATTTTAGATATTTATGAGCCATGAAAACTCATAGAAGATGTTTATGAGGTTGTGACTCACATTTTCTTGGAATATTAGGAATTAATAAAACATATTATTATCTCCCTTGACTTTGACCTCATGTTTATTGATTTTTTTTTAGAATATGTAATTCCCTAATTTAACTTAGAATATTTACTAAAACAAGTTAATTGAGATTTGATTTTTAATTAATTTTTGTTATGGTTTTTGAATTTTATAAATTATATAGATGATGAGTAAGGTTATATGACCTAATTTTACCAAGAAAAGGGCTAGTTGAGTGAAGAAGCCTAATAGGCTATTTGAGAGAGATAGAAGAGTGTGAAGGGAAAAAGGAGGTAATAATCATCATTTGGGTAAGTAAAAGGTGTCCAAAGGTGATTAGAGGTTCCAGGTAGATTATTTGATGCTGAGTTATATAGGGGGTTGGTGCCTCCTTGCAAGTTGGTGTTTGCTAAAGGACTAGTTGAGTTGGTGCTTGACTAGTGAGGGATTATTGTTCCTTGTGGGGTTGGTGCCTCACTAAATATTGATTCATTTATTATAGGACTGTAGTCTAAGCTATGTCATAGTGGGATTTATTCCACATGAGGGTTTCCCACATATCTCTTATGTTCTTATGTTGTATGCTTTTTTAGATGCCTATTTATGCATTGGTTAATGTATGTATGTGAATAAATGCTTCATGGATGATAAGTGAAATTGAATGATTATTTTAAGGTAAATGATTCACCCCCACCCCCTCTCAATATCTATACTTCCAAAACCTATATTTATAGAATACAGAGTTTTAATTATGCTGATTTATAGTTTATTCATGCAGTATCAGTATGCAACTTCTAGTTTTTTATGCAAAATATTTTATTTTCATGATCAGTTGATCCATACATGTGACATATTTTGACATTTATACATATTTGAAAATGATAAGGTGTATTAATTTACTTGCATACATTTTTCATACTCTTACATATTTATACATAACTTCCTCCTCTTGAGCCATTAAAAAATGCTTAAAAACATCACACATTAAGAAGGATATGGTACAAATTGATCAAATTAAGCCATAATTGGAAAATAATACAATCATCAAGGATAGAAAAGTAAACAAAATCAACAAAATATTATGTCTGATCTCCCTTTAGAGGTAAACTTAAAAGTAAAAGATGGCCATGTCTCTTATTAATGTGATAGTGATGAGGATGATACCAATATAATTTTTATGACAAATAATCAAATTATTAATTTGTATTTCAATCCATTGGATTATTATTTATCTCATACCTTTTTAACACCTATAGCTCGAAATATCTATCGAGATAATTATATGAAAATTATTGTACATAAATCACATTCAAATGGTAAACAACCTTTTTGCATGCATTTGGATTGTAATGATATAAGTATGATCACTAAGGATCCAAATATGGGCACCCAAGTAGAAAGAAACATATTAAAAATAAAAAAACTTGTGAGTGATCAATCAAAAAATTATAATTTATAACATACATAGTTACATAATGAAGACCATAAGTAGTTACAAATTGAAACTCTTTCAAATACCAAGGCAATATAAAATATCTAAAAAGGGGAATTTTTACTAAAGGAATATAATAAGTTGAGACAAATATACCAATAAAAAAATAAATGAAGTTACCAAATAACATTTTCTATATATCAAACATGTGTTTCTTAAACCCCTTATTGATGGCAATCAATGAACCAATGTTGAAATTACATCCTTTTGTGATTATAATATTTTTATCCTAAAATCTCCCCAATATATTGGATATGATCATAAAAATATAGTTCATATAATAGAGACTCAATGTTGCATTGGATCTATTGATCTACTAGTTACACTTGAATAAAAAACATGTTTTATCCTACTTCATGCTAATCCTACATTGGATGATTGTAATGCAAAATTGAGAAGATCATAGATGAGAGCCATGGGGGACATGGTGGGAAAAAATCATGATTATATTAAATTTAATAATGAAAATGACATGATTATAGTTTCATAATATGGTCAAACTAGAAAGCAATATCACCTAATGAAAACCATTTCTTTAGATATTTGTGTAAACAATAACCATTGACCAAAGGTCATTCACTTATCAATCCTTGTAGATTATTGTGATAACCTTAAGATCATATATTATCTTGTGAATTTTCAAACAATATAAATATAAAATTCATAAAAATAAAAAATAAATAACATCCTGATTGTATGGAGTTTTTGATTGTTGCATCTCCTTCTTCCATTTACTTCCATTTACGATCACTTGATATATTCTTCTATGCCTTTGGATTTTTATTGAATTTTTTGCCTCTTGTCCCTCTTATTTTCACTTTTAGGTGTGTAAAATATCAAAAAAGTTTTCAATTTTTATAAATAGTAACATTGCTCTATTTACCTACATGGTCTTTTCTATACTTTTCTCATTCTTCTTATAGGATAAAATTGACTAGAATAGGATATGCATGATAGCTACTATTGGTTGATACTATCCTATTCATTTTTTGACTAGAAACTATTTTTGAGGTATGTTAATATTATTGGTATTGTGGAATTGATGTTGCCATTGATTTCAAAGTCAAGATGGAGGTCATTAATGTCAAAGTCAAAGTTGATGTCATACATGGTGAAGTGGTATGTGACAATAAATCTTATGACAAGAGAGAATTTGAATTCAACATGTTGTCTCTTTGTTGAGATAGAATTTGAAGGAAACCTAGTAATTTTTATGAGGTTGATTAAATGTCAAGGTCAAGATCTAGATATAAGGTAAGCATACTTTTGAGCACTAGTCTTAAGGAGCATTATCATATCATGAGCATATGTGTGAAGATGGTGGTCTGGTAAGATAGATACACACATGTATAAGTGGATTTTTAATAATTACAAAAAATTCATATGAAGTATTGAAACACTTAATAAATTTTTAAGGTAAGCATTCAGGGGTATGGTCTTAAGCCTAAGCATGCAACTAGACTAGTCCAAGACTTTACCTGACCGTTGAGGTGTTATCAAGAATGAAAATCATTGGTAGATCATTTTAGAAGTTGTTTGAAACTATTTAAACATGTTTATAAGGTATATAATATTTTATAGGAGGTTTCTATGTCAGTTCTTGGCTTAGTATTTGCTTAAATAAACCTAGTGAGAAGGCATAAGCTTGGTAGCATGATGAGGTGAGAAGTGTAAGACTTTTAAGAAGAATATTGGTAGTGTGTGAATAAGGTATGATTTTTTATGATATGATAATGAGGTTTTTAGAGTATTAAAAGAGGTTTCAAGGTGTGTTCAAGGTCTAAGTATGCCTTATAGGTTTAGGCCTAGTATGCGCAGAGACCTAATGTGGCCTAATGAGGGGTCAAGTTAATTTTCCAAAGTTAAAAATATCATGAGAGAATTTTTATAGGTGTGATAGTTTGTGTCAAGAATTGTTACCAAGTCTGAGGTTATATACTAAATAATAAATCATGAAAATTAGTGTTGAGGTTTTATATGTGTACAGAATGAGGTGTTGCAGACCTGAGAAAGACTTTATTATGCTCATTAGCACATGACACATTTGTATGAGGATAAAATTATTTCATGGTGGTTTTTTAATGGTAATATATTAAATTTAATAGAATTAATTTCTAGTTTGAGGGCTTAAGCTTTATGAATCATTGCTAAGAATGAAAGATAGTCTAAACCTTCTTTAAAACCCTAATAGTGACCCGATATGGAAAATATGATTCAAAATTATCATAATGGTATAGTTGAATTAGTATCATGATTGGAGGTTATATTAAACTCTTAGGTACCTCCAAGTGGAATTTGTCTATCAAAAGAGTGAGTGGAAGCTATAGGAAACTGCTTGTTTCTTAGATTTTTGATGTAGCAGGTAGGCTTGACTAGGTCAAACCATGAAAATTATTGGAGGATGACGTGTTAGAATTATATTTTATGATAAATGAAGTTTATGAGTAGGTTATATACTTAAAATATTATAAATTTATCATATAAGTTGGCCTATTGCTAAAAATACCTAATGAGGAAGGCAATGAGAAAACCAGGAAGAAGTGAGAATGAGATTAGGGATGGGTTATAGTGGATTAGGGATGGTTATAAATTCATGGGGCTAATATTAAATAATATATCACATATAAAATCTAAATATAAGACTTGGATATGCTCATATACAATTAGAAATTTGCTCTCAATATGATTTGTCTAATACAGTGAGGTTTGTGTAGGGTGAAGACATGAGATTGGTCTATAATACCAACATTTATATTTAAGATTTTAATATATTTATTTAAATATGTTATAATTATGATTAAGGATCATTTAAACCAATTTAAATTTGATTAAAGTGTTCACACAGTTGTTCTAAGTCTTGGTTTCTATGACTATATTTTTGGAGCTACAAGTAGTTTTCTATGTGTGAGTGAAATTGACGTTCTTGAGTCATTATGCATAGATTTGAAGAATAAAATGCACATTAAGTTGTTATATACATATCATAGGTTAATTTTAATTTATTTTTATTCATGATAAACTCCTATGAAGGTGTGAAAAGTTAAAGGTTCTTGATTGGTTTTTGAAGCTTGTTTGCAGTTCTGAGTGAGCATATGAAAGTGATCAATTTGAGGTCTTTTTACCTATGTGGTGAAATATAATGTACTTTGTGATGACCATGAAGTAATTTAGGTTATATTAATGTTATTTTTAATGTGTTTATGTGTCAAATTTGAGTGTATACTACATATATTCAAGGTAGATGTTCTAACAATGAGAAGGCCTAATTATGAGTAGACCTAATGGTGTGGTTCAACAAGTAAAATGAGATAAATGGAATTGGGTACCTAAGGTGAGATTATTAGGGTTATAATTAATTATTTTTTGAAATTTTTCATCCATTTATGGAGTCTCAATATGTTCAAATGTGGCTAAGATGAAATGTGCACTTTGAGAAGGCCTAATTGCATTAGGTCTCTATTAAGCCTAATGGTGGTTTTGGTCCTTATGAGTGATGATCGACCTATGTAGTGGTTGTTTAAATTTTAAAATGTGTTTTTTAATCTATTCTAATGGTCATACAATTATTGAAAGTATTTTGGCTGACTAATATGGGTGAAAGCAAGAGTCAAGTATACAAAGAAGGTCTAATAGGCCTAATTTGACTAGTTAGAATATCAAGGCAATGAACAAATAATATAGAGGTTTGAAAATAAGGTAGAGGGATTGAATACCATCATATGGGTGTGGTTAATATGTCAAGATTATATAACATAAATTATACATATGATGAGTAAGGTTATATGACCTAATTCTGCCAAGAAAAGGGCTAGTTAAGTGAAGAAGCCTAATAGGTTGTTTGAGAGAGATAAAAGACTGTGAAGATCAAACGGAGGTAATCATCATCATTTTGGTAACTAAAAGGTGTCCAAATGTGATCATAGGTTCTAGGTATCTGATTTTATTATGAGTTATCTAGGGGCTTATTTTCTCCTGTGAACATAGGATTGTAATAGGGGAGAGTAGTATTGTGTTAGTGAATAAACCAAATCAATTACAAACACACTAAAATAACACCCTAAGCCTATATCAAATGAGGATCTTAGTTAATTAAAAAAATGGAAAAAACAACTAAAACATGAAAAAAATACCTTCCTTCACCTTCCTTGGATGCTCCAAAGTGCTTGTTGTAGTGACTTACTCGGTTTGTGCTCATTAAATTCCAAGGATTCAAGAGGATTTCATATAAATGTGCTAAATTCTCTTAAGGCAAAATCATATTTTAGATTAATGTATGCTATTGTGGGAAATTTTTTGGGAGCTTATCCAAATGTATATGATTTTAGATAAAGGACATTTAGGAGATGGAATCCGAAGGGGCATTTATAAATCTATGCTATGAGAAATGATTTCTTCTTGATCCAATGTAGTAATGAAGATAATTTTGTTAATATATTAATGGGAGGGCCTTGGGTTTTAGGGAGATCTAGTTTATTTTTGAGAAAATAGAGGCCAATATTTTCTTTTGAGCAAGAAAATATAAATTTGATGCCAATCTACATTAGGCTTCCTTTTCTAAATTTGAGTACCTTGTATATGAATGGAAACTATTGATTTAACAAGAAAGGTGATATCTTCACCAAATAAAGGATAATGGATGATGCTACCATTCAAAGAATTATAGATGTTGTATCATCATTGAATCAAAAAAGGATAAATATTAAGATAGAGGTATTGTTCATAAACATGGTAAATCTTAGAAATAGTCAAATATGGGCTCTTCAACAAAAGAAGGTAAAGTATAAAAAGTTGAAACTAGGAATTGAAAGGCAGATTTATAAATCGCTAAGGGAACCTAATTAGTTATTAAAGCCAAGATTTATAAATCATCCCAATACATTGTAATGAAGGTAATTAGTTGGAATATAAGAGGGATAAATCATCCCAATAAGCATATAATTTTTAGAAATCTAAGGAAAGATAATTTACCTTTTATTATTACTATTTAAAAGACTAAGATGGAAGAGACTTTGGTGGATGAGATTAAAAATAATGTTTAGAAGGAGATAAATATAGTTATTTTTAGCTCATTTTGTGTTTATATAGGGATTATTACTTTTTGGGATGATAAGGTGTTCAAAGGGGAATTTTTGATTAAAAATACTCATTATTTGGCTATTTTGTTTACAGATAAGACAAATAGATCAAGCTGGATTGTTTCAAATGTGTATGATTTGAATTTGAAATTAGCTCATATAAGAATGTGGGGTGAGCTATGGGTTTTCAATATGACTTGTGGGGATATCTTTTGGATGATTATAGGTGACTTTAATACTCCTTTCTATCATTTGAAGAAAAGGTAAAACTCAATCCTTCTAAAAAAGTATGGAAGATTTAGTGGCTTCATCTCAAATAACTTAGAGGTTATTATTATACATGGTCAAATAGGAGACTTGGGGACAACCTTATTTAGGTCATATTGGATCATGTTCTCATTTCAACTAATTGGTTGCTGGTTTAGGATTTTTGTTTGTCTTGTTTGTTTCATATTAGTTCAAATCATAATCCAACTATCTTGAATATGGATGATATATCAAATAAGGAAAAAAATCCTTTTATATTCGAACATATGTGGTTCTCACATCTAGATCTTGTTGATAGGATCAAGGATTATTGGAAAATAGATATTCATGGCAATTCTATGTATAGATTGGCTCAAAAAATAAAATAAAATTAAAAAAAATACTAGATTTTGGAATTGTGATATTTTTAGCAATATATTTTGACAAAAGTAGAAAATAGGGGCTAATATTAAGTTGATTAAAGATTATTTAGATGATAATGGTTTGAGTGAAGAAACTAGGCATGGGAAAAAGATTCCCCTAAGTGACTATCATACTTTGGTGGCTTGTGAGGATACCTTTTAGAGACAAAAATATCAAGCTTTAGAGCTTAAGGAGGGGACCATAATACTAAGTTTTTTCATTTAACTACTATTAAGCATAAGATCCATAATAAGATCACTAAGATTATCTATAAATATGGACAATAATATTCTGATCCTATCATTATTAAGGAAGAACCCATGTTGTACTTTAAGAATATGTTTGTTGCTAACAAAATTATTAATAAGAACAAGGCTCTTGAGTTTTTATAGAATGTTCCATTGATTATCTCTCCCAAAGAGATAATGAGGAGATGCTAAAATTCATTATTGAGGAAGAAGTAAGTGCTACAGTCTTTGTGTTGGATAAAGACAAAGCTCCCGATCTAGATTGTTTTCCTATTGATTTTTATCAATTTTTTTTGGGAAGTCATTAAGTAGGATCTTATTGAGGATGTGGATACATTTTTTTCATTAGGTAAATTTTTGAGAGTATTCAATACCACTTTCATTTCCCTTATCCCAAATAAGAGTGGAGTTAGTGATTTTAAGTATTTTTGTATGATAATTCTTTGTAACTCTAATAACAAGATCTTCAATAAAATATTAGCTCTTCACTTTCAACCTTTGATGGATAAGCTAATAGCTACCAATCAGGGAGCTTTTTTTTCTAGGAAGGAAAATTTAGGATGTGGTGATTGTAGTTCATGAGATGATCTATTTTATGGTTAAGAGTAAACAAGAAGGTATGCTATTCAAGATGGATATATCTAAGGATTATGACAAGGTATATTGTGGGTATTTGGACATGGTTATAGAAAAATATGGGTTTCATAATCATATTGGATTATTAATATTTAACTATATATATTTAGCCATGTTCTCTATTTTGGTGAATGGTTCCCATGCTAGTTTTCTTGGAAACAAACATGGCATAAGGCAAGGAGATCTTTTATCTCCATTTTTATTTCTTCTAATGATGGATTCTCTAAGTAGAAACATGTTGAAAAATTTGAGGCTTGGGGACCTTAAAAGGTTCAAATCAATATATGGTGTCTCCCCTAATTTTCATCAATAATTTGTGGTTGACACTATTACCCTAGATACTGCATCGGTAAGAAAAGCTAAACAATTAAATAAAAATCTTGTTGTCTATGAGGAATTTTCTATGCAAATAGTGAAGTTTTAGATAATATCTCTATACATTGTAAGTACTTATTCATGTAGGAAACACAAGATAACTTGAATCTTGTGATGCCAAATCCAAAACTTACCTTCTTTGTATTTAGGAATGCCCCTATTTGCTAGTAAGATGACTTTAAATATTTGGAATCCTCTTCTTAAAATATTTAAAAATAAGCTATCTGGATGGAAGGTATAATTTTATCTTAGGCAGGCAAGCTTATGTTAATAAAAAGTGTGTTACAAAGTCTCCCACTTTCCTTAATGTCTCTATTCAAAATGCCTAATGTTATTCAAGATAAATTGAACATGATTCAAAACTGATTCTTATGGACAAGTGCTAAGAAAAAATATAATTTTCTATTCGTTACTTGGGAGAGGGTTAGCCTTACCAAAAATTAGAAAGGTTTGGACATTATGAATATGAAATGGGGTTATATACATAGAGTTGGGGGATAATTCCATGGCCATTTCCCTTAACACCTATGTGTTATTTAAATTTAGGCTTAGGGTTCCTGAGCCATGACACATATGTGCTATAGAAACATAATGTGTACACATTATGACCACATAATGTGTACATATTATGTTGTCATAGTAAAAAAAGAGAATTGGAATGGGCATGTGCATATTGTATGAAAAGAAAAATTCAACTAATCTATAAATCAATCCTAACTTGAAGAAGATAAATCCTATTTACACTTTTGATTGTTGATACATTAATTATTTGGGGTCATGACTAAGATGGATCTATTATACCTAGCCAAGGGATCTCTTACCATAATAATATCACTAAGGAGGGTTCCAAAGCCTCCAGTCAAGCAAAATTATGTAATAACTCTAACTAGGTCCCATGTTTTAATATTCACTAAACTAATAACAAGTAAAGTAAAGTCTAATCTAGTGCTCACCAAAACTTGTGGCACAAAGTTGGGGTTAGTAAACATAAAAGTAAAAATGCATAAGAGAATCCTAATTAAGCTATGTATAGGTAAAACCTTGATTCATGGAGAGAAATATATTCAAAAGACATAATTTATGCTACTTTTATCTACTAAAAGATAAGATCAAAATTAGAGATACTTACCTTGAAGATGAACCTGTCAAGACTCAATCTCTACCTTGGCCAAAGGATATTCATAAGAGGTTGTTGTGGTTTGTAAGGATCACTAAGAAAGGCCAAAGTATACAAGACTTTTCAACAAGACTAGATTATTCTATAAGTAGAAACCCTAAGCTATGAATCCTCAAGTAGAATGATGGAAGAACAAATTATAAAAAAGTTCAAATGAATAATTAAATCTTGTTGTCTCTCTAATAATGGTGAAATGGAAGTGTTTATATAGTTGAATCTAACCATAATACTTTACAAAAGTTTAGCTGATAGGGTTGACCCAATCGACTCTGTATCATTATTGACAAAAATAAATTAGGTCATGGTCTAAGTTGACTAGGGGCAAACCTAGACCGTAAATGAGTTTTTTCAATTAGAATAAAGGGTCAATGGGGCTAACATTGTATCATAAATCATCAAAAAGGAGTTTAGGCTATGAGAAGGCTAATAAAGATGGAAAATGACTAGAAGAGAATGTTTCTATTCAAAATTTTTGCTTTCTACATTCAAAAGATGAATAAAGAAACTAAGGAAATGGACAAGGCTAGAAGTACCTGGATATAGACTGCGCACCGTAATCCAGACGCTTGTGAGCACCCCTCTTTGGCCGTGGAGGAATGACACCTGCAAAGAAAATGAACTTGGACAAGAAAATGTTAGATGGATAGGCGGTGGGTTGCCAAGCAAAAGCTTGTTCCCGGAAGTGTGAAAACTTCCTCAAGGGAGGTCAACCCACTGATAACAGACAGATAAAAGACCAAGAAAATACAGAATGCCAGAATATAGAAGTGATAAACAAATTAAAAAGGAAAGAAAAGATAAATAATTACCTGAAAGGAGCTGTCAGGCTGATGACAGCCGCCGAGGTCAGAAATGTTGCTGGCGTCGGTTATCTGTTATGCCGACGTCGGTTATCCTGCCGACGTCGGTTGGGGAAGTGACCAGCGTCAGTCGGGGTAGTGGGCTGTGGTCGGGTCTGGTTAGGTTTCTAGACTGTGGATGGATTTGGTCAGGGTCTGGTCCGTGGACGGGTCTGAGACAGAGTTTATGGACGCACTTGAATGGTTTGGAGAATGGTCTGGGTCTGGTTGGGTGCCCTGTGCAGGGTCTTTTGTTGGCAGGAGGGACGAGGAAGTTGTCTGGGACTAGATTAAAAGGGGGACAGGAAAGAGGAAGATGGACAGGGGACAGGTTCAGAGAAGGCTTTTCAGCCTCTCAGGGGAAGGACACAGCAAGTAGAAGACAGTAGATAGGATAGATAACTGAAACTAAATGAAAGAATGAAATAAAATAATGAAATTGTTTACCTTTTGGCTTGCTGACTGAAGAACGGAGAAGCTGTTGTTGGAGCCACATAAGACTTGTTGCAAGAGGAAATCCCTGATCTAGAGTCCCTGCCCCTGTTGCTGCTGTTGCACGAGGACCAGAGAGAAGAGAGTCGAATGCCAAAGCACCGAGAGGATTTTGTTTGCGAGCTCAAGGGTCTAGGGGCTGCAACGGATGCAAAAAAGGGGTCTTGAAGGCTGTCGATGCCGGCAGTTTTGCTGACGTCGGCCGAAGGGTCGCCGACATCGGCAGTGGCAGAATGGGGACAAAGACTAAAAATAGCCTCTGCCCATTCTGGCACGCCGCCAGGCGAGGGATTGTGGGAAGAACGGTCATGAGGATGCTTAAATGGGCATGGGAGGAAGATAATGAGAAGATTTGGCATAATAAAGGCTAAGAGGAAGGTGGAGGGATTCAAGGGAGGATCCAAAGTGGCAAGGGTGAGGTGGAAAGGGGGCCACTTAATTAAAATATTTAAGTTATTTTAATCAAATGAATGGAGAGGACTAAGGCCAAGGGTTAGGATATGGGTTTGAGGTGGACAAGGGGGAGAACCAAGATGCAGACACATTTGCGGTGTCTACATTTGCCCCTTTTTGTCTTGTTGGTTGTTCTTGACGAACTGCAAGACAAAAATAGGAGTTGGTTGCCCCAGGAAAAGGATGAGGTGTTCCCCCCTCAAAACGATAGTCGAGAGAAGGGAACCGAAGATTGAGTGTTGATTTGACAGAGAAATGGATAGAAGAGAGTGAGTGAAAATGTTGCAATAGTCGTGATTGCGCGTAGTCCACTTCACGGGAGGGTCGGGTCAAATTGTCGCATGTCGAGGGTCGAGGAGTGCCAAAATTGAAGTAACTGAGCCCCAGCATTTAGTTGTCTACTGATCGGGTCACTCAATCTAAGCTAAAGCTCCAAATGGTCATCATGTTCCAGGTATCCCAGGCTCAGGAAGTGCTCCCAGAGACACGAAAAAGTCACAGGTAGTGTGGATCAACTGGCTTGCGATCCTATACTTGTGAAGGGTCAAAAATAGGGTGCGGACAATTCTGCTAACCAGCTGTGAGGTAGCACACACGCAAAAAACAACCAAGGCAACATTGGCTTGGAAGTAGTTGAAGGTCGAAGGGGATACGCATGATCTCCAATGGTCATTGGTCAAGGGGATGGATGGACAAAAGGATGTGGCCGAGCTAACCTCAGAAGACGTCATGTGATCTGAGTGCTGCCTACATAGCCCTTGTGTGAAGGGCCTCAGGCCAATGTAGTTCTCCCTAAAAGGGAGGAAGGGTTAAAGAAAATGATTGGTCTTGGTCAAAGAAAATGATTGGTCTTGGTTAAAGAAAATGATTGGTCTTGGTCAAAGTTTATGATTGGTTTTGGTTAAAGAAAATGATTGGTCTTGGTCAAAGTTTATGGAGTTGGTCGTGATCAAAGTCACAAAAGAGAAGGTTTGTCCATCAAAGAGACGGACAAACGGGGGTGGTCGAGCTAACCTCAGAAGATGTGGTATCTGAGTGCTGCCTCAGACCAATGTAGTTCGGGCAAAAGGTCTGATTGATCAATGATTGGATGTGGTCAAGTGTCAAAATGATGAGGGTAAGATGATGCTACAGATGTCACATTGGTCGAGAGGCTTTCATCCCTAGCAAGTTTCCACAGTCGTGATGGATGTATGCTAAAAATGAATGGAAGTCTATTTATGCTTCAGCAAGTATTGGTTTATGCTTAACATAAATTGGGTCTGGTCAGTAGTTTTCATGTGTATTGGTGTCCATAGAAACTATGTGAAATGGACTAGGATGATGTCAGCTGAAAATGATGAAAATGGCTTGGTTTGAGATGAGCCGACAAAAAAATGTGACCAAAGTGTAGAGAAAAGATGAAAGGCAAATTGCTCTTTCATTGACAAGGACTAGAAAGGAAGCATAGATAGGGGTTATTAGAACCAAAGCCCCGTTCATGCATTACGTCATTGACCAGTGTGGTGTTAGAACGGTAATCGAATCACTTTGACATTAAAGTGAGCTCGAAGTCCCCTGAGCAGGTGATAGGAGGTGGATAGGGTAACCCAATTTAAGAGTAGGAATAACCTTGCCCCTTTTTATAGGAGACCCTGAGACAACTACAAGCCAAGTCCATGACCCATTTTTTTTTTTTTTTAGGTACAGGCTGATCGATGCGGGAAGCCTACATAGAGATGTCTTTTAATTTAGTGGTCATGTTGCGAAGCTGATCAATGCAGGAAGCTTCTAAGAAAGGTTGTTGTTTGTAGCAAGATTTAGTCATAGCCATCCTTCGAGGGAGTGGTCTATATTTTTGCTTTATAATGTTTGAATAGTTGTCCTTTGAGGGATCAGTCTATTAGCTACAAAAATGATAGTACAGCTGTCCTTCGAGGGATCAGTCTGTCTTTTTGAATTTGATTTTGTGACCTTGGATATGTTTTGACATCTTTTTTTTTGGGTCATGGACAAGACTGTAGAAGTTCAAGGACTCCCTTTTATTAGGACAAAGCATCCATGCGTCATAAAAGGGTTGTAGAGGACTTGTTAAAGGGGAATAGGGTTGAAAGGAATGAGGATTAGGAGGACGAGGATTGCTCAAGGGACGAATAGAAGAATGGTCGAAGACGCAAGGCAAAAAGTGGGGCTCAAGGTCTGATAAGTCCCTGGGCCATGCTAGTGCGTTAAGGTCTGAGTCAATTAGGAGCGGACTTACCCCATTTGGCTCTTTCCAGATTGGTCAGATGTTGATGGTGGATGTGAAGTTGACTGATATGGTTGTTGATTGGTCGAGACTGGTTGAATATTTTAGATAAAAAGGATTGGTTGAATGATATTTGATTGTTGATTGGTCGAGAGTTGGTTGAAGTGTGGTTGAATGTTTGGTCAAAGTTTGTCGAAGGTTTGGTCGAAGGTTTGGTAAGGTTATGGTCGATGTCATGGTCGATGGTTGGTCGAGACTCAGTCGAGGTTTGGTTGAATGTTTGATCGAAGTTAGGATAAGGTTGGATTCCCCCAGTCGCTTAGGGAGAATGTTGGATAAATTAGTCAAGGTTGACTGAGGCTTGGTGATTAAATGGACTGTGTTAATGTCAAATAATGGGGTCAAAGGCAGTAAAGGGACCATAATCTGTCGTGGAGATCCTGATTTAGGCGATGAGGTTGGAGAGGCATGGGTCGGGGTTGATATTTTGTCGAAGAGGTGGTTAAGAGGGTCCTTGGTGAGAAGGAAATCATTTCTTCATTGTTGACGAATGACAGCTTTGAGAGCACAACAATGCTCAGTGTCATGTCCCGGAGTGTGATGATAGTTGCAAAATTTAGATTTGTCAAACCAAGAGGGTTTTGATCTGAGAGTCGATGAGAGAGGCGGTGTTGAGGGTTTATCGATAACGTGGTCGAGAAGAGAGGTGTCATTCACCAGACATTGGGGAATGGCAACCTTGAGGGCACAAAAATGCTCCGTGTCGTGTCCAGGTGTGCGATGATATGCGCAAATGCAAGTGTCGTCGAACCAGGGTGGTTTTGGTCTGAGAGATTGATATGGTCTGAGAGGCGAGAGATCGAGGCGAGAGGACTGCAACAATTGCTGTAAAAGCAAGGTATAAGAACCTGCTAATGGGTCTAGATGTCTTATTACAGTAGGGGTTGATGACTTTGGTTTAAGAGGCATAAGAGGTGTTGGTCGATGGTTTGAGGGAGATACAAGCATAATGGGTTGAGGGAGTAATGGAGGCAAATTGCCTCTGTGAAGGATGGGAGTAGGAAGCACTCCAATTAAAGTGGATGGATGTGGGCCTAGGACTAAAGGTAATGACGAAGGTGGGGGAGGAGTCCTCCGGTGTGGTCTAGTGGCTTTCGTTAGTTTGGGTCGAGGGCCACTATTGTGTGAGGCAAGGTTAGATGTGGGTTTGGGTTTAGATGTGGACGAAGGTGAGTGAGATGTAACAATCTCAGGCAAAGGGCAAGAGGAGACCGTGACTGGGTCTTCCTCGGTTGAAATGGGTAAAGAGACTAGTTCTTCTCTTGGTGGAGAAGAAATAGGAGAGTGTGGCTCCTCAAGTAGGCAGATGGCAGGGATGATCGTGCCTTCTGCTTGTGTTTGAGGAGTAGGCAAGGTATGGTCATTGGATGAAGGTGGGGCTAATGGCGTAGGTGTGGTCAAGGTGTCCTCCAATATAGGAGAACTAGATGGAGGACTAATAGGAGAAGAGGGTTCTTCATCCTGTGAAAGAGATTGGTCAGAGATAAGAGGTAAGATAGTGTTAATCGTGTGAATGTCATGGTCATGAGAATCTTTGGTTATGGTTTGGACGTTGTTTTGAGTAGGCGGATGATTTGGAAAAGGGTGTTTGAAGATGTCAATATGTTGATTGGGTGGGGCGTTTGGGTTATCTAAAATAAGATCCCCCTTGTCGATCATGTCTTGGATGATGTTTTTGAAAGTTCGGCAGTTGTCAATGTCATGGCCTTGGACGCGGTGAAAGTGGCAGAAGTCGGCCTCTCTATACCATGTAGGGAGGGTTTTAGAGGGGTCAAATTGAGGTGGTTAGATTGTAGGGAGATTGAGGACCCCCTGCTTGAGAAGTTTTTCCAAAACGGAAGCGTATGGTTCTCCAAGTGGAGTGTAAGAACGCTGGATATACCGTTATTGGAATTGTTTGGTAATGCTGGAAGATGTCGAAGGTTGGGAATAATTCATTGTTGTTGAGGATGGTGATCTAATGACCACAGTGTTGGCCACTTCTTTGGACTTGGAGTTGGCAGAAGAAGAGGGTCTGGAAGAAGAATGGTCAGTAGATTTTGTGTTGGTATTACGCAATTTGACCTTATCTTCTTCAAGGGCACGGAGTTCAAGCTTTCGAGCCATGATGAAAGCTTTGTCAAAAGTGAGAAATGTCTGAATCTGCAAGGTAGAAGAGATGTGGTTGGCACATGCTAGAGAAAAGAGCTCGATGAGCTCGGGTTGAGGCAAGGAGAAGGAGAGCTGGTTAATCAAGCTTCTCCAACGAGCGACAAAATCGACTACAGATTCGTTGTCAAATTGCCTGATGGAGTAGAGGTCAGTGATAGAGACTTGTTTAGTAATGTTAATAGAGAAATGGTCGAGAAATAATTGGGCAAGTTGGGTGAATGAAAAGATAAAATGTCTGGCAAGAGAGCTATACCAGTCAAGGGCAGGGCCAGAAAGTGACATAGGAAACGTGCGTAATAATAACGCATTATCGTGGGCAATAAGGTAACAAGCATGTCTAAATGCCCGTAGATGTTGTTGTGGGTCTTCCTTAATCTAAAAGCGAGTGAATTTAGGAAGCTCCCAATGGTTAGGATATGGTCGAATAGGGACGGAAGGATGGATGGGCTTGTTGCAAACTTGGTCATAAGACAGGACATTGCTTGAGCCAGAAATAGAGGCTTCGAGACTGGACATTTTATCTATCAGCATTTTAATGAGATCTGTTGACGGATTGGTGGGTTGAGTGCCCCCTAGGTTGTAAGGCGCTTGGAAGAGGTTAGAAGAGGTGTGCGACGTAGTCAATTGTACAATGTACGGATGACTAGCCGCAGGGGCAGAAGTGGCTACTAAGGGTGGTTGGGTCATGGAGGTAGAAGGCATAAGATGACTAGGTACCACCAAAGGTGGTTGCATGGCGGTACTGACAAAGGGCGAGGTAGGCACTCCTGCATTTAAGGGTGCAAAAGTGTAAGGGGTCGAGACAATCAAGTTCTGATATGATGTAGAACTTGGTTGAATTGGGTATGGTTGAGGGGGTAATGAAACTCCGATGGAGGTTGGTCTAAAAATGGACGGGAAGGCCAAATTTTGTGTATTGGCCATGGTCGGGTTAATGGTTGATGTGAGAGGCTGAGTCATAAAGGGCTGGGTGGTGAATGGTGTCGATGTCATCACCACATCACCCGAGAGATAGTTTGGGTTTCTCAAGAGATAGTTATGGAGGGCTGCGCTGTTGAGGTCCAAGAATCGTGCGAAGTCTTGGTCCCCTTCAGGAATGATGAGAGTCGGGGTTGGAGCTGGGGTCGGTCCTGTAGGAGTTATTTCAGTCTCTGAGTGAAACTCCATGATAGAACTGGTTAGGGACAAGAGAGTGGTCAAGAAGAGGGTCAAGTTGCAGAAACTATGTTCTTGCAGTCTCAGGAAACTAGAATGAAGTTTTTGACAGAGAAGGGACAGGTTTTAGGCTACTGGTTTTGAAAAAAGGACAGTGACAGAGACCGACGTCGGTTGAAAAATCGATGTCGGTAATAAAGATGGTCGACGTCGGTCAAATTATCGATGCCAGTAAAAAATATGGCCGACGTCGGTCAGATAATCGATGCCGATAAAAGAAGAAAAGCCGACGTCGATGGAAGAACCGATGCCAGTGACTGTGTTTTCCAGAGAACTAAAAGATTTTAAGATTCTTGGAAAAACAATGAAGAAAGCGTCCTCACTCACTCAAACAAACAGATGAGAAGAAAAGAACTGAGAGAGACAGACAAGCCTAAGCGATAAATCCTACGAATTAACCTTAGAATCTTGTGGCTTATGCCTTAGATGAATGTTTGGGGAGATTGGCTGTAAGAAGGGTCCTACAAGAGGCAATCTAGAGCTAGTTTCGAGTCTTGTTTTAGGTGCTCAAAAATCTGTGTTAGGGTCTAGTACGTGGCCTGGTGCTAAGGAGCAAGCTCCCCTCACTTCACGATTCCAGTGGTTAGCTGGTTTCGCTTAGCCAAGATATACCTCACCTAGAGTTTATCCTCCGCCAGAGAACGGAGTGGGCTTCCCCCTTGGTGATGAAATCCAAGTAGGGTCACCAGGATGGGTAAGGTATCTACTGGGGGATGAAATCCCAGTCGGGCCTTGTCTCAAGTAAGTTTTATGTTCGTTTTAGTGCATGTGGTTTGGTAGTGTAACATCAAGTGTCTACGATTTATTCAATATGCGTTTAAGTTACTAGATGTGGACTAAGAAGATGCAAGCACAAGCAGAAATGAATGCAAAGTGTTTTAATGCCCAAGTCGAAATGTGATGTTTGTTATGAAGACAAGTTTGAAAAAGGGTTGAGAGTATGACGTTGGACTAGTCTAGAATGTGCAAGAAAGAAAAGAAAGATTCTTTTTAATTCCTACTTATAGTGTCATTGAGAAGAAAAGAAGGAGGAGAAAAGGTAAGAACCTAATTCTCCTAAATGAATGAAGAAGAAAAGGAACCCAGGAGGAACCTAGGGTCCCACCGGGCGTGCCAGAATGTTTCTATTCAAAATTTTTGCTTTCTACATTCAAAAGATGAATAAAGAAACTAAGGAAATGGACAAGGCTAGAAGTACCTGGATATAGACTGCGCACCATAATCCAGACGCTTGTGAGCACCCCTCTTTGGCTGTGGAGGAATGACACCTGCAAAGAAAAGGAACTTGGACAAGAAAATGTTAGATGGATAGGCGGTGGGTTGCCAAGCGAAAGCTTGTTCTCGAAAGTGTGAAAACTTCCTCAAGGGAGGTCAACCCACTGATAACAGACAGATAAAAGACCAAGAAAATATAGAATGCCAGAATACAGAAGTGATAAACAAATTAGAAAGGAAAGAAAAGACAAATGATTACCTGAAAGGAGCTGTCGGGCTGGTGACAGTTGCCGAGGTCGGAAATGTTGCCAGCGTCGGTTATCTGTTATGCCGACGTCGGTTATCCTGCCGACGTCAGTTGGGGAAGTGACCGGCGTCGATTGGGGTAGTGGCCTGTGGTCGGGTCTGGTTTGGTTTCTGGACTGTGGATGGGTCCGGTCAGGGTCTGGTCTGTGGACGGGTCTGAGACAGAGTTTATGGATGCACTTGAATGGTTTGGAGAATGGTCTGGGTCTGGTTGGGTGCCCTGTGCAGGGTCTTTTGTTGGCAAGAGGGACGAGGAAGTTGTCTGGGACTCGATTAAAAGGGAGACAGGAAAGAGGAAGATGGACAGGGGACAGGTTCAGAGAAGGCTTTTTAGCCTCTCAGGGGAAGGACACAGCAAGTAGAAGACAGTAGATAGGATAGATAACTGAAACTAAATGAAAGAATGAAATAAAATAATGAAATTGCTTACCTTTTGGCTTGCTGATGTAGACACCGCAAACATGTCTGCACCTTGGTCCTCCTCCTTGGCCTTAAACCCCTATCCTAACACTTGACCTTGGCCCCCTTTCCACCCTACCCTTGCCACCTTGGATCCTCCCTTGAATCCCTCCACCTTCCCCCTAGCATTTATTAAGCCAAATCTCTTCTTTATCTTCCCCCCACGCCCATTTTGGCATCCTCGTGACCGTTCTTCCCATCCCCCCTCGTCGGCGGCGTGCAAGAATTGGCAGAGGCTATTTTTAGCCTCTGTCCCCATTCTGCGACCGTCGACGTCGGCGACCCTTCGGCCGACGTCGACGAAACTGCCGGCATCGGCATCCTTCATTACCCCTTTCTGCATCCGTTGCAGCCCCCTAGACCCTTGAGCTCAAAAACAGACTTCTCTTGGCGCTTTAGCTTTCGTCTCTCCTCTGTCTTGACCTCGTGCAATAGTAGCAACAGGTGAAAAGGCTCTAGATCAGGTATTCTCTTCTTGCAACAAGTCTTCTGTGGCTCCAACAACAGCACCTCCTTTCTTCAGTCAGCAAAAAGGTAAGCAAAGTCTGTTTTTTTCATTTCATTTATTTAGTTTTCAGCAATCTATCCTATCTATTGTCCTCTGCTCCCTCTGTTCTTTCCTCTGAGAGGATGCAAAGCCTTCTCAGGGCCTATCCTTTGTGTCTCTTCCTCTTCCCCATCCCCCTGTCAACAAAGACCTTGTATAAGGCACCCTACCAGAGCTAGACCACTCCCCAGTCCATCTAAATTTGTCCCTGAACTCTGTCTCACCTCCGTTCACGAACCAGACCTGTCCACAGGCCAGAAAGCAACTCAGACCCGACTACAAGCCATAACCTCGACCGATGCCGGTCACTACCCCAACCGACGTCGGCAGGATAGCCGACGCCGGCAGATCAGATAACCGACGCCGGCAACATTTCCGACCTCAGAGACTGTCTTCAGCCCAACAGCTCCTTCAGGTAATCATTTTGGTATTTTCTTTCTTTTCTAATTTCTTTGTCACTTCTGTATTCTGGCATTCTATTTTTTTATCAGTCACTTATCTTATCAAAACAGTGGGTTGACCTCCCTTAAGGAAGTTTTTACACTTCCGGGAACAAGCTTTTGCTTGGCAACCCACTGCCTATCTATCTAACATTTTCTTGTCCAAGTTTCCTTTTTTTCTTGTAGGTGTCATTCCTCCACAGCCAAAGAAGAGTGCTCACAAGCGTCTGGATTTACGGTGCGCAATCTTTAGTCCAGGTACTTCCCAAGCCTTGTCCATTACTTCTTTGTAGTTTCTTCTTTCTCTTAGATCTGAAAAGCAAATTTTGAGTGGAAACATTCTGGCACGCCCGGTGGGACCCTAGGTTCCTCCTGGGTTCCTTTTCCTTTTCATTCATATAGGTGCATTTAGGCTCCTTCTCTCTTATCTCTTTCTTCTATTCCGAATGACACTATAAGTAGGACTAAAACGAATCTTTCTTCCTTGCATTCTAGACTAGTCTAAACATCATACTCTTGACCCTTTCTCAAAAACTTGTCTGCATCACAACATCACATTTCGACTTGGGCATTAAAACGTATTGCACTTTCATTTTTGCTTGTGCTTGCATTAGTCCACATCTAGTAACTTAGACGCATATTGAATAAATCGTAGACACTTGATGTTACACTACCGGACCACATGCACTAAAACAAACATAAAACTTACTTGAGACAAGGCCCGACTGGGATTTCATCCCCCAGCAGATACCTTACCTGTCCCGGTGACCCTACTTGGATTTCATCACCAAGGGGGAAGCCCACTCTGTTTTCTGGCGGAGTCTAAACTCTAGGCGAGGTATATCTTGGCTAAGCGAGACCAGCTAACCACTGGAATCGTGAAGTGAGGGGAGCTTGCTCCTTAGCACCATGCCACGTACCAGACCCTAACACAGATCTTTGAGCACCTAAAACAACACCTGAAACCATCTTTAGACTGCCTTCTTCTAGGACCCTTCTTGCAGCCAATCTCCCCAAACATTCATCTAAGGCATAAGCCACAATTTCTAAGGTTAATTCCTAGGATTTATCGCTTAGGCTTGCCTGTCTTTCTCTGTTTTCCTCTTCTCATCTGTTTGTTTGAGTGTGTGAGGACGCTTTCTTCATTGTTTTCCAAGAACTTTTTGGTTCTCTGGAAAACACAGTCGCCGACATCGGTTCTGCCACCGACGTCGGCTTTCCCCTGTCACTGGCATCGGTTTTGATACCGACATCGGCTTCATCTGTTACCGGCATCGGTTATCTGACCGACATCGGCCATCTTTCTAACTGACATCAGTTTTTAGACCGACGTCGGTCTCTATCACTATCTTTTTTTTTCAAAAACCAGCAGCCTGAAACCTGTCCTTTCTCTGCCAAAGACTCCATCCTGGTTTTCTGGAACTGAGCAACACAGTTCTTGAGACCTGAACCTTCTTTGCCTTGCATGGTTTTGACTCGCAGCCAAGCCAAAGCTCTTGTCAACCACGCTAGCCGTCAACCACTTTCATCCACCCCATCCGTGACCAAGCCTACAATGGAGTTCAACTCAGAGACCGAAAGAACTCCCATTCGTCCAACCCCGCCACAGACTCCCATTGTCCAAGAAGGGGACCAAGACTTCGAGCGATTCTTGGACCTCAACGTCAAGGCCTTGCAACATTATCTCGCGCATAGCCGAACGCGAGACTCCTTGGGCAATCCAATCTATGGAATGCCAACCTCCCTTGTCGCGACTACGGCTGTATCGACAACATCCATAGTTCAACCTTTGGACACCCAAGCCATCGTTTCGACCACTGACCAGACTCAGACTTTGACCAATCCTCCAGGTGTGGCCTCTCCCTCCATCATTGGGCCCACTTCCACCGAGGTTCCGGCCCCCTGTCAACTTCAGCCCTCTCAACCGCTATCCACTCCTTTTCAAAACCTTATCATCTCTATTCCGCCTACCCTGGCCCCTATCAACACCAGGGTGGCTTCTTATCCATTGGCCCCCGTTACCACAGTTCAACCTCTCGTGGCGACAATGGGCCCAGCTATGTCTTCCACCCAACCACCTTTAGCCTCCACCTCTGCCCCTACGATTAGTCATCCATACATTGTACAACCGACTATGTCGCATACCTCCCCTAGCCTCTTCCAAGCGCCCTACAACTTAGGGGGCGCGCAACCCGTCAATCCGTCGGCAGACATCATCAAAATGCTGATGGACAAGATGACCAGTCTTGAGACCTCTGTTTCCGGCTCGCGTAACACCCTTTCATACGAGTAGATCTGTAACGAGCCCATTCATCCTTCTGTCCCAATCAGACCCTATCCTAGCCAGTGGGAGCTTCCAAAGTTTTCTCGCTTTCAAAACAAGGAAGACCCCCAACAACACTTGCGGGCATTCAGACATGCCTGCTACCTTATTGGCAATGACGATGCGTTACTCTTACGCACGTTTCCTATGTCTCTCTCGGGTGCTGCACTTGATTGGTACAGCTCCCTTCCTAGCCATTCTCTCTTCTCATTCACACAATTGGCCCAGCTCTTCCTCGATCACTTTTCCATCAACATAACCAAGAAGGTCTCAATCACAGACCTCTATTCTATCTGGCAATTCGAAGACGAGTCCATAGCCGACTTTGTTGCTCGATGGAGAGGCCTTATCAATCAACTCTCCTTTTCCTTACCCCAGGCCGAGCTTATCGAACTCTTTTCCCAAGCCTGCGCCAGACATATCTCTTCCACCCTGAGGGTTCAAACCTTCCGCACTTTTGACGAAGCCTTCACGATGGCTCGCAAACTTGAGTTGCATGCCATCGAGGAGAATAAAGTCAAGTTGCAGAACAAGAATCCCAGCTCTAAGACCAATGACTCTTCCTCTGCCAAGCCATCATCATCCAATTCTAAATCCAAGGCTTCAGCTAATGCCGTGGTTGTCAGACCTTCATCCTCTTCGACCAATCAGCCTGAGCCATCTACATCTCAGAGCGCTACTCGCCAGTTCCAGCAAAGATACGTGCAGCGGTGATATACTCCTCTCGGAGAATCATATGCGTCTGTGTTGGACAAGCTTGTTAAATAGGGGGCCCTCAATCTCCCTCAAGCCCGACCTCCTCCACAATTCGATCCCTCTCACACCATCCCCGCGTGGTATAGGGAGCATGACTTCTGCAGCTTCCACCGTGTTAAGGGCCATGACACGAAAAACTGCAAAACCTTTAAGAACATAATCCAAGACATGCTCGAAAAGGGGGATCTCATCTTAGACAATCCAAATGCACCCCCTAATCAAGCCATTGACATCTTCAAACAACCTTTCCCCAATCATCCATCAACTCAAAACAATGTCCAGACCTTAGTTGACGACAATCATGAGCACAACGTCCGAACAGTCAATACGGTCTCTCCATTCGTCCCCAATCAACCTCAAGAGGTTAGTCCATCAATCAGTCTATCACATGTGGACGAACCTCTCTCCCCGGCTAGTTCTCCACCGACCCCTCTCATCTTGGAGGACACCTCGGCTTTACCTGCACCACCGGTCTCGCCATCCTCCATTTTACTACCTATGGAGGACCCGACCCTTCCTACTCCTCAACCGCAAGTGGAGGGCACCGTCATCCCTGCCCTTTACCCACTCAGGGAGCCTCGCTTTTCAGATTCTTCTCCACCTAGGGAAGAACCTGTCTCCCCTTCGTCTTCATCTAAATCTGTCATGACTTCACCACACCATGCGTCTAAGACCACTACACCCATCTCGTCTTCAACCTCGCAACCATCAATATCTTCTTCTCAGCCATTTTCCCGGTTAGTGGAGAAAATCACGCTTCTCCCTCCAAGGAAAGTGACGCCTCAGGTGTTGTGGGAGCGTCTTAAAGCCCTTCAACATACCCGCGCCCTCTCATCACATGCCGCTAATCCTCCTAAGGCGGAATCTCGTCAGACTCTTGACAAAGACTAGACTCTCAAACCTCAACCAAACCCGTCCAAACCAAAACCTGCATCTACCTCATCTAAACCCATCAAATCATTTGGCGTTCATCCTGTCTCCACCCTCACTCACCCGCAAGTGAAGGTGGACCTAGGCCAGACCTCGACCAACAGTACTCTTCCAACCAAGTCAAAGAGGGCTGCCAGACCACAGAAACGAACGCCTCCTTCTCCGTCACCATTGCCATCAATTTTGGGCCCTCATCCTTCGACCTTGACCAACATTCTTCCCACTCCAGCCTTCAAACAAAACTCGTTGCCTCCTTTGCTTCCTCTACCTATCTCCAGTCGGCCCTCTCCTAAAAAGGCGTTCTCAATCACCAGGCTAGAGCCATCTCCATTTGTCACCGCGCCATCAACCCATAAGGTGGTATGAAAATCTCCTCTAGCCTCGTCTAAGCAAAAGTCACCAACCTCACGCATATCAAATAAAACGGACCCTCTATTGGGCTCATACTCGTTGATATTGCGCCGACTTCTCCAGACTTCTGACATAACCCTTCCGCCCATCAAGCCTTTTCAACCTCTCGGATCCAAGCCCTCCTGGTTCGACGATACGAAAATTTGCTTATATCATCGTACACCAGGACATGACACCGAGACTTGCTGTGCCCTCAAGGCCATCATCCGCCGCCATATGGAGAAAGACACTCTTCTCCTCGAGGACACTCTCGACCAGACCCCGACTCCTTCCTCTTCAAACACGTCAACATCTCACCAGCAAGGCATGACCCCTTCCTCACCCCCTATTTTCGAAATCAATACCGTCCGTATAACCACTAGGTCGCAACAGGACAAGGCAAAAGCAAAAGCTACCATTCCTTGGACTTATCCCTTCGTCAAGTCACCTCTTGCACCCAAGCCTAAAATTTCTATCCTCGGCGCGTCCCAACCTTCTTCGTCTTCCTCTTCTGGGCCAATTCACGACTCCATGCTGAAGCAGCTTCATCAGACACCTATGAAGATGTCTCTTTATGACCTTATCCAAACCTCGCCTCAGCACCGTCAAGCCCTTATCCAAGCCTTGCAGGCAGCGGAGGTCCAACCCGAGGATCCCCAACCACTCGCTGCCCTCATCCATTCTTTATCTCCCGTCAACTCCATCACATTCAGCGATTCCGAGATTCCCACATCTAACACAGAAGATCAGGACGCCGCCCTCTTCATCACTGTCTATGTCGATCGGACACGCATCAAACGCGTTATGATCGACGGCGGCACTAGCATCAACATAATCTCTACTCACGCCTTTGATCAGCTGTCTCTTCCCAAGAACTGCGTCTCCAAAACTGACGCGATCTTACGCTCTTTCAATGACACCACTGCCACGACCATTGGCACAGTCATCCTTCACATCCGTGTTGGCCCACGCACAGTCCCAGAGCTCTTCTATATCATCGAAGGAGAGTTTCAATACAACCTTCTACTAGGCCAACCTTGGATCCGTGCCATGGCCTGTATTCCTTCCACCCTGCATCGTTGTGTGAAGTTTGAGCATGACGGGCAAGTCCATACCATCCCCGCTGACCCTTCACCCTTCAAGACTTGCAACACCACCTACCGTCCCAACAATGTCCTCATTCCCATCAAACCGTCAACTCCAGCACCACCTCCATCTGCGAAAGCTACGACCAGTTTGCAATCGGTGGTTGCCCTCACCCCTCCTCTTCAAGCGCCGACCAAAGACCCCATGGAAGACATCTTCCAATGACTATCACTTGGGGAATATCACTTGTTGACCCTCGACATGTTCCAAACTCTGCAAGAGTATGGACGCCTTCACCTCAGTCCCCATTACGACCATCAGATCGGGACGGTCGTACCTTATGGTCCTCCTCACCTCTAAACCAACTTTGTCTATGGGGGGCTTAATCAAGCTCCTACCAATGGCAATTCCCTCTCTTCACCCCAACCTTTCACATCTGATTTCTCATTTCTTGGCAACCCCGCCTTTGCACACACTTACCTTCATAGGTGTGCATGGAAGGGTTTTGGTTTCAGATGTTATGAGCAGGGCTCCCATCAGCCCATCGAGCCGCTCAATGATCATGATGCCAAGAAACGGTATGGCCTGGGATATCATGACCCCACTCAGGCTCCTTCCGACCTCTGTTCCGAGCCAACCATCGACCAATCTCCTCCAGACTCGCCCATTTCTCCTTCGTCACCTACGGAGTCAGTGGTTTCCATCCCTCTTAGTTTTTTTTTTCCATAAACACCATCCGCCTGGAACCCCTGACCTATCAGCTCAATGGGGTGTCTAGGTCTCTCCCTCTCATTTTTCCTAGCATGGTAGAAGATGAGTCGGCAACCATTCACACTGTCCACTGCGTTGATGATGACGCCATCCTTTCCTACATGGGTGCCGACGACTCTTTCATCCAGCGTTTCCTCCCTTCTAAGACCCAGGTTATGTTAAATGAATCCACCATTGACATCAACCTCCCTTCTTCTTCCGATGTTCCTCACGTCTTAAAGATTGGCCAATCTTTAGACGCTCAGGAGCAGCTTGACTATGCCCAGTTCCTTTCCAACCATAGCAAGGCCTTTGCCTGGACTTACAGCGACATGCCTGGCATCGACCCCACCATTGCTACCCATAACATTGTCACCAAACCAGAGGCTAAGCCTGTTAGGTAGAAGCTTCGAAAGATGCATCCTCGCGTTGCGCTCCTTGTCAAAGAGGAACTTCAACACCTTCTTTCTGTCTCCTTCATCCAACCCATCGATTATCCACAGTGGGTCTCTAACATCGTCCCAGTTACTAAAGCAACTGGGGGGATTCGGATCTGCACGGACTATCACAACCTTAACCTAGCCTGTCCCAAAGATGACTTTCCTCTTCCTAACATTAACCAGCTTGTTGATCTCACGGCCGACCACGAGATGCTATCTCTCATGGACGGGTTTTCAGGATATAATCAAATCCTGATCACACCGGAAGATCAGCACAAGACTACCTTTATCACCCCATGGGGGACTTTCTGCTATCGATTCATGCCTTTCGGCTTGAAAAATGCTAGTGCCACCTATCAACGTGCCATGACTTACATTTTCCACGATCTCCTCCACAAAATCATGGAGGACTATGTGGATGACCTTCTCGACAAGTCCAAACTTCGCTGCGACCACTTGACCATTCTCACAATCATCTTCTCTCGCCTTCTTCAATACAATGTCCGCCTTAACCCCAAGAAGTGTGTCTTTGGGGTCCTCTCAGGCAAACTTCTCAGCTTCATCATTTCCTTCTGTGGTATCGAGATAGATCCGGCCAAGATCCGCGCTATCCTCGAAATGCCACCCCCGACCAATCTCAAGCAGCTTCGCAGTCTACAAGGGAAGCTCCAGTCTATTCGCCGTTTCATCTCACAACTTTCAGACCGCTGCCAACCTTTCCATCACCTCCTTAAGAAAGACGTCTCCTTTAAATGGGATAAGGACTGTCAAGAGGCTTTTGAGGCCCTCAAAGCTATCTAGTCTCCCCACCAGTCCTCATTCCACCTAAGGATGACCAACCCTTCTACCTTTATATCTCTGCCACCAACCATTCGTTAGGTGCCATGATCGCGCACCGAGACGAGCATCATCGTGAGCAAGTGGTTTACTACATCAGCCGAACACTGGTCGACTATGAAACTCGGTATACTCATATCAAGAAACTCTGTTTGGCATTAGTCTTTTCCGCCACCAAGCTCCGCCACTATCTTCTCAACCACAAAACCTTTGTCGTCACTCACACCGACCCTCTCAAGTACATGCACTCCAAGCCATATCAGAATCAACGTATGGCTCGGTGGCTCATGCTGCTTGCTGAGTTTGACTTCGAATTCATCCAGCAGAAATCTATCAAGGGGCAAACCATCGCTGACCAACTGGCAGATGCCCCTCTTCTCGACAACCAACCTTCCCACTGCGAGTTCCCTGACGAGTCTATCGCTACCCTTTCCACTGATGACACCGTCTACCAAATGACCATGTTCTTTGACGGCTCCAAATGTCAACTCGACGGGGGTGCGGGGGTCATCCTCATCCCACTCGAAGGGGAGCCCATGCCTCTATCTTTCAAACTTGACTTCGATTGTACCAATAATATGGCCGAATACGAGGCCTTAATTTTGGGACTTCAGACTGCTCTTTCTCTCCACATCAAGTCTATCAACATCTTCGATGACTCGCAGCTCATCGTTAATCAAGTTAACGGTTCATATCTCTGTAAAAACAAAGTTTTACAGAGGTATAAGAATCGTGTTGACCTTCTTTTAGCATCTTTCGACCATTACCTCTTGCAGACTGTTCCACGCTCTACGAACAAGTTTGCCGACACCATGGCTTCTCTTGCTTCGCATATCCCATCTTCATCATCATCATCTCGCCTTTTTGTCACAGTGCATCGTGTACCTTTGCCTTCATACATCTCTCCTCACATCGACCATATCAACACTGTCAATTCTAGCCCACAAGATGACTGGTATAAGTAACTCGTGGACTACTTGTCTCTTTCTGTCACTCCTCCCAACCTCTCTAGCAATGCGCGGCGAGCTTTCATCAAGCGCACAGCTCGCTATACCATGCTAGGGGGTCTTCTCTATAAACAAGGCTTCGACGGCCTCCTTCTTCACTGTCTAACCTCTACTGAAGCTCCTCAAGCCATAAAGCAAGTCCACGATGGGATTTGTGGGGGACACTTCAGTGAAAACTCGGTTGCCAAGCGCATCCTTCGCCTGGGTTATTATTGGCCCACCCTTCATCAAGACTGTAGCGACTATGTTCGACGTTGCATCAAGTGTCAGTAGCACTCTAACCTGCTTCATCTCCCCAGTCACGCCTTGCAAGTCGCTCAGGATTTTTGGCCTTTCTCTCAGTGGGGCTTAGATCTCATCGGTGAGATCAACCCTCACTCATCTCTTCGTCATCAGTCCATCATCACTGCCACTGAGTATTTCACCAAGTGGGTGGAAGCCATTCCTCTTGTCTCCATAAAAGCTGACAAAATTGCCAACTTCATCAACAGCCACATCATCTGTCGTTTCGGTGTCCCTCACAAAATCATTACCGACAATGGCAAGTCCTTCAAAAACAAGACTGTCCAAAAACTATGCGACTCATTTGGCATCAAACTCAGCTTTTCTTCGCCTTACTACCCACAAGCAAATGGGCAGGCAGAGGCTTCCAACAAAATTCTCACTAAAATTCTCATGAAGGTGGTCGACGATACAGGTAGGGATTGGCACATTCATATTCCCTTCGCTTTGTGGGCCTACCGCACTAGCATCCGAACCTCTACGGGTGTTACTCCCTTCTCTCTCGTGTATGGAACAGATGCTGTCTTACCTCTTGAAGTACAGATCCCATCTCTCCGCATCTCCCTGCATGACATTCTCTCCAACGATGACTTTCGTCAAGATCGCCTAGCTCAACTTGAGTTACTCGACGAGCGCCGTCTTGCTGCCCTTAATCATCTCCATGTCTACCAAAGTCGCATAAAGCGGGCCTACGACAAAAATCTGCGAGAACGAGATTTCAACATCGGAGACCTCGTCCTCAAAGAGAATCAGCACGTGACCAATATGGAGCGAAGTAAACAAGGCAAGTTCACCCCCAATTGGCTTGGACCTTTTATCATCACGCACAAGTATGGGTCAGGGACTTATCGTCTGTCTTCCCTCGACGGACGGCTAGAACCTGAGCCTCTTAATGCGTTGCATCTTCGACCATTCTTCTGCTAGTCGAGTACTCGTCTACTTGACACGTAACTTGAGCTCGTCCCTTGAACAATCCTCATCCTCTTAATCCTCATCCCTTTCAACCCTATTTCCCTTTAACAAGTCCTCTACAACCCTTTTATGATGCATGGATGCTTTGTCCTAATAAAAGGAGCGTCCTTGAACTTCTACAGCCTTGTCCATGACTCTAATCAAACAAATCAAAAAACAATATATATCAAGATGTCAAAACATATCCATGGTCACAAAATCAAGTCAAATTCAAAAAGACAGACTGCTCCCTCGAAGGACAGCTGTACTATCATTGCTGTATTACTAGACTGATCCCTCGAAGGACAGCTAGGCCAACTTATCAAGCATTATTAAGCAAAAATATAGACCACTCCCTCGAAGGATGGCTATGACTAAATCTTGCTATCAAACAGCACTTTTCTTAGAAGCTTCCCGCATTGATCAGCTTCGCAACATGACCACTACATCAAAAGACATCTCTACGTAGGCTTCCCACATCGATCAGCCTGCACCAAAAAAAAAAAAAAAACGAGTCATGGACTTGGCTTGTAGTTGTCTCAGGGTCTCCTATAAAAGGGGCAAGGTTATTGTTGCTCTTAAACTGGGTTACCCTATCCTCTTCCTCTCACCTGCTCAAGGGACTTCGAGCTCACTTTAATGTCAAAGTGATTCGATTACCATTCTAACTCAACACTGGTCAACGACGTAATGCATGAACGGGGCTTTGGTTCTACTAACCCCTATCTATGCTTCCTTTCTGGTCCTTGTCAATGAAAGAGCGATTTGCCTTTCATCTTTTCTCTACACTTTACTCACATTTAACCACATCAATCAGCGACTCATCTCAAACCCAGCCATTTTCATCATTCTCAGTTAGCATCGTCCTAGTCCATTTCGCCTAGTTTCTATGGACACCAGTACACATGGAAACTACCGACTAGACCCAATTTATGTTAAGCATAAACCAATACTTGCTGAAGCATAAATCGACTTCTATTCATTCTTAGCATACATCCATCGCGACTATGGAAACTTGTTAGGGATGAAAGACTCTCGACCAATTCTACAGAATACACCATCTGTAGCATCATTTTATCCTTATCTTACCCTCGTCATTTCAACACATGACCAATCTCATCATCGACCAATCTTCTCAATTTGTCTGAACTACATTGGTCTGAGGCCCTATGACCAGGGCTATGTAGGCAGCACTCAGATAACACATCCTCTGAGGTTAGCTCGACCACCCCCGTTTGTTCGTCTCTTTGATGAACAAACCTTCTCTTCTGCGACCTTGACCTTAACCAAGACCAATCACTTTCTTTGTCTAAGACCAATCATTCTCTTTGACCAAGACCAATCATTTTCTTTGTCCAAGACCAATCATTTTCTTTGACCAAGACCAATCAATCCCTCTGACCCTCCCTCCCTTTTAGGGAGAACTACATCGGCCTGAGGCCCCTACGACAGGGGCTATGTAGGCAGCACTCAGTTGACATGGGGTCTTCTGAGGTTAGCTCGACCGCATCCTTTCGTCCATCCATCCTCTTGACCAACGACCATCCTTCGACCTTCGACCACTTCCAAGACAATGTTGCCTTGGTTGTTTTTGCATGTGTGCTACCTCACGGTTGGTTAGCAGAATTGTCCACAGACTATTTTTGACCCTTCGCAAGTATAGGATCACGAGCCAGTTGATCACTACTACTTGTGGCTTTTTCGTGTTTCTGGGAGCACTTCCTGAGCCCTAGATACCTAGAACACGACGACCATTTGGAGCTTCAGCTTAAATTGAGTGACCCGATCAGCAGACGACTAAATGCTAGGGCCCGATTACTTCAATTTTGGCACTCCTTGACCCTCGACATGCGACAATTTGACCCGACCATCCCGTGACGTGGTATACGCGCAATCATGACTTTTGCAGCGTTTTCACTCACTTTTCATCTTTCTCATCCATTTCTCTGTCAAATCGACACTCGATCTTCGGTTCCCTTCTCTCGACTATTGCTTTGAGGGGGGAACACCTCATCCCTTTTCTGGGGCAACCAACTCCTGTTTTTGTCTTACAGTTCGTCTAGAACAACCAACAAGACAAAAAGGGGCAAATGTAGACACCGCAAACGTGTCTGCACCTTGGTCCTCCCCCTTGGCCTTAAACCCCTATCCTAACACTTGACCTTGGCCCCCTTTCCACCCTACCCTTGCCACCTTGGATCCTCCCTTGAATCCCTCCACCTTCCCCCTAGCATTTATTAGGCCAAATCTCTTCTTTATCTTCCCCCCACGCCCATTTTGGCATCCTCGTGACCATTCTTCCCATCCCCCCTCGCTCGGCAGCGTGCAAGAATGGGCAAAGGCTATTTTTAGCCTCTGTCCCCATTCTGCGACCGCCGACGTCGGCGACCCTTCGGCCGACGTCGACGAAACTGCCGGCGTCGGCATCCTTCATTACCCCTTTCTGCATCCGTTGCAGCCCCCTAGACCCTTGAGCTCGAAAATAGACTTCTCTTGGTGCTTTAGCTTTTATCTCTCCTCTGTCTTGACCTCGTGTAATAGCAGCAACAGGTGAAAAGGCTCTGGATCAGGTATTCTCTTCTTGCAACAAGTCTTCCGTGGCTCCAACAACAGCACCTCCTTTCTTCAGTCAGCAAAAAGGTAAGCAAAGTCTATTTTTTTCATTTCATTTATTTAGTTTTCAGCAATCTATCCTATCTATTGTCCTCTACTCCCTCTGTTCTTCCCCCTGAGAGGCTGTAAAGCCTTCTCAGGTCCTGTCCTTTGTGTCTCTTCCTCTTCCCCATCCCCCTGTCAACAAAGACCTTGTATAAGGCACCCTACCAGAGCTAGACCACTCCCCAGTCCATCTAAATTTGTCCCTGAACTCTGTCTCACCTCCGTTCATGAACCAGACCTGTCCACAGGCCAGAAAGCAACTCAGACCCGACTACAGGCCATAACCCCGACCGACGCCGGTCACTACCCCAACCGACGTCGGCAGGATAGCCGACGCCGGCAGATCAGATAACCAACGCCGGCAACATTTCCGACCTCGGCGACTGTCTTCAGCCCAACAGCTCCTTCAGGTAATCATTTTGGTATTTTCTTTCCTTTCTAATTTCTTTGTCACTTTTGTATTCTGGCATTCTATTTTTTTATCAGTCACTTATCTTATCAAAACAGTGGGTTGACCTCCCTTAAGGAAGTTTTTACACTTCCGGGAACAAGCTTTTGCTTGGCAACCCACTGCCTATCTATCTAACATTTTCTTGTCCAAGTTTCCTTTTTTTCTTGCAGGTGTCATTCCTCCACAACCAAAGAGGAGTGCTCACAAGCGTCTGGATTTACGGTGCGCAATCTTTAGTCCAGGTACTTCCCAAGCCTTGTCCATTACTTCTTTGTAGTTTCTTCTTTCTCTTAGATCTGAAAAGCGAATTTTGAGTGGAAACAGCTGACTGAAGAATGGAGAAGCTGTTGTTGGAGCCACAAAAGACTTGTTGCAAGAGGAAATCCCTGATCTAGAGTCCCTGCCCCTGTTGCTGCTGTTACACGAGGCCCAGAGAGAAGAGAGTCGAATGCCAAAGCGCCGAGAGGATTCTGTTTGTGAGCTCAAGGGTCCAGGGGCTGCAACGGATGCAGAAAAGGGGTCTTGAAGGCTACTGATGCTGGCAGTTTCGCCGACATCGGCCGAAGGGTCGCCGACGTCAGCAGTGGCAGAATGGGGACAAAGACTAAAAATAGCCTCTGCCCATTCTGGCATGCCGCCGGGCAAGGGATTGTGGGAAGAACGGTCATGAGGATGCTTAAATGGGCATGGGAGGAAGATAATGAGAAGATTTGGCATAATAAAGGCTAAGAGGAAGGTGGAGGGATTCAAGGGAGGATCCAAGGTGGCAAGGGTGAGGTGGAAAGGGGGCCACTTAATTAAAATATTTAAGTTATTTTAATCAAATGAATGGAGAGGACTAAGGCCAAGGGTTAGGATATGGGTTTGAGGTGGACAAGGGGGAGAACCAAGGTGCAGACACATTTGCGGTGTCTACAGAGGGTGTAGAAGAAGAGGCAAATCTTAAGGGAATGTTTTTAGGATATTGTTTGATTGATAATAAGTGGTAGTAAGGGACAACAATACTACAAAGCACTAATAGTCTGCCCACCCCTTTCTTGGTGTACCCTTTAAGGTGTGCACTTAGAGAAATTAAGACTCAATGGGTTCCTTCAAGATAGAAAGTATTGGTAATTGATAAAGTTTGAAAATATTACATGTCACTCAAGTGAAATGAACCCCTAACACCATCTAGGTGCCCCTTTCTTCTTTTATTCTATGCTCATACAATGAAATCTAAAATTTCTTTTGGGCTTAAAATAAACCTTTCATCATTGATAGGTTGCTTATTTTAGTTCATTTAGTTAACTTAAAATCAAAGTAATTAATCATAGTTTCACTCTTGTTATCACACACTTTACCAAACCAAATAATCAATCAACACATCAAAACAAAATTGAGACAAGGCCCGACTAGGATTTCATCATCTAGTAGTAACCTTACCCTTTATCGATAATCCCACTTGGAGGTCATTACTAAGTGGAGAACCAACTCATCTCTTTAGTTAAGTTTAAACTCTAAAATTTAGTATATCTTGGTTAAGCACTCGAAACCCTTATTGCTATGGTGTGTGAAGTGAGGGGGTAGGTCCCAATATCAAGCCATGTGAACCTTTAACACCTAAAACCAACCTTAGATTTATTCTTTAGTACCTGATCTATAAACCAAATTTCTTCTTCACACTTTATAAGGCATAAGCCAAAAGTAATATAAAAATAATCCCAAGTTTTAAATGCACTTTAGTGTATTTTTTGATTTCCTTATGATTCTTTTCCTTTTGCTTGCTTTGTATTTGAGTTATGAGCTTTTCATCATTTCTTTTCTCTTTTTTACATGGTCTTTACTAGACAATAATTAAGGAATCAAACCAACCAAGAACCACCATATTCCTCTTCCTCTTCTTCCATGATGTATACTTATGATGTTGAGTGTTTTACTCATCTTTCCCCCCTCCTATCATGCCTCAAATAACTATCAAGGGTGATGCAGATTTCATTACCTTCCTTAACAACAACCCTATAGCCCTTCAACATTATCTCAACACCTTAGCTCACTGCACCCCTATTGCTTTGGTTATTTATATAGATCCACCTTATGGTATGCCTCCCCATTTTATGGTTTTTGCTACCTCTACCCAACCTATGATCACCCAAGCATCTTATTCCAACAATATCCCATCCACTTCCACTACCTAAACTTAATCCAACATCCCAACCAATAGCCAAACATCCCCTACACCAACCAACACCTCCAACATAGGAACAAACTCACCTCTTGTTACCCATACTTCATCCACCATGGGGGTATCTTCTACCCCTATTTCCACCATTATCCTTATCACTACCAATCCACCAATTTCTACCCCACTTCAAAATTTGGTGCTTTTTATACCTCCTACCCTTCCACATATTAGCACAAGAGTTTCCATTGAATCCCAACCATCTACCAACCCATTCATACCTCCAAATCAACCCATATCAATCCATCGACAAATACACATAACATCATACCAATATGTTCCTAACCCACAAGGATACATGACACCTCCTACCCAACCTTTTATGCCCATTAACCCTTATGTGGCACCATCCAAACCTTCAATAACCACATACCAATATGTGTTATCTTCTCAAACTTCTACCACTTATCCATATATTTATTCCACCCAACCTTAACAAAACTTACCACATAATTATGGAGCTTCCAAACCTCAAATAGATTTGGTTAAAATGTTAATGGACAAAATGACCAACCTAGAATCATCTATCTTTGGGGCTCATAACCTTTGATCTTATGATCAAATCTATAATGAACCTATCCATACATCCATCCCTATACAATCTTATCCTTCTCAATGGGAATTACCCAAGTTTTCCAAGTTACAAAACAAAGAGGACCCCAAACAACACTTAAGATCCCTTTGCCATTCTTTTATTTAATTGCATATGATGATGCTATTCTTCTTCATACTTTTTCCATGTCTTTATCAAGACCAGCCTTAGATTGGTATAGTTATCTGACCAAGCACTCCATATTTTCCTTTTCCCAACTTTTCCAATTATTTTTAGATCATTTCTTAGTCAATATATCTAAAAAGGCCTCTATTACTAACCTCTACTCCATTAGGCAATTTGATGACGAATCAATTGCCGATTTTGTAACTAGATGGAGAGGTCTTATAAACCAAATTTATTTTTCCTTACCCTAACCTGATTTGATTGAACTCTTCTCTCAGGGTTATGCCAAACACATTTCCCCTACTCTTCAAGTTCAAACATTCAAGAATTTTGATGAGGCTTTCACCATGGCCCAAAAATTAGAAATTAGAGTAATTGATGAGGGAAAATTAAAATTACAAAACAAAAATTATAGATTTAAATCTAATGATCCTTCCTCAACCAAGACCACCAATCAATCCAACCATACTAACACAAAACCGAATTCATACTCAAACTTGATTGTCCTTAAAACTATTCCACCACCAACTATCAACCAACCCAACCCAACCAATTCATCTAACTTTTCTAACCAACAAAATTGAAACCAAAAATGAGTTGGTCCAAAATAATATACTCTAATAGGGTAGTCTTATGCTTTAATTTTGGATAAATTACTCAAATCAAACATTATACAACTTCCTCCCATAAAACCTCCCCATCAATTTGATGATTTTTTCCTACATTTGGTTGGCACAATGAGAATGATCTATGTGCTTTCCACCGCATCATTGGAAATGTTGTTAGTAAGTGCAACACCTTTAAAACTATTGTCTAAAACATGATTGATAAGGGATATCTTGTATTTGATAATCCTAATGCACCCCCAAATCAGTCCCTTCACATCTTTTGTAAACCTTTTCCCAACCATGCCCCTTCTACCAACTATGATGATAATAAACTAGAATCATCTCATGCTTGTGAGGTCCATATAGTTAATGTCATCATCAGTGAACCTATTATTTAGGAGACCATTACCTCAACTACCTCTTCCTCCATTACACTCATTGAAGTGGTGGAATCAGCTTCTATTCCTTTGGACACCCAAATAGAGGAAGCAACCGCCACTCTTTTTTTACTTGATGAGACTATGGACCTATCCACATCTCATTTGATAGAAATACCAAAGGAGGCAACCATTGCTTCAACTAACTCTTCCTCAGCTTCACTCATTGAAGTGGTGGAATTACCCACCATTCCTTTGGACATCAAAACAAAGGAAACAACCATCTCTATTCCTTCACTTGAGGCCATCACACCTTCCTTCCCTATCCTAGAACCACCCCTTCTCTCTTTGGAAACCATCCCAAAATAAGAGATCACCTTACCTACACCTTCCATCAAGGAAACATCCTCTCAAATCTTGGAACCTTTCATCAAGAACTTAGGTGAAGAAACCATTCCCACACCTCAACCCATGGGCTTAACCTTTGAAACCAATGACCAAGGAATCAAACCCATTTACAAGCCTTTTTATAGGTTAGTCTAAAATCTAGATTTCACTTCTCAACCCAACCTAGATAGATCCACCTTTTGGCATCATCTTGGACTCCCTTACCAAGACAAACCTAAACCTTCAACCTCATTTTCATCCACCATGAAACCTATCATTACCTCAATACCTTTATCAAAGCCTTCTCCTTCCAAAACCATAGGAGAGCCATCCAACCCACCTTCTTATAAAATTGTCAAATCAACTTATGCCTCTTTAACCAAACCCATCAAAACTCTAGGAATACTTCTTACACCTAGCCTTGCTCACCCATATTTGAAGTTGGACTTAACTCCATCTATTACACCAAAGAAAACCCCAATCAAACCAACTAAGAAGGTGGAAGCACCTAAACTACCACCTCAAACTAGAGTTATACCACATCCTTCACACTTTCCTTCTTTATTAGGACCTCATCCTTCTACCATCCCACAAGATTATCCTTATACTAAGAAGGTGAGCCCTCCTACAACTACCTATTAATTATCTAGTAGACCTTCCCCTTTTACTCTACCTGCACCAACCTCTACCAAATTATCAAACTCCCCATCATTTTTAACTAACCTATCTACCTCTACCTTCTTACCTATCTCCAAACCTTCACCATCCACCTCTAACTCCACCTCAAAACTAACCATCATAAAACAATCCTAACCAAAACCACCTACCAAAACCATTCCACCACCTACAACTTCCATAGTGAATCCTACTCCTAAGAAGGCTCCCACTCCTAAAACCAAGAACCTAATGCCATCAACACTTTTGATAAAATATTATTAAACCATTACACAAAGGTTATTTCAAACCTCTTTCTTAAACCTACCACCTATCAAACCTTTCAACCCTTCACATCTTAAACCATCATGGTTCAATGACAATTTGATTTGTTTATACCATAGGACACCTAGACACAATATGGAGAATTTCAAAGTTCTCTAAACACTTGTCCATAGCTTATGGGATGAGGATGATCTATTATCAAATGAACCTCCCTTAAGCCCATTACCAACCCAACCACCAACTCAACCCATCAAACATTTACCTACTCCTCCAATCTCATTTGAAAATGAGGAGGAACCAAAGAAACCATCTAGCCCAACACCTCCCTTAATCCACACTATCCATATGGTTACCTAATCTAGGTCCCAACAAAAGAATAAGGGAAAAGCCAAAGTGTCTATACCATGGCCATACCCTTCCACCCATTAGCCTTCCAATCAAAACCAAGTACCCTCACTTTTACCTTTAACTTCACCAAAACCCAAAATATCCATTTTGGGTGCCTCTCCTTCCAACCCTTCTGAATCCATCTAGCGAGTGGTTCTAAAACAACTTCATTAGACACCAATGAATATGAGCCTTTATAAGCTAATCAACACCTCACCCCATCACTTCCAAACATTGATAAAGTCCCTATAATTAATAGATGTTCAAGTAGAAGACCCTCAATCTCTTGCATCCTTTGTTAAATTCCTTCAACTTTATACCTTTGTCATCTTCTAAGATTTAAGAATACCCTCTATTCATTCTAAATATCATGACCCTCCCCTCTTCCTCATGACATACATCAATCAAACTTGCATAAAAAAGGGTGATGATTGATGGAGGATCTATAATTAAAATTATCTCCTATCATGCTTATGACCAACTCCAATTACATAAGAATATCATGTTAGAAACTATAGTAGTCCTCTACTCCTTTAATGATACTATGGCCACTACTTTGGGGATAGTCATCCTCCATATCCACTTGGGACCTCACATAATTCATGAAATATTTTACATTTTATAATGTGAGTTATAATACACCATCTTACTTGGATGCCCTTGGATCCATGCCATGAGTTATGTCCCATCTACCTTATATCAATGTGTCAAATTTGAACATGAAGGTCAAGTTATTACCATAAAATTTGACCCTAGTCCTTTCACATCATGAAATATGACATATTGGTCTAATGATGTTCTTCTTCCTCTTTAATCCACCTCACCACCAACCCTGTGCACTCCCATAAGAGTTTTGGCTCATTTGGGTGCAAAATAGCTCTTATTTGCCTTCTTGATATAATGATTTTTTGATAGTGTAAGATGTACATGCATTTTTGGGAGGTAATTTTATTACAACCTATTGTATGTCGAATTTTTAACCATCTCTAATTTGTTTGAGTCATTTTCATTGAGGCCATACAACCCTTTCACTCTCTAAAAACTGATTGGTCCTTGTCTATCCTACATCACCAGCATAACAACCTATAGATAAGTTTTTTTACCATATCTTGAATTTTGTACATCATTAGGACTTGAAATTTTTACCATCTCCCCCTAGTCACCATTAATGAGTTTAAATAGTTTTTGTAAGAAAATGACATTCATTTCCAAATGACACCTCTGCATATACCATAATAAAATGCAATTATTTAATGAAAGAATCATACTATTATGTAAATGGTGCAATGTATGTTACATGATTAAGGGTTGATAAAGACATTTTGGGTAGAATCAATCAAATCTACTGTATATTTACTCAATAGGGTTCCCACTATAGCTCTTGATGAAATAACTCCACATGAAGCTTGGTCAGGGAAAATTCATCTATAACACATCTTTAAGTCTTTGGATGCCAAGAAAGTATGTACATTCCCAAAGTGGAATGGAATAAACCTGATTTGAAAGCAAAAAAGTATGTGTTCTCAGTGTACATTGAAGAAGCACTTTCCTATATACTCATGGATCCAAAAATAATACAAATCTACGCTAGAAGGGATGTTGAGTTTCTTGAGAAGAAATAAGTAGAATATCCTTCTAAAGGATCACTTGATAAACAAGTAAGTCCCATAGATAATGTAGAATATGGAAATCTCCCAAATGAAGATAATGTTAATGATGATGGGAATAATGGTGTAACTCCACCACCTACAAGAACCACTAAATGTATTCTTAAGTGGTATACAAGTATACTAAGAGATACTAAACTGAACGGTGTTCCAGATACATCCACCATTGGATCAAAGACTCATAGTATAACTTGAGGAGAATTTAATTTGGCTTTAATGAGTATAATTATTGAATCTTTTGTCCATCTTCAGTTCAGGAAGCCCTACAATCAAAACCTTGGAAAGGTGTAATGGATGCATAATATAATTCACTAATGAAGAATAAAACATGGAAACTTGTAGACCTTACATAAGGGAAGAGGCCAATTAGATGAAAATGGATCTTTAAGACAAAGTAAAAAGCATATGGTAGTCTCTACAAGCACAAGGAAAGGTTTGTTGTAAAAGGATATGATAAAAAAGAAGGCATTGACTATGAGGAGACATTTGCTCCCATGAAAATATTACAACTATCAGGATGATTTTTGCTTTAGCCACACAGGTTGGCTAGAAAATCCATCAAATAGATGTGAAAAGTGTGTTCCTTAATAGAGACTTATATGAAAAAGTATACCTAACTCAACCAAAAGGTTTGGTCACTCCAGGAAAAGAAGATAAAATTTGTATACTTGTCAGATAATTGTATGGTCTTCATCAATCTCCCAGGGCATGGTATATCAAAATTAATGAGCATCTCTTAAAAAATGGGTTCAAAAGAAGTCCATATGATCCAAATCTCTACCTCAAATAATAAGGGGGAGATGATAATTATTTTTGTGTATGCTGATGATCTAGTCATCACCGGTAGTTCAATGAAGATGATTGAGTCAATAAAAAAGATCTAAATTGATCATTCGACATGATAGATCTTGGGCTTCTACATTATTGTATTGGTTTAGAATTTTGATAGAGATAAAATCACATATTTATGTCTTAGCTCAAATATGATAGGATAACACTTGAGAAGTTTCACATAATGGATAGAAAACCAATTGCCACATCTATGGAGATAAAACTTCAATGATCTTGAGCAGATCCACCACCATAAGTAAATGCAACTCTATATTAGCAGTTGATAGGGAGTCTCATTTACCTAAATTATACTAGGAGAGACATCATCTATGTTATTAGTTATCTATCTTAGTTTATGAAAGATCCCAAATTATTTCAATGGAAAGTATCAAAGTGGGTATTAAGATACATCAAAGGAACCATGGATTTTGGCCTAGAGTACAAGAAGAATGACAATTTATTATTAACATGATATTCAAATTTAGATCATGCAGGGAACATTGATGATGGGAAATCTACCTTAGGATTTGTATTTTTTGGCGATTTGGACCAAAATCATAGGGGAAAAAGAAGAAAACTTATGTTTCAAGATCCTCTATAGAATTAGAATATCACACCTTAGGAGGAGCTATCTATGAAGTAATTTGGCTCAGATATATACTTGAAGGATTTGGATTACCACAAAATTAACCAACAATTATTCATGTAGATAATGAAGGAGTACTAAAGCTTGTTCACAATCTAGTATTTCATGAATGCACTAAAAACATTACAGTGCAAGTTCATTTCATTCATGAACATGTTCAAAATAAAAACATCTAGCTCTAATATTGCTTGATAAATAAAAAACATATATATGTTTTCACTAAATCACTTACGTAGGAAAAACTTGAGGTATTTAGAGAATTTCTCTCTTGTTCACTTGAGACAATGCTGAATTAAGGGGGAAATATTAGGTTTAACCTAAGGGGTGATTAATTAACCTATATGTATTTAAATATGCTCACCCCATTAATTTTACTTAATTCTCACTAATTTTGCCTAATTACCTTATCCATTACCCTATTTAACCTTGTAATCCTAATCCCCATACCCATTACTATACCCCATGGAAACTTTAATATGCCTTAAAACTAATTAATCCCACCCTAATAAACCTTAACAAGGTTCATAACCTACTAACCTACTCCCTAATCTCACTAGCCAATTTAAAATTCAAGAAAATCCTAACTACCCACCCACCACCCTACACTGGCCTCTCCTAAACCCTTAAAAACCTATAAAGAGATTTCTAGAATTGGAGAATTCTAGAAATACATCCATTTCATCCCCCCTCCTCTAGAATCCTCTATCCTAGAGGATTCCATAGAATTAAAAATTTCATGAAAAATCCTCCAGCCTAGATCTTAATAGCCCAAAATTCAAATTTGGACCATAAGATCTTCCTCCACCATTATATAAAACCAAGACTACCTCCCTTGCTCAAGCTAATGAGAAATTGAATGAAAAAGTTCATGTTATAGTAACTCCATCAAACCATCCAAGCCCTTATCAAACCTTTAGCAACATCCATATCCTCTTGAAGCCATTGTCAAGTCTTGAAGCAATCCAACAAATCAAAAAATCAAGCAAGAGCATACAAGTCTCAATCTTGGATCGGAGTTGTGAAAAGGTAAAGGTGATGGTAAGAGAATTATAATCAAGCTGATTTACCTTTTCTATCCCTTCCTATTGGTGTCATTATTTTTTGGGTTTTTATTATCACTTTTGATAACATTTTGTTGAATCCCAAATTTGGTGCACATTTTGGCAACCACGGTGGGACAAACCTCCCTCATTTAGGCTAATATACTTGCTGGAAGATTTTCAAGTGATTGCAGGACCAACTAGACATGAAATCAAAGATGAATTTTTCACTTTCATGCATTTTAGGAAAGTCATAGTTTTGTCATCCTGAATAGCGATATCATCATCTCGACTCACAATATTTTTAGTTAGGCCACTAATGGTTAGGGTCTTTAGAAGGGTTTTAGGTTTTGATAATACCATGGCTTTGATAGTTACTATATTTCCCTGCTACTCATAGTATTGGAGATTCTAGTGGTAATATTGTCCCTTACTAAGGATTTTTCATTTTGATTATATCAAGCTAACTGTGTCCTTGCTGTTAGGTGTATTTGTTTGCTATGTGTAGGTCAGGGTGATATTTTACTAAAACTAAGGTTGTTGACACATTTTTGACAATCCCACCACTTTGTAAGTCATGGTATTGCAATGGTAATAGTAGTAACATAAATCCCAATAGTGGTATTGCAAGAAATAGTGGTTGACTTCATATTATTAGTTATCTTTGACCTCACTATATTTATATAGCCTACTTGTCTTCTGTAGTCTAACTTGTGTGTAGGAAAGGAGTTGGGAAGACCACTTTAGAGAAAGGGGAAGGTTTTACTGGTCTTCAAAAATCCCACAACTCTAGGAATAACAGTATTGACCTGTAAGTAGTGGTATTGTCATTTACAGTAGTGGTATTGTTTAATCATCACAAACTGGTAAGATTCCTACCTCATCAATTCTTGTTACCTCATCAATATTCAATCTAGTTTTCTATAGCAAAAATAGAAGTGTATTGGGTGTAGTAAGTTTCCAAAAAATCATCTTTTAAGACCAAGTATCATTTTTATCTAAATGCAACCTAACAAACATTTCTCTTCATATCTTGTCTATTATCATTTGTAAAATTTGAGTATTTATCTCAAAAGAACATTCTATCTTATAGGGACCATCAAAATTGAAAGACACTATTGGAACCATTATTTGACTAATTTAGGGGAAACTTATAATACTGCTACTTTGATAGTTGTATGATTGCCCTAAAAATAGTAGTATTGTCATTTTGAGTAGTGGTATATTATGATAGAATCTCTAGGGTTAGTTTAAGATTTTTATAGTTAGTTTAGGCTTATGTAGTCCCTTGCCTATCATTAATTGTATTAAAAATGAAGCCCTATAATTATTTTGATTTGTATAATTTTTTAGACTTATTAGAATAAATTTGACATAGGTATTCCAAGTCTTACAATACATCCATTTTAATCTATTCTTGAGTTATGGTTTCATTTATTCCATTAGTGGTATTACAGATAATCCCACTATTTGACATTAGCGATATTTGATCCTAGTAGCGGTATTGCCTATTCTAGTTGTGGTATTGCCCTGTGTACTTGCAAGATTGTAGTAGTCAGTTGATTAATATTTTTTATAGGTTTTGTAGGGATTTTAAGGAACCCCTATTGATTTCTAACCCTTTGTGCTTGTAATAAGGGGTGCCATTTTGATGGATTTTGTTCAACATTTACCATAGTTACAAAATTATGATTTGAATCAATTATTATCTTCTTAATTATAAATATTTGGTTGTTGTGTGTCTATTATTTGTACATAATTTGTCATATCATGTGAAGCTCACATAAGTAATTAAAAATGGTTAATTAATTGTATCATGAGCTTGCTTGTGTGCCTAATCCCCGCCTTAAGATAGAACATTACATGGATTTCATCACCGCGTACATGGCTTAGTATTTAGGGTTTAGTGTCATGGATTTCACCATCATGCACTAAACACACTCTATATTTCAATAGAGTATAACAATCAAGAGAGAATTATCGTTATGGTTTAAGAATAATTCCCCATAAAGGGTTTCATGGAGTGAAGATGATTAAGTCCATATACCCTAGGCAATCAGATAGCCTCTTATATAGACTTAGTCCCCAACATACCACTACATATATTGGGGACTCCCCTAGATCCTTTTGTATACTTTATCATAGGGGACTTCAGCCATAATAGGTGTTCCACAACTAGTGTCAGTATCAGTGCCCAAGTGACCATCAAGTGCAAGCAAGGTTGAGAGGGTTTGATCAATTTTGTAACAAGTCACTGGCCTACAACCTCACTTGTGTAGCCATTAGATGGCGTGGACATCAAGTTACACTCCCATATGGTTTACTAAATATGGCTATACTTTTGTATGATTATTTGGGTGTTTGATAAGCTAAGTCAGCCATACCTTTGACTTTTGTGTGTACATAACCTTAGAAAACCATATAGAGATAATTTCTCTGCATTTCATACCATTTTCCTAGTATCATTCCATAACTACTTTCTTCTACCCCCCACTTAGTATGCATTATTTATCATCATTCCCTATTCCATTCTCTCTATATCACTTTCATCATTATCCCTTCCATCCACCCCCATAGGTCATAATCCATAGAAATCCCCTATCTATTCATATTCATTTTGAGTATCACATACTATTCATACCATAAAACCTAGGCCCCACACATTATTCACATTCATATTCTCCTCATATCATCCACCCCATAGTCATAAATCCATTTCACACCTTTGTTTGTCATATCATTTCCCACACCTTGCTAATCCCATATTTTGACACATAAAATCCACCTCACATCCTTGAATACCCATATTTTGTCCATATAAATTCACCCATCTTCCATCTATCCTTACCTTATCTACCATTGCATTCATATTTCTCCTCTACTAATCTATACATATCATAACTTATCCACATCTTTATCCTTTTACCCATATCCTAAGACACTATATCATGTTCATCCCATATTAATACATCCCCCTTATGCATCTTAAAACATCTATTATATCTTACTCCCACCCTATCTCCATTATAATACTCACCTATCCATCCTATTATATTTTCACAATTAGATAGCCCTCTCGACCACATCATTATCACGAAAGTATATCCTTACCCATCCATATCATCTTTAAGTCATCCACATCCCACCTCTATTTATTGGTTGAACCATAGTCCATCCCCCACTTAGAATTTGATCCTTATTTTTCCACCTTTATTCCACATCTAATTCATCTCATTTGTCCATATACCCTATACCTATCTATATCCTTCCCCATCCCACTCTTTATATCATCCTATTGAATAACCATCTATATAGTCAATATTTTTATTTCCTCCCATAATCCATAAATAGTCCACATCCTACCACATCCCTAATTAGATTCACATCACTCATAAACCATCTTTCACCCACATAATCCATTTATCTTCTTTTCCCCGACATCATGTAACTCATCCATATTTATCCACACATCATATTTGATCACCCATATCCATTTTGTCTTATTCTTGTACCCACCTATCCCTAAGTAAATAATTATATATATCTTAGTTTTTCCTTTTTGACCCTTGTACATACCACTCATCTTAGTATATTTTGTCCTAATCATTCTCTCCCCCATCCACCTATCTTGTAATGTAGTCCTTGTCCACAACTTCTACACTAATCATATATATATATATATATATATATATCACTCCTATCCACTTATTTCTATCTCATCCCCACTTTGGATATTAGTCATTGATGAAAAACCAAACTATTGGTGGCCACTCACCCCTACATATCAATATTCATCTTCCTGTCATAACTAAGAGTTATTATTAAACATAGCCTTATAAGGTCTCAATCTAGCACCCATCCTTATCCTATTGTCTCTATCAAGCATCTTTGTTCCCTAGCATCTATTCACTCGTCCAGTTTATAATTGACAAAGATATTTGATCCCATCACCTCCTCATATTCTTGCTAGATTGATTTCTTAAAAGGCTCTTGTTTTTTGATAATTTCTAGTTGTCTCATCCATCAACATTCTCAATCCTTAACCACTAGTAATCTGATCTTTTGATTAAGACTAATATGTAAAAACACCCATATCATATTTCATCACACTTCATCTTCCCACTCTTTTATCATGGCCATCTAAACCTAATTTTAACTTCTCCTAGGACAAGGCTCAAATCAAGAAAAGCATGCTAGGATCCAAAACCCAACTTAGGAATATAAGGACATTCATAGTGATATACCCTCACCTCAAGTAGAGATCAATAAAAATAATCTCCTCCATAATGATGACATCCATCACCTCATTGATCACTACTTATATTAAAACTAAGATGAAGTATTAGCCCAAACCATAGAAATTGGGGATACCTTGCATCCAAACTATGATCACACTCATCTAAATAACATCATCTACCTGTCTAAGTCCCCATGATTATCAAGAATTATACCATGGGTTCTTAGAAGAAAAAGAAGAACAACTACCCCTTGTTAATCAACATATTGAGGTTAATAGGAGACATGCTATCATCGAAGACCACTTGTACCAAATAACACAACAAATTAATCTCTTCCTCCATAATAAAAAAACATCATCACTACAACACCATACCAACACCTCTAACAATGTCCAAAACTTTGATGATGCTAATAACAATCCCAATACATGCAACCATACCAATCACGTTGTCACTAATAACCCCCTTACCCATATTCCACAAGGAAGCCAAAATCAACTCATCAATCTAGTTGGGAATCCTACCTTTGCCTAAGAATGGAAGATGATGAAAGAAAACCTACAATAGGTGGATCCTCAGTCTCAAGCCCTTAAATTAAAAATATGAGGGTTTTTACTCATCATCTCTAGACATCAACATTCTACAAATCCCTTTCCCCTTGCATTTTGAAGTCCTAAAGTTTGAGAAGTATCAAGGAAAGGGGGATAAAAGGGACCATGTACAATAATTCTATGTCACATGCCATGAGGTCACATATGAAGATGATTACCTATTAAGGTTATTCCCCAAGAGTTTAACCAGACTAGCATTATAATGGTTCATGCATTTACCTAAAGGGTCAATCTCAAGCTTTGGAGAACTGATCGAGTAATTTGTTAGGATTTTCTCCTTCAACATAGAGCATGACATATCCATTATCAACCTTTATAACACAAAATAGATAAATGGGGAAAGCTTGGTATACTTCTTACAATGATGGTGGGGGTTGGAAAGTCACCTAAGATGTAGTGTGCTTGAGAAGGAATTAGCTAAAATCTTTGTCGACAAATTCAATATGGAACTAAAGTATCAACTAAAATTATAATGTACAAAGACCTTTGATGAAATCATAGAGAAGGGAATGCAGATCAAAAAGGACCTTATTGAAAAGGGAACTATCAAGTTGTTTTCTCGTAATGAGAAAAATCAAAATACAAAAAAAAATTCCTTTTCTAATAAACCTAAGGTCTTAGGTGATGGACTAACAGATTACAAAGCACAACATGTGCAGATAATCCAAAGAAAGGCTTCACACAATCACCTAATGTCTCCAATATTAAGGTTCCATAAGGAAGACCTAAACCTCATATAGGGAAAAGGCCCCTAATTGGTTTGGGGGTATCACTAGAAATTGTCTTAGAATAATTAATTGAAGCAAATATGATAACTCTGCCAGAGATTTGACCTATGGATAATCAATAACCTAAACCTGATTAGTACCATGAGGATGAATATTGCAAATTCCATAGGGTAAAGGGGCATGACACTGAGAATTGTATATAGTTAAATCATTATATACAAGACTTAATTGAGAACGAAGACATAGAACTTGAAAGGGAACCTATTCCAAATTAGTCAAGAAATGGATAACTTAGAATCTATAAAGATCCTCTTCCAAAACAAGAGCAAAGAAATTAGAGGCCATGATGAGACCAGGGTAAGACATTATCCTCCAATTACACCAATTATCATGTTTTCCCCTATCATTACATTAAAATCATAAAAAAATGGCAAATTTTTAGATCCACCCCATCCACTTCTCCCATCTTGAAGATTATTTGAGCCACCACCAATTGCACCATCACCACTCAGCATAATAAAATAGTCATTCCAGTAGTACCTCTGTAACAACCTTCTACATCATCTACTTCACCTAAGGGGAATACTTATAGGAAAACTACCAATGGGTCAAAAAAATCATATGATATCATTCAATAGTTGGAAAAGACCCTTGCTCAAATTTCCCTCATGGATCTCCTTAAGACATCCACCTCACATCAAGAAATATTAAACCAAGTGATCAAGGATTTAAATGTGCTGAGTGACCTAGATACAAATCAATTATAGGAACTTGTGGCACATATATCCCCTTCCCCATAACTCAACTTCAGTGCTCAATATTTATCAACAGTTGGTCCCCATCATAATTATCAACTATACATCAAAGTCACCATTACACATAATCATGTCTCCCACATCCCTATAAATGGAGGATCTATGCTTAATTTGTGTAATGTGGACTTCCTAAAAAAGATGGGGTACTCAAAATCATCACTCAAACCCACCTTGATTATGACAAAGGCTTATTATGATATTGAAAGACCATTAGTAGGGTCTATCTATCTCCCTGTCATTATGGGGCCCGTGGTGCATCAAAATTTGGTACATGTAGTTAATGTGGATTTACCATATAATATGCTTCTCAAAAGACCTTGGATTCATGAAATGCAAGCCATTCCATCTACCCTACTTCAATGTCTCAAGTTTCCTCATTCAGACATGGAGGTAACTATTCCAAGAATCATTGACCATCATAGCTTTCAGATGGATCAATATATCTCCCCATAACACCATGCTGAGAATACTATCCTTAGTCCAAAGGATGCAAAATATATTTCTCCTAATTAAATAACATCCACATTCACACCTAAACTAGAGTTTACCAAACTAAAAATCACATCCACTGTTTGCAAAGAATATGAATATAAAACCTTATGCATTGGCTATTTTCTATTATCTCCCCGTAGCTATGACTTCCATGATAAGAAGGAAACTAAATATTTTTGATATCAATTTGGGCCCAGATATTTTGAAAGTGTAGAATTTTTATTTGAGGAATATGTTAAAGATGGTGATGTTTCTTGGCTTCTCCTTGATGATGACATGGTTATTTCATCTGAACAACATTACCCATGGTCCACCATATGATGGAAAATATGAACTATAAAGGCAAAGGATTAGGCAAGGAAGAACATGGATGATTGGAGCCAATTGAGGTCCAACAGAATTCATCCTATTATGGTCTAGGCTATAAACTATGTGGTAGTGACTCGATCAATATCATCATGTATTATATCTTGGATAATGAGCAATCTCTCCTCGATGAAGATATTGAAATAGGATTTGTGTATAGTTATTTCAAAGAGTTAGATACTAAAAACCTCTTTCTTGATACTAACATATCCACTATTAGTGTCTCCCTCTATTACCCTGCCCTCATAGACTAGGACTCCAAACAAGATCCTACCTTTGATATGTTCTAAAATGATGAGGCCATCCTCAAATACTTGGGGGTAAGAACTTTATACCATCATGTAATGATAAGAAGGGATTCTCTATCAATTTATGTGAATCAACTTATTTTGGAGAATGACAATAATTGCATATACAAGAAGAAGAAGAATGTTCTAAAGATGATGAGGAGTCTTCTATAGAGCTAGATGACATCCCATTTAATTTCATTCAATCCGAAGATTACCTAGATATTAATACTAAGTTTCCCATAATTTTTGCCTCTAACATGCCAAAAGTCAAATATCCCCCTTATCTCCAAGAATAATCACCCTCACTCATCGAGGAAGTGACAAAAATTAACATTGGAACTGAAGAAAATCCTAAGATAGTAAAACTAGGGTCATCTTTTACTCACTCAGAGCACAAAATTCTTAGCACATTATTAAGAAAGTTTATTTACATGTTTACTTGGAGCTATGCAGAAATGCCCAGCTTGGATCCTTCATTAGTGGTCCACCACCTTGATGTTCATCTTAATGCCAAACCTATTAAAAAACTGTGTAAAATGCATCCAAAGGTGGCACTTTTGATTAAAGAAGAATTACAAAAGTTTTTGGAAGCAGGATTCATCTACCCCATAGATTACTCTGATTGGATATCTAACATTATTCCTATTACTAAACCATAGGGTGACATTCAGATATGTATAAATTTTTGAGACATTAATAAGGTATGCCCAAAATATGACTTTACATTACCTAACATGAATATGATCATGGAATAAATAATAGGGTATGAAATTTTGTGCCTCATAGATGGATTTTTGGGCTATAACCAAATCATTATCACACCTGAGGATCATCATAAAATGGCCTTCATCACACCATGGGGTACATTCTACTATCAGGTCATGCCATTTGGCATAAAAAATGATAGGGCCACCTATCAATATGTAATGAATATCACTTTCCATGACATGATGCATGATATAGTGGAAGATTATGTAGATGATATCTTGGGAAAGTCACAATTGCAAACTGAACATCCTACTATCCTCAAAATGATATTTGAAAGACTATGAGAATATAAGGTGTAGCTAAATCCTAAGAAGTGTGTCTTTAGTGTAACATATATAAATTTTTTAGGGTTCATTATCTCATGAAGAGGAATTGAAGTGGATCAAGAAAAAGTCCAAGCCATCACTAAAATTCCACCTCCATGTACACTCAAGCAACTGTGAAGCCTCCAGGGTAAGCTCCAGGCAATCAAGCAATTTATTTCTTAGTTTGTTGATAAATGTCACCCATTTACCCATCTACTTAAGAAAGGGGTCAGATTCTATTGGAATGAATAATGCCAAAAAGCTTATGAAAGTCTTAAACAATACTTGGCAAATCCACCTATTTTATCACCTCTAGTTTTGGGAAAACCTTTACTCCTATATATCTATCTACTACACCATGTGCCATCGATGCATTATTGGCTCAACATAATGATAAAGATGAAGAATAGGCAATTTATTATCTCAGTCACACACTCATATCATATGAGTTAAACTATACACCAGTAGAAAAGGCCTATTTAGTTGTTGTCTTTGCATCATGAAATCTTTAGCATTATATGCTCAAAAATCAAGTACAACTAATATCCAAAGTTGATCCTCTTAAATATTTATTATCCAAAGCAACATTAACAAGATGAGTAATGAAATGGATCATGTTACTAAGTGAAGTTGACATTGAGTATGTCAATCAAAAATCTATCAAGGTACAAGTCATCATGGATCAATTTGTGGAAGCATCACTAGAGTCAATCGAGCCACTTATAACAACATTCCTAGATGAGTCCATCATGCATAAATCACAAAAATAAGGCTATAAATTGTATTTTTATGGGTCATTCAATACTCATGGATCTGGGGCAGGTATCCTTTTGGTCACCCTACAAGGTGACCTTATTCCAAAGGCATTCCATCTTTCTTTCCCCTACACTAATAATATATCTAAATATGAGGCCCTCATAGCAAGACTATACCTTGATATCCAATGGAATATCCAACACTTAAAAGTATTTGGAGAATCATAGTTAATCATAAAATAGGTTAATGAATATTTGCAAATAAAATATGATAAACTGATTCCTTACAAACAATTAGTAGATCAACTAAAAACAAGTTTCCAATCCATCATATTTGAGTAAGTACCACAAGGAAGTAACAAGGTACCTAATTCTATGGCAACTCTCAGCTCATTAATTGACCTTCCTAAAGATGTCTTAGAAGGACATTTTTGATTGAACATTTTCTCATTATATCCCATAAATCATTAGCCCCCTTTCACATTTGTTCTATAAATAATCCTAGTCTACCTTGGTACCATGACATCTATTAGTACCTTCATAAAAATATCCTCCCACCCAACCTTAACCACCATCAATGAAAAACTTTCATCTATTAAACCACCCATTACACCATCCTTAGAAGCACACTCTATCGATGTGGTTATGATGGAGCCCTGCTATGATGTCTCACATCGAATGAGGCAACTCATGACGTCAAGGAGGTCCATGATGGTATTTGTGGAGGGCACATTAGTGGAATGGCCTTAACTAAAAATATCCTCTACACTGGATATTATTGGTCAACCATACACTGGATATTATTGGTCAACCATGGAGTAAGATGCATGTTGATATGTTCAAAATTACATTGATTGTCAAAAGCATTAGAATCTCGTTCATACACCAACACAAGAGCTACAACCTATTATGATCCTGTGGCCTTTCTCTATATGGGGCTTAGATTTGATTGGCAAAATTAATCCCACTTCATTGGATGAACATAAATTCATTATCACATATATAGAATACTTCACTAAGTGGGTAGAGTTAATGCTATTAACATATATAATAGGCCTCCAGATTTCAAAATTTATCCTTAATCAAATAATTTATCGTGTTGGCATTCTTGTCAATATAATATCGGATAATGATAAATCCTTAAAAAATCAAGATGTGGAAGCCTTATGCTAAAAATATCACATTACACAACATTTTTATATCCCATATGACCTTGAAGGCAATGGTTAGGTAGAAGAAAAAAATAAAACACTGATCAAAATATTGAAGAAGACTATCAACCAAGTGGGGCATAACTGGCATACTCAACTTTATCCTACCCTATGGGTCTATCACACTAGTTTTCTCACACCTATGGGAGTTAATCCCTACACCTTGGTATATAAAGTTGAATCTATACTCCTCATGGAAGTAGAACTCCCTTCTCTTCATCTCTCACTATGGGGCATCGTCACTAATCACAATCTCCAACAAGAATGCCTGCAAGAGTTAGAACTCCTGGATGATAAATGACAATGAGCTCTAAATCATTTAAAAGCCTATCAAAATAAGCTTAAGAATAAATACTGTAAAAAGGTCCAAACCTGGTCATTTGTAGTATGTGACCTGGTTCTTAAAGAAAATTATAAAAATACTAATGTAGACTGGGATAAGAAGGGAAAGTTTGAAGCTAATTAATTAGGCCCTTATATTATCATTGCTAAATTTGGATCAAGAGCTTACAAATTAGCCACAATGAAAGGAGATGATTTAGATGATCCCATGAAATCCATGCATCTCAAGTGATTTTATGCCTAGTCTCCACATCCATATCCTTCGTCTATAAGGTGCCTCCTCCATCCATTCCCATCCCCTAAAAAAAATTAAAAAAATGTCTAATGGTAAAAACCAAATCATTGGTGCCTTAGGTAAGTACTATGGTGAAAACCAACTCCACCATAGTAATGATATCTTGACCTTGGTCTCAATAGTGGGAATCTATCAAGAAAATCAACAGCAAGGTAGTATCATCATTTCAGTAGGTGAAGAAAGGGATATCCAAGGACCACTTGTTAAAGGGATCCTCCTAAACATAATATCCACACTTGGGAAACCATGTATCCCTTCCCCAAGTATCATCTCAATCTTCACTATCCCTATCATCCCTTTTCAAGTCTTCTTTGACAAATATGTCTCTTTTTTAGCCTCAGCTAGTGCATACAAACATTTTGTCAAAACTGCCTTATCTATATGCCTACATTTCATCCCTTCCCACTATCATTGTGGAGGGTCATACTATAATAAAATCATTCTCTACCTAAGGAAATATTTTTCATCCTAAATTCTAAAATATCATCTGGATCCCTACTTTTGTAGCTTATTATTTGAGCCCTATCCTAAGACTAAGTCCTCAGGAATCATACAACTTGTAAATACTTTGTATATCCTTTAACGTCTCCTATCCACCCATTATCCTAATCTTATCACCTACATCATACCTTATCATCACTAATCATTATCCATTACATTTTGAATACCTCATCATCATCACTTTCTAATCACTAAATCATCATCATCATCATCAGCTATCCACTAGCAAGAACTACATTGGCCTAAGGTCTTGTCAGACTATGGAGACAGAAAATGGTCCTATTTTCCATAACCAAGGGTAGATCAACCACTATCTCCATCATACTACACCCTCATCTACCCTATCGATATCCATCCATTATCATCTTACATAAATGGGTGTTTTAAATGTTTGTTTTGAGAATAGTTGTGTATGGTTGTGCTTATGAGTGTACTATTTTTATAATTAATTAGAAAAAGTTTTGTACCTATTTACTAGGGACAAAGATGGCTTGGATAACCATTGAGTATTCCCCCCCCCCAATGGGCATCCTTTAAAATGGATTCCCTTTCAATGCATCACTCTTCTAATGCTAGAGGCCTTTCCATAACCATTGGCATGTTTCACAAAGATGCAACAACAAAAAGGATTGCATAAATGGATGACTTGGTAACCTTATAAAAGAGGTAATATTGATCATGATCCCACCCACATCCTACCCTAATCCAACAACCAAAACCCTCCTATTTATCCACTATACCTACATGGTGCCTGGTTCCTATTTGGACTACAATACTAATCAAGGGGATGAAATCTCTATTGAGAAAAACGGATAAAATACTCACAAAATATCCATCACATCCATAATCAATCCATCATAACCCATAATATATATTGAACTAACCATATCATGAATCTATCATACAATCCATTTAACATAAGCATAATAATTTAAACCATGGCTCGTCATATCCATATATTACACACATTACCCATCCATAATAAACTATAATATAAAAACATCACATCACTACATAGTCATCATTAAGGTCATCTAAAGAAAAGTACAACAATAATCTCATCCATAAATTAAACCATCTCATATAAGCATCTACCATAACATATTCATACATCCATGATCTACAAAATATCACATGTGCACTAACCAAAATAACATCAATTAAAATAACATCACATTTGCACCTCATCATAATGTCAATGCAAAAATAACATCATATATTCACATATACCACTAAAATTAAATAACATCAAATCATCATTAGCTCATAGTACATCAAAAACATCACATACCCATAACCTATGAAAAATAACCAAATAGTAATCATCATAATTATCAAATGACATAAAGGGCATCACATCAGATAACATCATCACCATATACAATTATCATCAAGCACGTCATATTCACATAACAAAAAATATCATAAATAACCACAAATAACATCATCATATGCATAACATCATCATAAATAACACTAGGTCTATCACATCATCACAGTATCATAAAGCATGAGTCAAAACAATGAACATCATCATAAATATAACATCATAACATCACAAAAATCCATGCACCATCTCATCATAATACCATCCATGGAAATATCAAAATAAATCATCGTACATATATCTAATGAATAAAAATACAATATCCACATGGGATCCATGCCAAAAAATATATGTATAAGCTACATGAAGCCCATGGGGAATGAATGAGCTATAGTATACCCTTGATACATATACATAAAAAAATGTCCAAAAAATGTCAAGATTGGGGTGATGATAATGGTCTCAACCCTCAGCTCTTGGATGGTTGACAAATTGATGACTGGCTAGCCCAGAAGGATCCTGATCACCTCTTAGATAGAATGATTGCCTCATTTAAAGTCTTGTAGTATTGATCCTCCTAAGTAATCAGCATAATCTAGCTCATAACACCCACCATCCCCTATCCCTGAAGCCCCACATCTGCCATGTCTTGGGCCATCTCCAAAATTTCCATCTCACTCTATAAATCCTAGATGTGTGTTTGTAGGAGGACTATCTAACCAAGGACTCCATCCACCTACCCCTATAAAGATGTAATTTCAGTATGGGCCTACCCAAACTAACTATCTCACTGAGCAAATTGGGTCTATAAAGAGGGGATTTATGCATCCCTCTAGCTAACTTGTGCCTATAGCACTGCTATCTACCCATCCCTATACAATACCTAACCTTGTAGTAATCCTACCTATGTTTGGAGCTGGTCAAGGTCTCCATATCTTTGGGTGATGCAAGTATACAACAAATGAATCTCTCCTTGCACATGTGTCAATCTCTCATCCTCCTGCACCCTCAAATTTTACACATGACATGTAGTTGGTTCCTCTCTCTCAAAATCCAAATCCCATCCTAGAATCTTTAATCAAGTGACCATCCAGGTCCATTGCCCTCCTTGCATGCTCCCTCGAGGGGGCATCAACATCATATCCCAATCAATGTCAAATCCCAAATTATGGTTTTTATTTAAAGACTATTACTTTTCCTCGCTTATAACACTCTTTTAAAGAGGGGTAAAATGTATGCATTTAAATATGCTTGCCCCACTAATTTTACTTAATTCCCACTAATTTAGCCTAATTACCATATCCTTAACCCTATTTAACCTTTTAAGCCTAATCCCCATACCCATTCCTATACCCCATGGAACCTTTAAAATCCCTTAAAACCAATTAATCCCACCTTAATAAACCTTAACAAGGCCCATTACCTACTAACCTACTTCCTAATCCCACTAGCCAATTTAAAATTCAATAAAATCCTAACTACCCACCCACCACCCTATACTAGCCTCTCCTAAAACCCTAAAAACCTATAAAGAGATTTCTTGAATTGGAGAATTCTAGAAATCTCTCCATTTTATCCCTCCTCCTCTAGAATCCTCTATTGTAGAGGATTCCATGGAATTAAAAATTACATGGAAAATCCTCTAGCCTAGATCTTAATGGCCCAAAATTTAAGTTTAGACCATAAAATCCTCCTCCACCATTCTATAAAACCAAGACTCCCTCCCTTTCTCAAGCTAATGAGAAATTGAATGAACAAGTGCAAGCTATAGTAACTCCATCAATCCATCCAAGCTCTTATCAAGCCATTAACAACATCCATAGCCTCTTGAAGCCATTGTAAAGTTTTGAATCAATCCAACAAAACAATAAATCAAGCAAGAGCATACAAGTCTCAATCTTGGATCAAAGTTGTGAAAAGATAAAGGTGATGGTAAGAGAATTCTAATCAAGCTAATTTACCTTTTCTATCCCTTCTTATTGGTGTCATTATTTTTAGGTTTTTATTATCACTTTTGATAATATTTTATTGAATCCCAAATTTGGTGCAAATAACCATTTAAAATAAATGTAATTGAGTAAAATTTTATTACTAATAAAAGTTAGGATTATTGAATAAATTTGTTTAATTGAGTGTTCTATAGTTCATTTGTAAAATTATTATCTCTGAGGTTGTAAGATTTTTCATTGGGATAAGATAATGCATGTTAAAGTATATATTTCATTGGTATTTCTCACATTTTCTAGTGTCTTAGCTAGATTTTTCATCTTGTAGTGAGTTTTTCCTATGTGAGGCTTTATCCCATGTTGGCCAAATTAGCTAGTTTAGTATTTTTCTTTGCCTATATATGCAAGTTCATTCATTTTTACTAGCATGCTTTGATAGGCTTCATTTCTGAATATATATGATCTTCTTATTTTTGCATTTTATATCTACAACTTCCTTTGTGATGTTTTGTTTCCAAAACTTTGGATTCAAGGGTTGGAATGATTTTACCATTGCTAACATGGTACTGGATCCCTAAATATGTTACAACCATCCATTAGATTTCAATTTAGATAATTTTATTCCACTTCCATCTTGTTGCTACTTCTTCCCTTGTCATGAAGAGGAAGCATAGAAGAGAGGTGTATGAGAAGATCTTTTTGCCCTTTGGTGCCTCTTTTTAGACTTTTCAAAGATTTTATTGTTTTGGAAGATTTTGTTACTTCTAAGGTAGTAAAATAGCATGGGGATCTTGGCACTATTATCCATCTTTGATGTTTTTTCATCCTTTGCTATCTTTAAAGCAAGGCATTGGAGTGATTTTGTGTTATGGAACGTTCCATTTCAAGACATTTCAAATATAGGCATTGTTATTTCTATTATTTTTTGTAATTTATACATATGAGCATTGGAGAGAATTCTTAAGAGACCAATATCTAAGGCATTAGAATAATTTATTTTTCCAAGGCATTTCATATTTATTAGGCGTTAGAAAAGACAAATCCGATTCTAGCTTAACACTTCCTTTTTTAAAGATATACATAGTGGTGTCATTATCTAGAACCTTGGCATTGAAGATATTAACTTGGCATTAAAAATTAGAGTAGTGTTTTAAATTTTCCTATCTACTAGCAAGAGGCATTGGAATTATGACTTTAGTGCTTTTGTTGTACTCTTTTATGCTAAGTTTATTTGGATATGCAAATCTGCATTGGTTTTTGAGTAATAAAGCATTGAAAGCCAAAATATTAGTGTCTTTCTTTTATTTTTAACCCAATTTTTAGATCTACTATAAAGTGGCATTAAAGAGTTGTAGAGACCTATGTTTTAGACCCACATTTATTCCCTTGACATAATCTATCTGCATGCTAAGGCATTGACCTGAAAAGTGGCATCTTGTTTTTCTCTTGCAAGAAACTTTTTTAGAACTACTGTGGCATCCCTCATCTCTTTCAACTTTTTTTTGCATTGAGATCCAACTTGTGTTGGATTTGAGAAATTGAAGGAGAATAGAGGCATCATTTTCCACAAGCAAGGGGCATCATATTTTATGCTAAGGCACTTTGGTTGGAATGGAGTTTGTTTTATGCTGCTAAAAGATCAAAGGTGTTGAAAGATCTATTAAACTACGGCCTTTGGAGGGATTTGAGATAAAAATAGCATTAATTACCGTTCCTTTCCTCTCAAAACAACTATTCATTCATTTTATTTGCATTAATAGTTGTATTTTTTTCTTAAGAGGAAGTCCAACTTGTTTGCACGTGTATAGGGGTCACCTAGCTAGTTATTTTTCACTTTAGTTGGATTTTTGAAGTCTATGAAAAAATTATGGTTCCAACAAGTGGTTGAATGGCTATGTTATTTTTTATTTTGGTCACTAAAATCTATTTGCAATGTTTTTTTAATTGTTCAAACCCATTTTATGGGAAATTGTAACACTTATAACTTTTGAACCATAACTCAGATTTGAATTCTATTTTTTTCAAAAGTGCATATTTTTTTATTATCTATCCATTGGTGTCATTAAATTTTAAAAATTCACTATTTTTATAAAGTGCCAAAATAGGTGGGATCCTATAATATAATGTTTTGGGGGGTTGTTTTGGTGTTGATTTTGTGTACCCTTTGCATTCTTTCTACTCTTGGTGATTAGTTAGCATGGATTCTACTTATGTTTTTGACCATTGTGAGCCTTTGACTACACATAATTACCACACATGGAAACCTCAAATATAAATAATCATAAAGTTTAAAGAATTATAGTCCCTAATGAATGAAACACGACCACAATTTACATCAAAATTTGAAAATTTTTAGCATCATTGTAAGTTTAAAGAATGTATGGGATTGATTAGGGGATATGTGAGTGATAGTATCTTGTTTCATTTTGATGGGTGTGATTCTCCATTTAAAATGTAGAATAAATTAAAAGGTTTATTTAGAAAAGTAGATCACTTGAGAGAAACATAGCTTGAAGTAGAGCTTACTTTACTAAATCTAGATGACTTTACTTCTTTTGTAGATTACCTCACAAATTTTAAGCATTTATTAAAATAGTTGAAGGGGAGTGGACTAGGTAAAAGGATGAAGAATGTCCATACTTAATCTTATTTAAGTTGAGTGGCCCATTCAATTTTTTTGCTTTTACCTTTTTCTATAGTATGGATGCATTAGGTACCACATTCAAAATTCCAGATTTAGAGTTTTTTATGAGAGACTCACTAGGAAAGAATCCAAATTGTCTCAACTTGAGTCTTCCACCTCTCAAAAAGCATTAGTGGCCTCAAATCCTATGTCTAAGGGAAAATCTAAGGGTAAAAATAAAAACACTCCTCCTCCACCTCAAAATACACCTAAGCCCACCAATACTACTTCACCTAAACACAAACCATTTTACAAATCCAAGAATAAGTCTAACCTATCTTGCTTCTATTGTGGGGTGACTAGCCATGAAGAGTCTAGGTGTTTCAAAAGAATAGAAAACTTAGAGGATGTTGTTAGGAAACATAAGATATATATCTCCACTCTTTCATCTCATGAGCATGGGAAAACACTTAATGTTGTTGGGAGATCATAGTTACCTATTTAAAATAATTGGGTTCTAGATTCTGGTACTTCACACAATATGATTTATACCAATGAGTCCTTTGTATCTCTTGGTCTGAATTCCACTTTTAATATTGAGGTTGGACATTCTTTATTTATTTATTTTAAGGGGAAGGGTGACATAAAACTAGATGGTAGCCGCATCTATGATGCACTATATGTTCCACACATCACCACCAATCTAGTTTTAGTATATTAGATTTTTCATTCTAGTTAGGGAAAGATAGTGACTTTCACACCACAAGGCGCTGAAGTTCTAGCTTTGTTAGAGCCACATACACTCATTGCACAGGGTGTTGTTGATCATAGTTCTCAACTTTACTATTTTGTGGGTTTGATGATACTCCTCTTCTAGGGATGTGTTTAGTTTCTCATGCAGATTCTAAGAGTCATCTTTGGCATGAGATATTTGGACACATAAACTATAGATATTTGAAGGAGTTGAGCACTCATAATATGGTAGAGGGTATTCCTATAGTTTTATATTTTGATGGAGTCTTCCCTAGTTTTGCATTAGGGAAATAACATTAGGATATATTTCCTAAGGGTGTGTCCATGAGAGATTTTTCACCACTTGATCTTGTACATAGTGATTTGGTGGTCTTTCTTACTCTAAATAGAGTTAAGTATGCACTTACCTTCATTGATAATTTATGGAGGTATACTTGGGTTTATTTCCTCAAGTAAAAGAGTGATGTCTTTGCTCACTTCAAAGTCTTTACGGATTTGGTCAAGAAATAGTCGTTGAGTTTCATCAAGAAGCTTCATAAAAATAATGGAGGGAGTACTTTAGTTGAGAGTTCACTAATTTTTTAGTATCCCATGGTATTTTTGAGTAGCATTTTATTTCACATACTCTACAACAAAATAGCTTAGCAGAGAAGAAGAACCAAACTTTGAAGGAGATGGCTAACTGCATGATGCATTCATAGTATTTACCTTCTATTTATTAGGCATAGGTATTTAATTATGAGAACTACATTTAGAACCACACATCATATCAATCACTTGAGCATATGAATTTAGAGGAGGCTTGGTCTAGATCCAAGATTGATGTATCATTTTTATGAGTCTTTGGGAGCCTTTCTTGGGCATTTATACTAAAGAAGAAAAGGAAAGCATTGGACAAGAAGAATAAAACTTTGATTTTTTTATGGTATTGTGAAAATGTGAGATCTTATCATCTTTTAGAACTTGATACTCATGATGTTCATTTTTGAACACATGTATAGTTTGATGATAATTTCACATCTCATGACTCTTAATCTTATTCTATGCCTTCTTCTTTCTATGATTCACCTCATCTCAACGATTCATTATTTGAGGAGCTAGTTCAAGAGATTCTTGAGGAGGTTATATAGGATGAGGATCTTGTTCACACTAATGTTGACACTATGACTAGGTGGGATAATACTAAAGTTTTTAAGGTAGCACCATTCATACAAGATATTCCACCTACTCAATATTATCGTACACATTTTATGGCTACTAAAATTTTATGTCAAGAAATCTCTAAGGATCCATAGTATTTAGGCTCATGGGATACAAGAATGGAATGATGTGATGATAAATGAGTATTCTTCATTAATGAAGAATCACACTTGGGATTTGGTCACTCTTCCTAAGGGAAGAAAGTTGGTTAGGTACAAATGGATTTACCACACCAAGTATGAAACTGATGCATCTATTGACAAGTATAAGGCATGTCTTATTTCCAAGGGATTATTGTAAGTCAAAAGTATTGACTACTCTAAGATTTTTGTGCCCATTACCAAGATGGATTATGTTCACCTTATACTTTATCTTATTACATCATATGATTGGCCAATATATCAGATGGACATTAAGAGTGATTTATTGCATAGAGAATTGTATGAGTAAATCTATATGGAGTATCTTACTAGGTTTTCTCATGATAATTCTCTTATTTGTCTACTTAGGAGGTCTGTTTATAGTCTCAAATAGGCCCCTCAGGATTGAAATTAAAAGATGGATTCATTCTTCTCTCCACTAGATTTATTCATTGACACTCTGATCCCATAATGTATATTCAATGTATTAGGGAGGACATTGTTATTATGGTCTTATATGTTAATGATCTACTTCTCACATGCAACTCCTCATCTCAAATTTAGACTATTTAGTAGGCACTTTTAGCATAGTTTAACATGATATATCTTGGTCTTTTGCATTTATTCTTTGGTTTATATATTTCACAATCAGATATAAGGATCTATTTCATTCATCAAAAATATACCATTGATCTTCTTCAACATTTTGGCATGGCTGATTGCAAGCCAAGTTCTTCTCCTTTTTAATTTGGAGTGACTCTCATTGCCTCTTGTGTTATTCCACTTTGTGATCCTACATTATATAGGTAGATGGTTGGGAGTCTTATGTATTTAACCCATACTCACCTTGATATTTCATTTGCAATTGGGATTGTATCTACTTTTGAACATGACCCTCATGATAGTCATTAGTAGGCTACCAAGGGGATTTTGACATATCTACGAGGCACTACTCATTTTGGATTACACTACATGAGGGGTTCTACTCAATTAGTTGGATATAATGATTTAGATTGGATAGGTTCCTCTTGATTACAAACATTACACTTCTATCTATATATTTTATCTTGGTTATTCACCTATTACTTGGTTGCACAAAAAGTAGCGAGCTATTACACTTTCATATATAGAGGATAAGTAAAGGGTAGTAGCTATAATAAGTCAGTAGGTTCTTTAGCTTCTTTAGTTGTTGACAGAGTTTAGCTTCATGCAGGATTCATTCACTATTTTTTTGGTGTGACAACTAGAGTGAAATTCATATATATCATAACCCAGCTGTGTATCAATAGACCAAGAACATTAAGGTACTCTTATCTTGGAGTACATATGCACTTCATTCATCAACACATTCAAGATGGTGTTCTTAGCTTGGAGTTCATTCTAAATCATTAACATGTTATAAATATCTTCACAAAACCTTTTACATCACCTCATTTCCTTGAGTTGTGTGGCATGATTAGCGTTTCATAATTTTTCCTTGGGGGGTGTTCATGAGAACATATTCCATCTTCATTTTATGGATACATGTTGTAAATGACTACCTTATTAGGTTTAATTGCTAGGACTCATACTGTGGATATGTCATTATTTATTCATTAGATTTTGTTAGTCCCTAGCTTAACTTGAGTGGGGGGGTGTTAGAGTATGTATTTCATGTGTATTTATTACATTTTCTAGTGTCTTATCTATATTTTTCATCTTCTAGTGAGTTTTTCTTTTGTGAGGCTTTATCCCACATTGGTTAGCTTAACTAGTTTAGTCTTTCAGTTTTCTTATTTATGCAAGTGCCTTCATTTATACTAGCATGATTTGATATGCTTCATTTTTGAATATATATGATTTGCCTTATTTTCACATTTCATATCTACAGCTTCCTTTTTGATGTTTTGTTACCAACACTTCATAGTCTAGGGTTGGAATGCCTTTACCATTCCTAATAATGCCTACTCTATTATACAGGGAATATTTTTAGCATTAATATTTGTATGAATTTATATTTCCTATAGTCATGAAATATAATAATGTTATTCCCATGTAATAGAAAATTATGTTTTATTGCACTAATTTGATCATTGTAAATTATGGAGACTTGTGAATGAATTATTGAAGTTGTAAACCATAGCTTGGTGACATAAGGAGAAAATGGATATGTGGAGGAAAATGATTATTAGTTGGATTTTTTATATACCTTAACACCCTAATTTTTTGAATATTTCCTACATACCAATACTCTGAAGAGGGATCAAACCTCTATCTAGTTATCCCACCTACGTGTTTTGTTCAATTATGTTCCTTTGATTATATGAATGCATCTAGAATTGGATTAAATACTTGATCACGCTTAGATAGGTATGGATAAAATTGAATTCATGATTAGATCATGACTACTTGAAGTGTTTGGAAACATATTTGGAAAGAATAGGGAAAATTTGTTCAATGTGTACTTTTATAAGTCAGCTCTTGTGATAAGATTGATAAACTTGCCTAGATTATCTTAATAAATGAATTGAATATGATTTTATATTTGTTAAAGTAATAAAAAGACCCATTGGAGAGTTTAAGGATGTAAGATCTGACCCTAAATATGTTTCCCTATTTTTAATTTTGATTTCTTATATGGGAAGACATGATCAATAAATGAACGTCAATTGTTCCTATCTTGTCCCTTTAGGAAAGGTGCTAGTTTTTGGGTATGATTCAAAGAATACATATGCATCAAGGTGTTTTTATTAGTAATGCCATTTTTATAGGTGAAAATAAAGGATATTGTAGTGAATTATATTCTTATTTTATGCTTAGGATAGGCTAAATTGGTGAAGTGTCAATTGATAGTAAACAGGGATAAAATATGCATGATAAAGTATCTGCAACCAAATTTAGGTTAATACACTATGGATTTAGCCTTACCATTTTTTCATCATTTATATGTAGGATTTCCCTAGTATATGATAGAATAGTCTAAAATCTTAGGTAGACTACCACCATATTCCCAATTATTATTTTCTCCTTCTTGGATAGTGTCAACAACAGTCAAACATTGTCAATTATTGATAGTGTTTTCCTTCACCAAAAATGTCCTAGGTTTCTCAAATGACTATTTTTAAAATTTAAACCATTTCATTAGCTTAGTACAAACATTTTACATGTCAGTTATGGAGGGAAATTATGCAAGAATTCATCTATTTATACACATCAATCCTAAGGCTATTCCTACCTAACACTTATCTAGAGTCCATCTAACATTACAATTGCACATTGAAAAATATATATGCACATCCTTAAGGCACATCATAATACATCAAAATATAAAAATGCATAAAAGGAATTATTTCTAAGTCAAATTTAAATACCTAAAATAAGGTCAATGTTTCATATTGTAAAATTTCTAAAGCCAAGGAACAACATTACATTCTCGTGGATCATTAATAATAACACAAACACATAGGGGAGAACTACATGAAATTTGATCCCTCTTCAAATTATTAGAACCTAAGAAATTCTCAAAAACTTAGTGAGGTGTTGTTGGGGTTGTCCAACCCATATTTATAACTCATTTTTATAGGCCAAAACTATGATAAAAGTGGAGTTAGGGTTTCAAGGCAAAGGGGGTCAAAATCAAAAAATGTGTGTAAGACCAAGGGAAATAAATTTTATGAGAAAATTATTGAAAGGAAGGAATAGGGATTTGTCATAGATTATAATAAAAAAATATATAGAGATAATTATAGGAAACAATGGACATATCCATTTGCCACAAGTGTCTGAGTCTTATTAACAACATCTTGGTAGATTTTGATAGTAATTTTACTAAGCTGAGCAATCATAGATCCATTGTGGAATATTTATGAAAAGTATACATAGATGGAGAACATATTATAATATTAGTAAGCCAAGTATCATATCCTCATGTCATTTCTATTAATAGTAAGCTCAATATCACTTTATTTTTTACATTTATATCTACACAGTAAATGAAATATCGTATGTAATATGAATATTCAATAGTTTGGATTATTTAGATAATTAAATATAAAATAAGTTAAAACATTATGGTGAAATTAAAATAAATGGATGTCCATGGATACATAAGATAAGTACAGTCCCTTATTTGGTATATTGATGTGTGAAGTATATCTATAGCAACTGAGTGGTAATTGTAATGACCCTCATGTTGAGCTTTTGTTCCTTGTCAATTCTAACTAATTTTTTTTCCTTTGATGCATTTTTATACTTCCCTTCCACTTATACCTTAGTGTGTGATGCCCCTTAGTAATGGTTGTTAGGTAGTGTCTTTTATCTTGGTTTAATTCATTAGTGTTTTTAATCAACTTGTCCTTGGCATGTGGTGTAGTTCAAACCCAAATTAGTATTATGGCTAGTTGAGGTTGCATGTCTTCAATTAGTGGGATTTATAAAATAAAATAATAGAATTGTTACTCAGTGTAGTCTCTGACAAATCTAAAGTAGACACATAAAGATTATTGCCTTTATAATTTTTAAATTTATATCGGTACACACTCTCTCTCTATAATCAAATGTGTATAATAAAGGGGGATAAATAAATATAAATATATTTATATAATATGTATGAGTGTTTTTAATAATAATAATAAATAATAAAAAGAAGAAAAATAAAAATAAGGGGTTGGCTTGTGGTTAGGCAACATGACTAAATTTGACAACCGATCTTGTTTGGCATATTTTCTAATGAAGGCTATTTATTCAACATTACCCTTTAACATAGTTCATAAGTAGAATACAGAAATGTCAAAGATATTATAGATATTTATTATAATATTATAAAGTTGTTAATGGTGTACCAAAGATAATGAATAAATAAATTTAAAAAATGATAGAGTGAGACATATTTTAAAGGAATATCATGGTTACAACTGCCATAAGACATGGGTATGCTCATGTTACATTGACTCAGTTTCACTTAATGCAACAAATAGGTCCCAACTTTTGAAAATTTCATTAAATGGGATTGTTTTATGTAGGATAATGGTAGTGTGGGGTAGGGGATAATATATATAAAAATAAATACAATTTCATGTTTTGGGGGAGTAGTTTAGAAGGCCAATTTTTTTGAGAAGGCCATATTTTGGTTTACATAGGTTGTACTCCTTGATATCAATTTGATTTCCTATGCTCATTTGGGGTGGTTTCTAGAAACATATTTACTTGCATTGATATATCCTTGGCAAAGAATGCTTATAAAAGAGGGAGGATCGCTGCGAATAAATTCTAAAATCCAAAATTGATTGAGGCTTTGATAATAATTATTTAAGAGAAAGTCTCATTGAAACATAGATGGATGAGTTCAAATGATGATATCTGAGGATGGGAGATACACTTTTCTTTCATAAATGAGAATACACACACAAAATAACTGCACAAATGCATGTATAGGTATTAAGGTTCTCCCTACTCTGCATATTTTACTTTATCTTTCTATTCATGATTTGAAAAACAATTCAAGTGCACCTTTATAGGCTCATAGTGTATAGTTAAATAATTATTAATGATGCATATAAATACATCATATTTTATTTTAATCCAAACAATCCTATAATGATATTGTGACTTCTAAGAGCTTGACCACCGGATAGCAAAACACCAACCTGTAATGTCTGATCTGATCTCAAACTTGATGTATCACTTGGCATAAGATGAATCAAGGGTTATCCATAAAAATTTGGGAATAGATTCATGATATCCTTTGTATTTCTAGATGTAGTGAATGGAGGCCCACTCAAAGTCCAAAGGCACCTTTTAACATGCAAGGAAGTGGGAGTTGATGATCCAAATGATTCAATTGAACTTCATTGTACATAGAAAGGTTCTTTATTGTAACTATTGAATTTTGTGTAGATTTACCATTAAAAATGATTCCATAATAAAAAAAAGGAGCTTGTTTGATGGCTTGTGCAATGGAATAAAGCTAAACATTCATTTGACATATATATATATATATATATATATATATATATATATATATATCCTAATGTACTATTTTACAAGAGTTATCTTTCTTATTAAATAGTCTAGCAAAACTGGGTAGGAATTAGAGAAAAATAAATACCTAAGATCAAAAGTTTCAAAATTTTTAACTTAAAACAACTTTAAAATGGATGTGAAATGTCAACACAACAATTAATAAATTTTGTTTCTAATAGTAATAATTATATTGGGCTGATTCTGGAAGATGTTTGCAAAAGCAAAATTTTAGTACTTTTCATTAGCTACAAAGTCAATCTGGAATCCAACTAAATTAAATATCCAGAGGTTAAATTTGTCAAAACTAAAATTTAAACACTTTTGAAATGGATAAAAATTTACTATTTAAACAAACAATTAATTTTATTCTTAGGCATTTCAATCAAGTTTTGGATGTTTTTTTAATCAGTTTCACAAAGGAAAAATTGTTAGGAAACCTTATGCTTGTCAAAAACACTTTAGAATGATAGGTAGATATATAATTAAATAAATATAAAAATTATAAATCATGTAGAAACTATAATAAAAATGTATTCCTCTTCCACACATTTGAAAGGCTTTTCTAAACCCCTTTTCATAGACTAGAAACTCGAGTAAAATTAAGGTTCTAAACCATTATTTTTCTACCATGACCTTTTCATGGTCACTTTTCGATAAAATCTATAGTTGACTTCATAATTTTATTTTGATATTAAGTGTATGGAAAAACTATTAAATTAAGTTATTATCATTCTCAATTAATTTTTTTAAACATCATTTCTCTAGCATTTTCCCTAGCTAGGAATAGATGCGTCAAAGCTAATGTTTTAATTGTTATTGTGTTTGGTCATGTTTGGTCTCTTGTAGCTAGATGATGACTAGTCTATGCTATTGATAGTATAGGAATTAATTTTTTCACTCTAGTCAAAATTAAAGACCCTAATCATGAAATTTTTGATATTCAGCTAGTTGTTCCTAAGAGGTTACTTGTGAGTGATAGAGTAAGTCAAAATCTAGTTACCCTGTGTCAGATTTTGATAGTTCAATGAATATTCTTCCACATATCAGTGTATGTCATGTTAAACCTTGGTAGTGTATAAATATGCATGGGCAATATAGAGGCTATAATGTTACTTTCAAGGGTAATTATGTTAACCTTTATTGTAAGGCTGAGTGGCATAGTCCAATTACCTTTTAACAATTTTAACACCCATTTTGGTAATAGATGAGCTATAACTAACCTTGATTTTATGATTGAAAGTGGTTATAGGAGATATGTAGGTAGATTTATAAGTGAGCATGGGCATTAGTATTTAGCTCTTATGGTGATTTTATAGCATGAGTGCCAACTACTAAACCTATGGTGATTTTGCTTAGTCCAGGTTCTAGTTACTAACATTAGGGTGTCCTTCATTATGCGATTACCATTACCTATTATTTGATTAATTCATAGTAATAAATATTTACATTTAACATTCTCTAAATTTTTGTCACTTCATAGTACATAATCATTCCTTATGCATTTAACATTCTCTCCTGTTTGCTAACTTCATAGTATGCATGGATGAATAATAGGTGTGAATCTAAGTAGTTGTTAGGTGGTGACCTATGTTGCAAATCTAATGAGTTATGTAGATACATTTAACTTGAACTTTGTCATTAATAGATATACTCTTGAGAGATGGTGTTTCTTTGAGTAGTGAAGATAAGGATTGTTGAGACTTATATATTATTTAGGTCAAAAGAACATGGGTTTCTTTATTGTTGCTTTTGTTACTCATATGTACTCTTATGCAATAGTACCTTTGGGTAGTCTACACACCTTAGGATTTCAAGGTGATGTATGAAATTTATTGTTGTGAGTGCATGGTTTGGTCTTGAGAATTGATGCCTAGAGCTTATATAAGTTCACTTGAGTTGTGATAGTTCTTCCCTTATTGTCTTAGAACACCAAACCCTATAGGTGATGACATATCATAGAAGAGACTCTTCAAAATTTCAATGAGAACTCTATTTGACCTTATTTTCAAGGAGAAAATATGTAGGTTTCCTAATATTTTGGGGCATTGAGTCTTAGGTCTTAGGCTAGGATAGGGTGGTCATGTACTATTTTCTCAAGTTTAAGTGAGAACACTCATGAGTGACTTGTCCAATAAATTTTTAGTGAATTATACTTATGGGAACTTGTATCCATATGTGGATAGGCCTTATTACTTATCAAAGGAGTTGATATTTTTAGGAATTTTCCTTGTAAAATAAACCTTGTAGAACCATTTTGATTCATAAAGGAAGAAGAAAATTAATTGAATTTAAGCCCTTCATGTTTCACTTAGAATTTTGAAACCCTATTCTTAATAGAGTAATTAACTAAATAAATCAACGTGTCCATTCTAAATTTTGCATCACATTTGCATGTATTTTTGTGGACAAGAAATCAAAACAAATTAACTTAGCCATTAAATAGTTTTGTGTGTCACACTCATTGATATGATGACGGATGTTTGGGAAAAACTATTAAGTAATTACACATTATTACATTAATTAAAAAAAATATTATGTTTTTCTTGTTTTTATTTATATTTTTTTGGAAAAAACATTTGGGCATGACAATTATAATTTTAGGTATTCCATATGAGTATCCTATTTAGTTGGATAGATTTTCATAGAAATATCCACCACAACCTATTAAATAATTTGCATAGGTTCATTGTATGAAGTTAATTTAAATATATCTAATTTATCTTCTTAAAACACCCATGATTCAACATCCATGACATTGAAAGTCTATTCAGGTTTCACATAAGATATTACCTAGTCTTTCATGTCCTAAGTTGGTTTTACATGGTGCTCGACGTGTTATACAATGAAAGCCATATTTTAATCCTCATATATAACATATTTTATAGGTAAATATAGTTTATATATCTATTAAATGTACACATTATCATGTGACTTATGATGATAATGATGGATATGTTACAGTGCATGATCACTTCTAAGTTTCAATACAGGTACATATGTATCTACTTACCCATAATGGGCGACATTAACCTCGATTGATCCAGGTCCTACATGTGTGAATCCCATTTAGGGGATCACTAGTTTTAATTAAAATAATTAAAATTCAAAAAACATAAAAAAATACAAAAAATAAAAAAATAAAAAACGTAAAAAATAAAAAATTAGGACCTATGCATGACACACTTTACTAGTTACAAGAGTGATTTATGTTATTTTTCATATATACATGGTATATTACATATCCATTCGATATGAACATGATTTTCATGGTACACATTAGTGGATGTAGTACATACAAGTTATATATTATATACAGGGATACAAATTTGAGATATGCCTTACACCTAAGGGATACCTTTCTACATTGGGGGCATGCCCACATTGGCAAAATCTTGGTACTATAAAGATTATATATATTTAGGGACATTTAATTGATAATATTGAGATAGTTCATATACATTTTGGAGTGATATATGCTATGGATAATGCACTTTTCTATGTGCAATGATGGCATGGATTGATTATGTAGACTAGATTTTCTTGTTAGATTCAAGTTTGATGTTGATGATTTTTACATGGTGTGATAATTTTGTGATATTTTTTTTGCATGAATTGCATGGTACATTATTTTACCATTGTGTGTTGAATTTCATGTCTCCACGAGTGACTATTAATGATTATTACATTGAGTGACCATTGATGTGTTTTACATTGGGTAATATCTTACATGCTTATATGATTTCAATGATTGTGTATTGTAATTCCATATGATATTCATGTCAAGGATCCTCTAATATATGTCATGGCCATGTTGTGTCTGTGTTGAGTCAAAGTATAGCCATGTCATGAGTTCTTATGTGAGTCATGACCTTGACATTGTGTGCACATGCATATATATGATTGTTGAGCTTGTGGTGACTTGATTCACATCATACTTTTTTCTGCTTATGTATGATGCCATGATTTCTATCATGGATATTCTACATGGATTACTACTAAGTATTTCTACCTATGATTAACATAACTAAAATGACTATTATTGCATTCCTAATTTCTATATCTACTTGACATGACAGTTCTATGCCTTGGGTTATGTTGTGACCAACATACCCCATTTTAAAAATTCAAAACAAGAACCCAATTTATTCTAAAAATTATATTTTTTGTTCCCATGAAGACATAATTTGACATTAATAGTCAAACATACCAAAAACCTAATTTTAATAATCAATTTATATTTTCATAAAAGTATTTGGCTTAAAGTAGCAAAAAATTAATTAAAAGATGACACTTTATTTTAATTTGATTTATTTTCCTCAATGAGAGATAACCCTTTAATTATCAAGTTTATCGAGTTTTGATTTACATGTTAGCTTTGAGATTTGTACATGTCTCTTCTTCACTAAAAATTGAAAGATAACTAAAACTTTTTCAAGTTCTAAATAAAAAAATGAACCATCATGGATTGGGTACCCATACACCTTTATTCATCACCTAAACTAAAAGGAAATACTTTAAATCTTACACTTGTGACATCACAATAACATGAGATTATCCCATGTGTCTTCCTTCCACAATCTCACAACTAACAGTGAAAAGTTAAAAGTTTTAAAAGGGCCTACGACTATGTGACTACATAAAATTATGATATGTGTATTCATCTCACTCCATCACATAAGTATGACAAAAGAGTTAAGCCAAAAATACATGTACTATGCAACAAAGAAATTTTCACTATGTGTCACCATCTTGTAGCTCTATAAGTCTTTGTTTGAAAAATTTAAGTTAGGAAGCCTACATTATGTGACTAAGTGACAAGCTTCCATGTGCCATTATTTGATACAATCATCCTCCATGTGTGATCACCTTGTGACATTGTAGACCTCAGTTTGGACGGCTAAATTATAAGTGTCTATGATAATGTGACTATATGAGATTTTTCCATGTGTTTTCATCTCACTACATCATACGTATATATCCAAATATGTTAGATTATTAAGCTTGTGAATATGTGACTAAGTGATAAGCTACCACGTGTCATTCCCAACACAACCAATTATAATGTGTCACTCATAGATGTCACCACATGTCTCTCCTAGTACATTTAACTACCACATCAATTCCATGTGTCATCATGTCATAGCTTCATACACACATAGGGTCAAAGGTTGATAAAATGTGAAATGAATTATAAATCAACATGCTTCCATGTGTCTCTTGAAAATTTAGTTGAGCATAATATTGAGTAAGTATGATAACTTGGACCCTATGCACTTAAAATTAAATGGAACCAAAGGCAACATGCTTCTACATGTCTTGAAAAACACAGTCAACTGCAAAATAAAGAAAATCATATAAAGGCCAAATAAAGACAAAGTGACATGTTGCTAAATATCATGAAAATGGACAAAATAAAGACAAAAAATATGACTAAGATCTTGAATGCTATGAAAAATTGACATGCGATAAATAAATCCCCTTGAAAGTGTGCATCATAAAATCAAATTAAATTGGGAAATACATTTGGCATAGATTATTATGTTGTAATTAATTCTCATGAACAATATTTTAAGCCATGGATTTAGTGATTATATGTTTTTCCCCAAATAAAATTTGACATCAGCTGAAAATAGATAGTTTACAAATTTAATCACATATCTCTCTACTTTATTTAGTCCAATTTAAAAAGTGAACACATAGCTTGACAAGTTATTATAATGGAAGCCAAAGATCAAGTCCTTATTCCTATATTTTGATTAAGAACTAGGGAAGAATATGAGGGTACCGAGTTTAACTCAAATAACCTAGGAAAGGCATTACTGCAATACTCAAATTTATATGATGTCAAAGAATACTAACCATATTATGACAAGGACAACTTATCTTTTTGGGAGGACGAGTATACAAATGACTTGCTTTCCATCCAAGTAGTTGGACTACACCAAGTGGCATAAAAAAATAGAGGTATCACATCGCATAGACATTTAAAAAAATTTATTCACTATTGGTATGTGCATAAATGATATCTTTCATTGACATAATATCCAAGTACTAGTAGCCTAGATAGATAGGGTTACCTTCAAAAAATACTACAATTTTCCTAAACTAGACATAGTCCATCACCAAAAAGTGGTCAAATAATGGTTCAAACATAATAGTGTCACAGACACCTTGAAATACTAGGCAATTGACCCTTATAATTTTGTCAAAATAAAGAAGGTCAATTACACCCCCATCTCATAGTTCTAAATAGGGGTTTGAATCATAATGGCTTTGTTAAATAGACTTTATGGAGCTCCCTCTATTACCTATGTAAATGAGGTATTAGTTACCCTTTTATATGTGATCTTAGAAAGAAATGAAACCCTTGTACTTGGGCAAGTAATAAGCTTCAACCTAAAATAAAACATAATTGCTCAAAATAGATCAAATGGTAACTCTTACATGTCATATTTATTAGATGTAGTATTTGCTACAATGATCCTTTCGAGAGTATCTCTATGGGAAAATTTAGGAGATGATAGGACATGTGAATATTTTAATATGCTCCACATTCATAAGTTTAGTACCATATACAAAAAATTACAAACACATTTTATCTTGTGGTCTATAAAGTTGTCAATGCTAAACCTATGTTGAGGTTGCTTGATCATATTAAAAGGCCACTCAAGTCATTAGGAGATTATTAGTACCATATAGACCACAAAGTAATTAATGTAGAGAGTACATTGGTTTCCCCCTTTTACCTACCAAGAAAGGTCCCTAATAAATTTGTAGAGTAGGAGATAACATTTTAACTATCTTGAAGTATCGATGAATATTACAAAAATGGCCAAATTGGGAGTTATGCATTAAATGCCACTTAGCATTGGAAGGAAATAAATTTGACAACTAGGGATAATTAGATAAATATTCTCATTATATTTCCTCTTTCGACCTAAAATTCGTAGAATACAAACCTTGGGATCCTAGAGAAAGAGTCATTTAACATATACAAATCTTCCAAGGGAGACTCAAATCTACCTACACCCATAAAAAATATGACCATGATTATATTTTACTTTATGCTGATGATGATACCTAGGTTTAGAGAAAAATGGGATTTGTACAAATGACCATGGAAATTTCCTAGAAACTTTAGTATGATCCCTCTATTAGAAGGTTAATCCAAGAAGAAATGGAGCATCTTGAGAGAGAAAATTATCTAGAATAAACTAATGGATAGTTTAAAATAAAGATACTCATAAATATTCCCCCTAAAAAGGTTATATATCAACAAAATTATACTGTATACATTGTTAGGCCTATAGTTCCAAAATTAACATTTTCTTTCACTACTACTATCTCGAAAAAACTACACCCCTCATAGGCAATAAGTCAATCACCTCCTCCTCATATACATACTACAAACAATATTGAGTAGTCACTCAGGCTAGGAGAACCCTACCCAACATTGAAAACTCTAAAGGCCACAATGGAGGAGAGACCACAATATATTCCACATTTTATAGGAGTATCATTGAACATTAATTAATTAGACACAAAATATGACCATGAAGATGAAGACCTAGAAGAAGAGCTTACATTTGATGTTTTAAAAAAGGACCTTATTTAGGTACATTTAATAAATTATAGCCTTAGTCCTTCTTCTGTTCATGATGTATCTTAATCAATAATGAGTATAGAAGAGACATGTTCTATTTTAAATAAGGAAATAGGCTAACATGACATTCCTAGTATTTCTTCAACCAACAACTCCATTGGTTCCATTGACATTCTTATAGTTCCTATGGACACCCTTTTTTATTAGCTGACACTTTAGTCACTCCAACTATTACTACTACACTTATTTAAACTAAGGTCCCTGTTACTTCCACCATTCTTTCTCCAGTTAACATTGTAACTATTGGTGTCCCTATAGTTTCAGTCAACCCATCTGATTCTTTGGTTGCCACTTTTATTATTATAGATTACAATAAAATTATATGTACCACATTTATCCCAAATTTTAAAGATCAATAGATCATAATAAAATATTCCATTACATATCCCATTTATTCTACAATTGATGTGGACATGACACCCACAATCCCATTAGGTGCTCTATCTTTTGTCTTTCCAAGCCCAAGATTTGAAGACTTGGTTTATCAATATATTTTTTCAACATATATCCTATAGATCCATGCTTCCACCCAATTTATATTACCCATACCTTAAAACACTTCAAAAATATATTCTTGTATGATTACTATAGACACTGGAAATATACACACCATGATTTTGAATGTTGAAACACCCCTGGACCATCTTTGGACCCCCTTCGACCCCTAATTGAGTCTAACCATGGTCAATTTGACCAACTAACTTAACCTAAATTTTTACCCACTTTTTACCTTGGCCCTCAACTGTTGATGGTTAGGATGACTGTCGATGGTCACCTTGACCATTGACGGTTAGGGTGCACCTTCTTAACCAATAAAATGCAAGTCACCTCTCCTTGGTTTTCAAAATTTAACTAGTCTTAATCTATGTGAAAATTCATGCACGAGTGAGTTATAATTAGATAGCCTAGTTGAACCTCCACTTGAACCTCTTTCCTATGCCTATAAAAAGAGAGGAGTAGGGAGGTGAAGCCCATCTATAATTATTATTACGAGTTTGTTCATCTAGAGTTTCTTTTGCAAGTCAATCATCATAAATAATCTAAAAATCCAGCCATCATGTTAGAGACCCAACTTGATACCACTTCTCTACCAAAGCATCAAGTACTGTTACTTTATCTAAATCATTCTAGAATCCACCAATAGGCTAACCACCTCAACCCTTCACTATATTAACCTCTGTCAAGATAAGTACTTGTTTTCTAATATTCATTTACTTTATTTATATCTTGTAGTCATCCCAAAATTGACCTATCTCTTGAAATCCAAATTTATGATCCCATCAATTAGCCATTTATTATCTATAGCCAACACATAACAACTGCCAATGGTTGTCTCAACCATTGACAGTCTGTCCAACTGCTGATGGTCACCTTAACTATCGATGGTCACCTTAACTACCGATGGTCACTATGACAGGAGATAAAAACAAGTTATTTTCACCCTCTTACCCCTAGCCAAATTTAATTTTCTATGTCCCTACCTACTCACAGACCCTTGCCTAATGTTTGAAGCACATTTAACCCATTTAGCACTAGTGTTGACTTGCTCATTGCTATATTAGTCATTTTAGTCTATTTATTTAACAAGCATTTATTGTGTTCAATTTTAGTACCTTTTGATTATTGATGTAAGTACTTTATCATTCTATTTATAAACTTAATTTTTAAAAATGTGTGGATTGACATCCCTCAAGGAAGATCTTTCTTCTGGGATATAGCTACAGCTAGGCAATCCACTCAGCTATCTATCTAATGAACAAATATTTCTTTAGTGTTATCTTATTCATAGGTCATCCTCCCAAGCCAAAGAGGATCTCTTCACAATCATCTAATTCAATGCACGTACAATCAAATAGGTTTTTCAACCATACCTGCATTTAGTTTCTTCTTCTTCCTTTCTTGAAATATAAGATAAATTCACTAAAACATTTTGGCATGCCTGGTGGGACCCTTGTGTCTTTACTTGGGTTTATTTTATTTGCATCTAAATGATTTTATTTCTATTCTGTGCTCATAAATGACATCAAAGTTTATTTTGGGCTTAATATTGAGTGCATACATTGGTTTCTTGTAAGTTTATCTCACATAGTTTAAATTAAGGCAAAGTAATTCAACCATAGCATCACCTTTTACTGAAAACACTAAACCAAACCACCTCCACTAATTAAACATCAAAAAAACTTGAGACAAGGTCTAACTAGGATTTCATCACCTAGTGGTCACCTTACCCTTTATTGATAATCTTACTTAGACATCATTACCAAGGGGAGAACCAACTTAGATATCTGGTTAAGTATAAACTCTAGAAATTAGTATATATTGGCTAAGTACCTGACACCCTTATCACTATGGTGTGTGAAGTGAGGGGGTAGGCCCAAATACCAAGCCACATATTTATTCTCAATACAAATTCTTTTTGAAAGCCTGAACAACCTAAAACCAACCATATACTTCTTTTCTAGTACCCTCTCTACAAACCAATTTTAGTCACACAATTTCTTGAAAGCTTAAGGCATAATCCAAAAAAGAGACTAAAAAGAAATTTTAGGACTTAACGTACTTTTTAGTGTGTATTTGATTTCCTTGATCTTTTCTTATATTCTCTCTATTTGAGTGGTGAGATTTTTTATGTACTCTCTTTCCCTTTTCTCATATGGTTCCAACTTGTCAGTAGTGAAAGAACCTAGTAGAATAAAACCCATCACCAAACCAATCAACATGTTATATCTCCTCATCCATGGACTACATCTCTAAACCAACAGATTTTCCTCACCCTTTAAGAAGTCCTTCTTTCCCTTAGGTAGTTCTCTAAGGAGATGTGTACTTTACCACTTTCTTAGATAACAATCTTATGGCCCTTCAATATTATCTTACCACCATGCCTCACCATACTCGTGCCTTGATTCCACATGTGGACCCACCTTATGGCATGACTTCCCACCTTATGGGAAACATTTCCATTTCCACAATCACCACCCAAAAATTGACCACCCAAGCTTCCTCATCTACCAATAATCCCTTTGACACTACTATGGAAAACAAACCTTCCCAACCTATAAACACCCTTATACCTTTCACCCATACCAACAACTCCTCCACCTTAGAATCAACCCAACCAATAGCCACATATACTCCTCTTACCATGAGAGTACCTACCACTAGAATTTTCAACCTTCCTTCAACTACCTATAATCTACTAACCACTACCCTAATTCAAAATCTTATGGTACCTATAACTTCTACCTTACCACTGATCAATACAAGGGTCACCGCCCTTCCTTTGATCACCAACCTCCACCACTCCTACCTAATAGGTTCCCATTGTGCCAAACCCAGGTTACATCCCTAACCCACAAGGGCATGTAACTCTACCTATTACCCAACCACCTGAATCTACCTACCCTTACATATCTTATACCCAACCACCTATGTCCACATACCAATATGTGGAAGCTTCTCAACCTCCAACCAATTATCAATATGTCACCTAGCCACCACAATAGTATGCACCTTACAACCTCCCAGGTGCACAACCCCAAATAGATCTAATAAATATGCTAATGGATAATATGACCACATTAGAGTCATCCATTTTTAGAGCTCATAATATCTTATCATATGATTAGATCTATAATGAGCCCATTCACTTATCTATCCTTATCAGACCATATCCTCCTTAATGGGGGTTTCCCAAATTCTCTAAGTTTCAAAGTAAAGAGGATCCCCAATAACACCTTAAGGCATTTAAGCACTTATGATATTTGATTGCCTATGATGATGCCCTCCTTCTTTGCACTTTTCCTATATCCTTATCAGGACCAATATTGGATTGGTATAGTGCCATAACCAAACATTCCCTCTTCTCCTTCACGTAGTTAGATCAAAATTTCTTGGATCACTTTTCCATAAACATCTCTAAGAAATTTTCCATCACTAACCTTTAATTTGTCTAGTAGTTTGATGATGAATCTATTGTTGATTTTTTAGCTCATTAGAGGAGCCTAATCAATCAACTTTCCTTCTCCTTACCCCAACCCAAATTGATAGAAATTTTTGCTCAGGTATATGCTAAGCACATATCTTCTACATTACATGTTCAAAGCTTTCAAACCTTTGATGAGGATTTTACCATGACAGTAAATTAGAAAATAAAGCCACCGATGAAGGAAAGCTAAAGTTGAAGAACAAGAACTCTACCTACAAAACCAATGAGGCCTCTTCTTATAAACCAAGAAACTAAACCAATACCAATACCAAGAGAAATGGAATTATGAATGCAATTGTCCTTAAGGCCACTCATCTACCATATATAAATCAACCAAGCTCTACTAATTCCTCAAAGAAAAACATGAGGAACCAAAACTGGAATAACCAAAAGCAATTTACTCCACTTAGAGAATCATATGCTTCAATCTTGGATAGGTTACTAAAGGCTAATATCATATATCTTCCTCCTATCAAACCCCCTCAGTAATTTGATTCCTCTCATCTTGCACCTAGATGGTACAATGAGAATGATCTATGTACTTTCCATCAAGTAGTTGGGCATGATTTTAGTAAGTGTAATAAGTTTAAGAGCATTATTTAATCCCTCATTGACAAGGGGGAGCTTACATTGGACAACCTCAATGTACCTTCGAACCAAGCCCTTAACATTTTTAGACAACCTTTTCCCAATCATGCACCTAAAATAAATGAGAATAACAAGTTTGAGTGTCCTCATGATACCCATTTCATCAATATGGTTCTTGATGCACTCATTATTGAAAAACTTACCACCCAATCCCCTGGTTCTTTGCCCCCTCTACTTATTGAGGTAGTGAAGTTACCTTCTCTACCTTTAGAGACCCAAACTAAGGAAATGCCATATTTAACCTCTCCAATTATTGAGGTAGTGGAGTCACCATTCCCTCCTTCAATGGATATAGCAGAGCAAACAACCATCACCACCTTACCTTCTACCCTAACTACCAAACAATTCACTCCCCCCTTAGAGAGCATTCCCAAGGAGGAAACTGCCATACCTACACCTCCCATAGAGGAACCACCAATCTAAACCTTGTATCCTTTGATTGAGGAAAAATATAAGGTTACCATCCCCCTTTCTCAACCTATGGGCTTATCTTATAAGTCCACTATCCAAGGAACAAAGCTAGTCTATAAACCATTCTCTAGATTAGTTTAGAGATTGGAATTTTCCTCTAACCTAGAAGTAGACTAGGCCGCCTTTTGGAAAAAATTGGGGCTCCCTTATATTACCAAACAAGAACCTCTAATCCCATCCGTGATAGATCAACCCAACACTTCTACTACCTAGCACATTTTAATACCAACCCATCTAGTTAAAACCTATACCAACCTAACCACCCCTAAACAATATAATACCACCAAAGCCCAAATAACCAAACCCTCTTCTATCATTTCAACCAAAATAACCAAAAAACCTTGGTGTCTTCCCTATATAAATCCTTGATCACCCATCTATGAAAGTAGACCTAACCTCACTGAACCCACCAACCAAGCACCAAACCAAATCAATCACAGAGGTAAAACCACCAAGAGGCCACAAAGCTAAAAGTGTACCTCCCTGAGCCTTACCTTCTATATTGGGGCCTCATCCCTCTGCTTTGTCTAGAAAACCAACTACCACAACCAAAACCCCACCATCTCTTTTGGTTATACCTTCATAATTGCTTTCTAACACACTTATCTTCATCGCACTAGAAATAACCATGCTACCTACTTTGAAACCTCCTACCTCTGATTTATCAACCTCTACCTTACCAAAACCAAAACCACCAACCAAATTAACTACCTTACCAAAACCTTCCATCATGAAACCCACTCCCAAAAGGGCTTCCACCTTACCAACCAAGACCAAAACCCCTAAACTTGCTCCACCTTTAGTTGAGTTCTAATCTACCATTTTTCAAAGGTTATTACATGATTCTTGCTTGACCTTACCTCCTAACAGACCATTTGGCCCTTTTGGTTGAAAACCCACTTGGTATAATGACTGCCACATGTGATCCTATCATGTGACATCAAGGCATGACATGGATAACTAAAAATCTCTCCAAACCATAATCTATCAGATTTATGATGAGGATGATCTATTAATAGATGAACCTCCCACAAGACTACCTTTACCACCCCATGGGGGACCTTATGCTATAGAGTCATGCCTTTTGGAATAAAGAATGCTGGTGCAACCTATGAACATGCCATGACTTACTTATTCCATGAATTTATCCAAAAGATTATCAAAGACTATGTAGATGACCTCCTCAAAAAATCCAAACTCCAAAAAGATCATTTAGCCATTCTTAACATAATCTTTGAGTGACTTATCCATTACCATGTTTACCTAAACCCTAAGAAATGTATCTTTAGGGTCTTATCAAGTAAACTCCTTGGCTTTATCATTTCCCTCCAAGGAATAGAAGTTAGTCTAGCTAAAATCAAATCCATCCTTGACATGCTTCCTCTAATCAACCTCAATCAACTCCATAGTTTATAGGGGAAGATCCAATCCATTCATCACTTTATCTCCTAGCTTTCAAATTGATGCCAACCCTTCCACCACCTTTTGAAGAAGGATGTATCTTTTAAGTGGAATAATGACTATTAAAAGGCTTTAGATTCACTCAAAAGGTACCTTTTATCCCCACTTATCCTCACCCCTCCTAAGGACAACCAACATTTCTACCTTTATATCTCCATGACCGATCACTCCCTAGGGGCAATGCTTGATCATCAGGATGAAAAACACAAAGAGAAAGCCATCTACTACATCAAACACATGATTGTAGAGTAAGATACTTAGTATACCCACATTGAGAAACTTTGCTTAGCTTTAGTCTTTATGGCCACCAAACTTCATCACTACCTTCTCAACCACAAAACCTTTGTCATAACCAATATCAACCCACTCAAGTATATGCACTCTAAGCCATACTAAAACCAACATATGGCCAAGTGGATCATGCTTTTATTAGAGTTTTATCTTGAGTTCCTTTAGAAAAAGTCAATTAAAGGGTAAGTCATTACCAACCAATTGGCTAAATCACCTTTAACAGACAATCAAGCCCCTCCTCTTGAGTTCCCTGATGAGTTCATCATGACCCTATCTCAAGTAAACTTCACCTATCAAGTCACTATGTTCTTTGATTGATCAAAATGTAAATGTGGTGGGGGAGCTGGTATTATACTTATTTCCTTTAATGATGAACCTCTTCCTTTGTCCTTCAAGCTATATTTTAAATTTACCAATATTATGGCTGAGTATGAATCCCTAATCATTGGCCTTCAAACTACATTAGCCCTATGAGTCAAAATGATCAACATATTTGGTGACTCCTAACTTGTGGTCAATTAAATCAATGGCTCTTAATAGTGTAATAATGATGTTTTTTAATAGTAAAAATAACTAGTTGATGAACTCTTAACATCATTTGAACATTACCACATCCAGTCAATGCCATGATCCATAAATAATTTTATCAATACCATGGCTTCCCTTGCCTCCCAGATCTTATTTTCATCCTTTGACTCTAAGTTATTTGTCATTATCCATAGACTTACCTAGCCTTCCTATGACAAACTAGATTCTCCCACCATTTTTAATGCAGAAGAGACCCAAGCTGACCTTTGGTACTAGCAAACCTTCAACTATCTCAACCTTGCCATCATTCCTTCTAGGCTTTCTATAAATTCTCAAAGAGAATTTATCTAGAGTAACTCATGTTATAACATAATGGGGGGAATTATTTACAAGCATGGCTTTCATGGTCTCCTCTTCTATTGCCTATGCAGTCATGAAAACTCTCACGCTATTAGGAAACATACAATGGAATCTATGGGGGACACTTTAGTGGCCTCACTATAGCTAAATTCATCCTTTACCTTGGCTATTAATAGCCCACCTCTAATGAAGATTGTTGTGATTATGTGAAAAAGTGTCAATAACATGCCAATCTACATCATGCACCTAGACATAGTCTTCACATTTCCACCAATTTTTGGCCCTTATCACAATGGGGTCTAGACCTTATTATTGAAATTAACCCCCATTATTCAAAGTGACACCATTCTATCATCATTGAAAATGAATATTTCACCAAATGGGTAAAAGCTATTCCTTTAGTCTCAACCAAACCATAAAAGATTATCAACTTTATCAACCCTCACATCATCTACCATTTTGGTGTTCCTCACAAAATCATCATATACAATGAAAAATATTTTAATAAGTCTAGGGTCTTTGTAATTCATTCAATATTAAGTTAAGTTTTTCCTTTCCCTATCACCCTCAAGTGAATGGACAGGCAGAAGCCTCTAACAAAACTCTTAACACTTGCTCAATAAAATGGTCAATGCATCTGGTTAGGATTAGAATTCACACATCCCCTTTGCCTTATGGGCATATCATACTAGCATTAGAACTCCTACAGGTGATACCCATTTCTCTCTTGTGTTTGGAGTGGAGGCCATTTTACCTCTTGAATTCAAAATAACTTTTCTTCACATATCCTTGTAATAACTCATTTATGAGGATGATTATCATCAGCACCATTTAGCCCAACTTAAGCTAGTTGATAAGTGTCACTTAGCCACCCTTACCCATATTCATGTCTACCAAGATCACATTAAACATGCCTATAACAAACACCTTAGAGTGTGAGAATTCAACATTAGCGACCTCGTCCTAAGGGAAAATAAATGTATCACCAATATGGAGAAAAGAAAATGGGGTAAGTTTGCTTTTAATTAGCTTGGACCTTATATCATTACCCACATATATGGATTAGGAGCTTACTAATTGTCCTCTCTTGAAGGCAACCTATAACTTGAGCCCCTCAATGCTTCACATCTACATCCATTCTTTTGTTAAGAAAGATCAAGCTCACCCTTTGTTTTAACTTAAGCTCATCCCTTGATTTCAAAACCACATTCCATCTCTCTATTTTAGGGGAAACTAATTAAAAATGAATCATGTGATTACCCATCACAATCATATCCTTATATTGAATAATGGGTACCATGGTTCTACCCATGGCATGATTTTCATGGTACTTTCCACCCCTTTTACAAGATAGATTCCCATGATTGTTTTCACCTAAACCTCTTTTCACCCAAACAACATTTTTATGATTTTTGTTTTGCCTTCATAAAAGTGACCCCTTAAGCCAACCTAAGCAAGTCTATGTCAATCAAAATCAAACAAATTAATAAAAAGCAAAAATACAAATCAATGGCCATCATGGGTCATTCCTAGCATTCAAAGACTGCTCCCTTGAAGGACAACTATTGAAAACATATTTAAAATTTCTCAAAGTAAGGTGGACTACTCCCTTGAAGGATAACTATCAAAAGTATTAAATAAAGAATACAAACTTAGACCACTCCCTTGAAGGATGGTTGAGTAAAGAATTTTGTCAAAACAAGCAATTTCTTGGAAGCTTCCCACATCAATCAACTTTCCCAACCCCTAAACAAATAAATAAAAAAAAAAAAAACCCATTATCAAGCAATAGCAAAATCAATATAATTTTAAAAGCCACAATTGGCTCTCATAAGAAAACTAAATATTGAAAGTCGTAATTAGATTTTATAGGTAAACTTTCTACATCAATTAGTCTACACTTCATATGACATAGAATTGTTTATACTGACTCTTTGAATACTTACAGAAGAGGCATGCTAATCTCATATGAAGGTTCCATTTTTTATCTATCTTTTCTTTATACACTATAAGTAAGGGATTTTGAACTTACTTAACATTATGTGGTTAAGACACCTTTTTAACCAACTAAAAAATGCTAATGTGAAGCATTCAAAGGGATTAGGTACCTTAAGCTAATCCAACTTTGGTTTTATCTTGGTACCTGTCAAACAAGAAGCATCATGCCCTCTTCCTATTCTCTCGTAACTAGTTGATATCTTCACTAAGTGACATTTGTATCTTGATTTTATTCTTTGTTATCCTATCTAGTGTTTTTAATTAAATTACCTCATGTGTTTTGTCTTAAAATAAATTAACAACAAGAATATGCAAGTGTGTTATTAAAAAACACATAACCATAATCATAACCATAAAAATCATAATAACATCATAACTTCTGTGAGCAATAAAACAACCAATCATTTTCATCACATATCTAAATCTAAATAATGAAGCATATACTCAGTAAAATTTAACATGTCATAAGCAAGCATGGCATAAAGCATACCCATAAATAAAAGCCATCTCCTACCTAGCTAGGTGAGTCTACATCAACGTTTAGCATCCATAACATAATCATAATCCATAAGCAATATAAACATCAAATCATAAGCATTAACATCGAATCAGACTATAGACCATGAACATGAGCAATAAACAAAGATCATATATATAAATCATGAGTCAAATAACATCATAATGTGTACAAAAAAATATACATGTCTCTCTCTCTCAAAATTTACATCTCACCACATCAGCGCACAGGTCAGAATAAAAATGATTTATAACAATATAAATATATCTAAACTATGCCATGACTATGCCCTTGGGGCACCACTATCTCTTGGAGCACCACTAGATCCTAGTGCTTACCACTTATAATACCTACCAATCCCCTATGGTACCTATCTTTCTACCTATAAATGCTACCCACTGACATGGTATCACCACACTAGCACTGACTGGCAAACTCATTCTATAATCACCCCATTAGGGCTCTGTTAGGTAGTGAGTGAAGACTATAGCCTCATAGTATCATAGATTTTATATGGTGGCTTTGTAACTTTGCATATCAATGGTCCCTATTATACCTATTGGTGGTGTTACTACTCCTCTATCCTATCTCATATCATCTCACTCTTGGGTGACCTGGGATAGTGTAGCTCTAACCTAGTCCCTCTTACCTATCACAGTGGCTAGATGACCCTATAATGTAGCCACCTACCCTTGTAATGCTTCCATCTATGCCTATGCCATGGTTAAAACCATTCATATATGTACATCAAGGCTAGCCCCCTATACCTATGCCCTCTAGCCTCCTCTCCTAGTTATGCCCACATCCATTGACCTCCTACCACCATCATCCCCACCAAAATCCACTACTTCATATAGATCATGATACCATGCAGAATACCCATCAAGGAAGCCTGTGTCATCTATTTATGGCCCAGATGACAACTCCTCATAGTTAAACACTATCCTTACTAGATGTGGCTTTGGTAGTAGGACCTCTACATCCTTATGTTTGTATCTAGAGAATATGCTTGGAATACTTTGAACCAGGATAAACTAGATACACACCCTATCAAATGGGATGAACGCTACCTCTCCATCCCTCTAACTAAAAATCCACCTATAACTCTGTAAGGAGAGGGTTTGCCTCCTATAGCCATCCCACTCTAAGAACCCAACATATGGTCTCTAGATAATGTCCCCAATCACTAGTGCACCTAGTGCACCCCTGACCCAATCCACATCATGAGCTCATCTTCCTACACATAAAGTAGTAAACTCACCTCTCCACTGCATAAAATCAATTGGGAACTCTATCTAGGCATATCCCATCCATGGCAGCCCCATTGGTCTCAACACTCAGATGTGCTCATAAGCCTAATAGTGTAGAACTAGATCAATACTGATGCCATATCTTCTAAGGTCCCTAAAACCCCACAACTCCCAATATATCTACACAAGTAATACTAGTACCCATCCAAATACTATCCTCCCTAATAACATCTCAACCAACACCCCTAGTAGTAGGTATGGGAATATCCCACTACTCAAGGCAAAGCATGAAATGACCACCATCATCATGGTTATAAGTATCCTCTCACCCATCACCCTCTGATATAACATACTATAGTTGAAACCCCTAGTGTACCATCTAACATGATCATGATCATCCCCATACATCAGCTCCAATAGCTCCTCCCTCTCCTCCCACTCAATATGGTATATCAACTCACCCTGAAGGGGTGACCATGTAATCTAGTGTACATTCTCTATTAGGATCATGAGCTCACTAGTGGGTAATAGGAAAGTGTTCATGGCTAGATCCCATCTCTCGATGAAGGCCATGATCATGGATGCATCATAGGACACATGTTGGTAGTGCCTCATCACTCTGAGGCTGACCTCTTCCATATGTGCCCAATTAGTTAGGGTCATACCCTAGTGAACCTCTATGAAGATGCACAATACCTAATCATGTATCTATATCTTTTCTCATGCTTGTATACAATTGGTAGAAATAATGTTAGACACCTATATTGTTGTTTCCTATGACTTGAGTGCCTTTAGCTTACCCAACCCACCAAATCTATCACCTAACCTATGGGTCAAATTATACTAATAAATTACCATCTGAAATTCCTTAAACACTTTAAACACTTCCAAATACCATTTTTCACTAGGTGGCCACCAACAGTCATGGTGATCATTGATGGTTATGCATCTATCCTCTTATAGATGTCGATCATCGATGGTCAGACCTAACCATTGATGGTCACTGTGGGTGTTCCATGAATGGAACAACCAAAACCTAAACCTACCCAAAAACCACCAACAAGCTACCATTTTTATACCAAATCCCACTAATCTTACAAGCTACCTACCCCTAATTAACCTACCTTTCCAAATTTGGACTCACTTACCTAATTTTACCAAATTCACCCAAAACCTACCTAGGGAAAAACCCAAACCCCAACCCAATAAAATAATGGATAAATCAATTATATGAATGTATGCAAAACCAAACTAATCTACCAATTTGAATATTATCCCCTACTTCATTCCTCGACCATCATCGAATAGGAATCCATGGACCCCCTATACATCCTCATCCATATCTACATGCTCCTTACATCCTCACTGGTCCCCTTGGTCTCCTCAGTCTACTCACCAATCTACTTCTCAAGTAGTCATCATCAACAAGATTTCACATAGAAATATCAAATTACCAAATATCAACAATAAAAAGTTCAAATGAGTGAAAATAATATTCACTTTTGACTTTTACCCTCCATAGCTTTAGTGTTTCCACCTTGACCATTGCTAGTCAAGGTGACCATCGATAGTCTCCTTTTAGAACCCTAACCGTCAATAGTCAGGGTCTTAGCTTTTTGTAAATTGCCTCTTCAATCACACTCTTTTAGTTCACTTTACCCAATAACCACTCCTAGATATTATCTTCTCTGCCCACCTCATCACTTTGCCATTGGTCTATTTTGGCCCAACTAGCATGTGCTTTATGATGAATTTTTCCTGGTCCTTTGACCATAATGATAAAATTTCCATGTTGGCCACCTTTTTACCTTGCACCAACTCATGCATACCCAACCTACTTATGTCTTCTTGGGATCATTTCCTACCTTAGATCCTTATGACACTTGACCCATTTATGTTTTCCTCAAGAACACTTCCTGCCTTAGAGACCCATCGAAACATAGACATCAATTTAGACACTTGAATTTATAGTGTACCTAGTTTCCATGCCTAAATGTAGTCACATGGTATACTTATCACTTATCCTTCTAGCACCAACCCTAATTTTACCAGCTATAACAACCTAGTCAATACGTGATCTCAGTTATCACACTTTTTGTCACATTTTGTGCACTTGTTTATACTTCAGTGCCCAACTTATCATCCACCTTCACAACATCCACCTTCATCATCACCTTCATCCACCTTATCAAACTTGTATCCAATTTTATTTTACCTCATCTATTCCTAATTTGAGGGGGAACACCTCCTCCCATAATCAAGGCAACTAGACCTTCGACTAGTAATCCATTTTTGTTTTATAGCTTGTTGATTCAAAGCCACATAACAAAAAGGGGAAAAATGTAGACACCAAAAAATTTCACACCATAATTTCAAATGTTAAAAAACTCTTAGACTACCTTTAGACCCCCTTCAGACCAATTTTACCCTTTGTCCCCTAACTGAGTCTAACCATGGTCAGTTTGACCAACTAACTTAACCTACCTTTTTACCCACTTTTTTACCTTGGCCCTCGACCATCAATAGTCAAGATGGCCACTGATGGTCACCCTAACCACCAATGGTTAGAGTGAACCTCCTTAACCAACAACATGCAATTCACTTAACCTTGATTTTTTAAATTTAACTTGTCCTTATCCATGTGAAAATTCATGCATGAGTGAGTTATAGTTAGATAGCCCAATTGAACCTCCTATTGAACCTCTTTCTTGTGACTATAAAAAGAGAGGAGTAGGGAGGTGAATCCCATCTATAATTTTTATCAAGATATTTTGCATCCAAATTTTCTTTTGTAGGTCAATCATCATCAACAATCTAGTGATCTAGCCATCACACCAAAGAGCCAACTTACCATCACCACTCCACCAAAGTATCAAGTACCATTACTCTATTAGAATCATACCAAAATACACTAATAGGCCAACCACCTCAACCTTTCACCAGATCAACCTATGACAAGATAAGTACTTGTTTTTTATTATTCATTTACTTTATTTCTATCTTATAATTAACCTAACACTAACCCATATCTCAGAATATAACTTTGTGATCCTATCAATTAGCCATTTATTAACTTTAACCAACACATAACAACCAGTGATGGTCACCTAAACCACTAATGGTCACCTCAACCACTGATGGTCACCTCAATCATAGATGGTCACTACGATAGGAAATAATAAAAAGTTATTTTTACCCTCTCACCCCCAACCAAATATAATTTTGTGTCCCTAACTACTTACATACCCCTGCCTAAGTTTTTGAAGCACATTTGACCCATTTAGCAATAGTGTTAACTTGCTCATTGCTATATTAGTCATTTTAGTCTATTCTTTTAGCAAGCATTTTTTGTGTTCAATTTCAATACTTTTAGTTATTGATGCAAGTAATTTATTATTTTGTTTATAAACTTAATTGTTTAACTTGTGTGGATTGAAATCCCCCAAGGAAATTCTTGCTTCTAGATCTATATATCGTTAGGCAATCCACTCAGCTATCAATCTAATGAACAAATCTTGCTTTAGTGCTAGCTTATTTGCAGGTCATCCTCCCAAGACAAAGAGGAGCTCTTCACAATCATCTGATTCAATGCACATACAATCAAACATGTTTTTTAACCATACCCACATTTAGTTTCTTCTTATTCCTTTCTCAAAATATAAGCTAAAATTCATTAAAGTAATGACCATCCTTAAAGACTCAAAAAATACATAACTAAGAGCCTATCTCAGACTAAGGTATCTAGAGAGTGAATATTCATCCCATAGTTCCCTACATATCAATTCCCTACATCACCTAATACACACACTAAAATTGATCCCTAATTATCATGCCACCTCTATAGTCTACCTCATCCATTACCATTTCATCCTCTAAACTAAACTCTCCTGCTAGACTAGTTTTGATAGTGACTTGGATACAAAAGTTTCAAAAAGAAAAATTTTCTAGGCAACATTTAGTCATCTTAAATAACCCAAGCTGTTCCTAGAGTTTGATGAAACCTATAATAAAATGAAAAGGGTAAGGAAAAGTAAATTGCCAAGGGAATATAATCAAATTGAGTTCAGAAGAGAGGAATAACTCTTCACCCTCACCAAGAAGAGAAAGGCAACACATGGAGAACATGATGAATTCAAATAATAACCACTTTTTATAGTGGATTCTACTCATGGGATCCTAAATAAAATGTTCAAAGGGATGAAACAAACAAATAAGAACCTAGAGTCTCATCCCAAAGTGAAGGCACTAAAAAACATTGTGGAAAAAGTTTAGATATTGTTGTAATCATGGATGTCATTGATGTCAAAGGATTAGTCATAGAAAAAATTTATGGAGAGAAGAGAATGTTTTATAGTTGCATAGTGAAAGGTCTTGAAAAGTTGAAATATTGTCATAAAAATTTGTCATGCTTTTATAGAGACTATTTTTTGGATGTTTTCAGAGAAATTGATAAAAGATATGTTATGGGTTTTTTAAGTACATCTCATATGTATGGTCCATAGGTTCAGATGAAGAGAAATGAGCTTATGAATGATTTATTTTAGCTCTCAACAATTACTAGGCTTTCTCAATAAAACCCTATGGGTTTTAGTCATGGTATTCACAGGCATTTTTATTTTTATGTTAACTAGATATAGTTAGAAACTGATCGCTTAAGTCATAACTTAATCCTTCCTTGTCATTATGTAACTGACCCCTTTGACCTAGTGGTTACCAACTTAGAGTAGTGTTTAAAGACTTTAATATTTCCTAAATCCTCAACTAAATATTTATCCAAGATTGATCAATAGTTAGCACTTAATCACATGATGAAGATTCAATGATGCTAAGTGAAGTCAATAAGTCAAAGAACCTGAGAATAAATGCATTGAAGACATGTGTCATGATCATAGAGCTTGAGAAATAGATATATAGTGTGGATCAAAGTCAAATAGTCAATGATCAATGTGGGAATACCAAGTGTCTCAATAGTAGGAATTGATAGCAATGTGTAAAAGACACATGAGGGTGCCAAGTGTCAAAAGTGTGGGCACTGATAGCAATGTGTAGAAGGCACACAAGAGTGACAAGTGATCTAATCTTAGGAGACTGAGACAAAGATCAATGGATGCATTTTCAATTTAAAACATTAAAGTTTGGAAGCTCACAAGATATTATGGAGTATGTGATCCTATCATAGTTTGATCTAATGGTTACATTTTAAAGTTGAGTCAATTAAATGATGATCATTGAATCATGGCACAAAACTTAAATATCAATGGTCAGTATTTAAAGATTTTTTCATCCCAATGTCCAAGCAAAAAAACACTCAAGAAAGATGCATTATATGACACAAATAATGATATAGATCACTGTGATCAATCAAAACTATGTAATATGGCATGTGCATCAAAACTAGAGCTTGATATATGAAAAATATAGAGAATTATGGTAGTAGTGTGTGATTTCAAGAAGTAGGAAACCTATCATTAAATACATATGGACTGAGTCTAAGAATGGAACATGATGTGTTAATGACCAAGTGTGAACATAGAGAAGATGTGAGACCTAGATCTAATGTGTGTGTGTGTGTGTGTTTATATATATATATATATATATATATATATATATATATATATATATATATATATATATATATATATATATGTCATCTAGAATACATGTTAAGTGATGAAGTGAAAATATTAAAAATATAGAGGCACAAAGGGAGAAAGGTAGAGAATAAGTAGAGTATGAGCAGTTATAGAATAGATTTGTAACATAGAATTGGATTCATTTATGAATCAATTTTTAATCAGGAGTTGTAGCTCCATAATAGATCTGATTGGAAGGTGCCATCATAAGAGTTAAGTTGGTGCTCAGTTAGGGAGTATGTGCTTCTTTAGAGTATGTGCTCTTAAATTAGGGAATTGGTATCTCCTTAGGGTTAGTGCCCTTAAAAATTATGATGTTGGAGTAGAACATTATATTCTAGTAGCTATTCTCACCATGGTTTTTCCCATATTGGGTTTTTCATGTACATTGAGTGTCGTATCTATTTGTGTGTGTGTGTGTGTGTGTGTGTGTGTGTGTGTGTGTGTGTGTGTGTGTGTGTGTGATCTTTGTATATACTTTTTAATTTGCATTTAAAGTATTAAAAGACTAATTTAATCAATTTATTAATTCACCCCCGCTCTCAGTAGATAGTTGTGTTCTAATAATTGGCATCAGAGCCCTAGTTCCTTAGAAGAAGCTTAATTAACTTAGGTAGATCTTGGATAGTAAACACAAATGGCTAGTCAAGAAGGATCTTCTTCAAACAAATCACCTCTATTTGATGGATCAAAATATGCATTTTGAAACGTTAGAATGGAAACATATTTATCTTCATTAAGGTTTAATGTATGGATGTCTATTATAAATGGATATATAATTATTGATACAACTCCTACTAATTAGGTTACCAAAAATGCATATGAGAGCAATGCCAAGGCAAATAATGTTATCCTTTGTGGATTGTCTAACTTAGAGTTTGTTAAATTAATGCATTTTCAAACCACACACGATGTATGGAATAATTTAAAGAGCATGCATGAAATTAGGCCAAGCTACAAACATACAGAGGCAAGTTTGAAAGTCTTAAAATTAATGAAGAAGAGAAAATTGTAGACTACCTCCTCATAGTAGATGAAATAGTCAATGTAATAAAAGGCTAGAGAAGAGATGAAAGATTTGGTCATTATCAAAAAGGTCCTAAGATCTTTGCCATCTAGGTATGATTTTAAAATATTTGTAATAGAGGAAGTAAGAGATCTAGATAATCTCATTGTAGATGAGTTGCATGTAACCTTCACAACCTATGAGATGAGAATGGGAGAATCAAATACTTTCAAGAGAGAAGTTTCATTCAAAGCATCCAAACAAGTAAAAACATAAGTACCTACATCTAGATCTAAGGAGACTAATGAAGAAAAATCCAAATTTGACAAAAAATTAAGAAGAGGGTGTGGAAAATACAAAGGTAAGTTACCCTTTAAATGTTTTAATTATGGTAAGGTAGGACATTTTTCTACTAAATTCCCTTATAATAAAAAGGATAATTTTGAGAAAGAAGAGGATAGTAAAAAGATGAAACCTCACTACTCCAATAAGAATAAATTCTTTAAAAATAATAAGATCCCATACATAAGAGAAGATAGTGATTCATTAGATTATAGTAATAGTTCAGATGATGACCATGATTGTGCCTTTGTGGATGAGGGAAATGAATTCCTATTCATGACATTAAAATTAAATTCTATGGATTAGGAAAAAGAAGAAGTTAAAGATTCAGATGAAGAAGAGGAAGGATAAGTGGATCTAGATGGTGAACTCATTCGTGCTCTAGATGAAATTGAAAAGCTGAGAAAAGATAACTCAAAGTAGAAGAAATAGGCACAAAAATATATTGACAAAGTATCCAAAAGTCTTGAAAAATCTGATCAGATGGTAGTTAGCCTAAAGACGCAAGTTGAAGAGGCTAAAAGAATAGAATATGTAGTCAAATTTAAACTATAATCTAAATCTAATGAATGCATGAAGTTAGAAGCATAAATAGTGGTTTTGAGAAAAGAACTCAAAAAAGATAAAGAACAAATAGACAAATGCTAAAGTTGAAAGGAGGTTTAAAAATTCTTGATGAATTGATCAACTCTTAAAATCCATCAAAGGAGAAATTTGGTCTTTGTTTTTATAAAGGGAAAAGTCTCATGATTAGTACATATGTAAACTTATATGACAAATTCAAAGTAGAATGAGAATCAGAAAAAAAGAATGAAAAATCTTAAAAGAATGACTCCAAAGATACAAAGATAGACATGAGCACTACTGATGTGAAGAAAGATGAAGGAGAAAGAAAGAACAATGAGTCAATCTCTACAAACTCAAGGAAGATGAAGAACATAAAGGTAGCTAGTGTAGATAGTTACATAAGGGTGAGAGATTTGAATAAGCTAGAGTTAAGAAGACCTCCTCATCCTACACAAATAAATACTATGACTAGGTATTCCTAATTTTTCTATGGTCATTATTATACCTGTAATCAGTTTGGTCATAGGGCTAGTGAATGTAGGGTTATACCTAAAAGGAGAACAAAATTTGGGAGTAGAAATTCTTTTGGACCCTTTTTAGATACAAATGTAATATGTTATAACTACAATAATTTTGGTCACATAGCTAAACAATGTAGAACAAACTTTTTAAGACCAAAAATACAAATTAAAAAGAAAAGCATGCCTCCCAATGTGAATAAAGGTTCACAAGTCTCTAAAAAAGGGAAAAATAAGCCAAACAAGAAACCTAAGGATGTGTGGAAAGTAAAAGATCAAAAAGTTGCACAATCTATGATTGCTCAAACTGCACTCCATGTCAAGGAACAAAATTTATGGGTAATAGATAGTGGTTTCTCAAAACACATGACTGGTGACAAGAGCAAGTTCATCAAATTAAGTAAATGTAAGGAAGGATATATCAACTTGGGAGACAATATTACAGTAAAAATCTATGGTTAGATGGAAAATTGCCTACATGAGATGTCTTTTATGTTGAAGGACTGAAACATAATTTGCTAAGTTTTAGTCAAATGTGTGATAATGGATATAAAGTCACATTTAATGCAAAAGGTTGTAAGATAAGGAGATCTAGAAGAATAGTTGTATAAGGAAAAAGAACTAAAAGTAATATTAATAATCTTAGTGAAGTGAATAGTATAGTTGTATAATATGAAAGGTTGATGAGAGTTGGTTATGGGATAGAATAATGGGTCATGTCAACTTTGCTAACCTAGTAAAAGTGAGCTCAAATAAGTTTGTTAAACACATGATTAAGATAACCAAACCTACAAACACTACTTATAAGGAATGTCAGCAAGACAAGTAAACAAGGGTCAAATTTAAAAAAAAGGAGTATGCCACTACAAAGACTTTAGAGTTAGTTCATACTGACTTTGTGGTCCTACTAAGATGAGGATTTAAAGGAGAAAGATACTTCATGCTGCTAATACATGATTACTCAATAATGACATGGGTAACCTTTTTGAAGAATAAGTCTCAAGCATTTAAAATATTAAAAATCTTTAGGCCATGGTAGAGAATGAGATTGGATAAAAAAATCAAATGCTTAAGATCTAATAGAGGTGGAGAATTCAACTCAAATGACTTCATAGAGTACTATGAGAAGTGTGGAATCAAAAGGCATTACTCTACAACAAGGACTCTGAAACATAATGGAGTTGTTGAAATAAATAAAAGAACAATCAAGGAGATGGTCAGAAAAATGCTAAAAGAGGCCAAGTTACCTGATGGATATTGGAGAGAAGCAGTATATATATATATATATATATATATATATATATAGGATAGAGTTCAACTGAGGGTAAATAATGATAAAATCCCATATGAACTATGGTATGGAAAACCTACATCTGTTAAGTATTTCAAAGTGTTTGGTAGCAAATACTACATCAAGAGAAAAGGAGATAAGCTGGGAAGATTTAAATCAAGATGTGATGAAGGAATATTTATTGGTTATTCCAACCAAAGCAAAGCCTACACATGTTACAATAAAAGGCTACATAAGATTGTAGAGAGTATCAATGTTAAGTTTGATGAAGGCTTGAAACATGTTAAACCTAATAGAGACATCTATGAAGAATCAGAGTCTGGAGAGGAAGTAGTTAATGAAGAGCCTAAGGAAGACAATGAAAAGCCACCTGTAAGATTTATTCAAAAGGATCATCTTATAGAGAAGATTATTAGAAATAAAAGTGAAGGAGTTCAGACAAGGAGAAGAGTTACAATGAACAAGGATCAAGTAAGTTTTGATCTAATATATGAAATTGTGCCTAAAAACTATGTTGAACCTAGTAAGGATGAGAATTGGCTAAAAGACATGGAAGAAGAACAAAGCCAAATTGAAAAGAAAAAAACTTAGGAATTATTTCCAAGACCTTTATATAAGAATGTAATAAGTACAAAGTGGGTGTTTAGAAACAAAATCAATGAGGATGGAACTGTCATAAGAAATAAGGCCAGATTGGTGTGCAAAGGATATGCACAAGTTGAAGTTATAGATTTTGAGGAAATATTTTCTCTAGTTTCTAGATTGGAAGCCATATGAATGTTTCTAGCATTCTCTGTTTATAAGAAATTCAAATTTTATCAAATGGATATTATATCTACTTTCTTGAATGGGAACCTAGAAGAGGAAGTATACATAGAATAATCTAAAGGTTTTCAACTGTCAAAAGAATAAGATTATGTTTGTAGACTGAAGAAAGATCTGTATGGTCTAAAACAAGCACTGAGAGCATGGTATTCAATATTAGACCAATACCTGCAACAACAAAGATTTAATAAAGGATGTGCAAATAAATTTTTTTACTTCAAATCAAAAGGTGGGCATATGTTAATTATTGTTGTATATGTAGATGATACCATTTTTGGTGGTAGAAACAACAAAATGTGCAAAGAATTTGCTACTCAAATGAAAAATGAGTTTGAGATGTCCATGCTTAGAGAAATTTATTTCTTCCTTGGTCTATAGATAGCATAAACTAATGAAGGGATATTTTTATCTCAAACCAAGTATGATAAGGAAATGATCAAAAAGTTTGGAATGGAAGATAACAAACTAGTGAGTACTCCCATGATAACTGGATGTAAGTTGAGAAAAAATGATGAATCCCTTGATGCAAATCAAACTTTGTATATATCAATGATAGGTAGCTTGTTATACCTAACTACATTAAGACTTGATATCATGAAAGCAGTGTGCATAGTTGCAAGATTTTAAGCTACTCCTAAAGACTCACATGTCAATTCAATAAAAATGATCTTTGGATATATCAAGAGTATAATTGACTATAGCCTATGGTATCCTAAAGATTAATATTTCACTTTGACAACATATACAAGTGCTTATTGGGTAGGAAGTATGGATGATATAAGAAGCACTAGTGGTGGTACATTTTTCCTTGGAAATAAACTTGTTTCATGTCTAAGTAGAAAATAAGAGTCATTTACTCTTTCTACAATAGAATCAGAGTATGTTGCAACAATGGCATGTTTCACTCAAGTCTTGTGGATGAAGCAAACACTCAAAGACATCAAGGTAGAATACAAATAACCTATCTCTATTCTTTGTGATAATTCAAGTGCTATTAATATATCAAATAATCTAGTGATGCATTTCAAAACTAAGTGCATATCAATCAAGTATCACTTCTTAAAAGAAAAGGTTGCATATCAAGATGTCATAATGAAATATATGCCAACATAGGATCAAATTGTATACATATTCACCAAACCTCTTCCCAAAGAATAATTTGAGTATTTGAGATAGAAATTGGGGAGTGGTGGCTCCTACATCACATCATTAGATCCTAGTCATAGGGCATGAGTCCAGGGGGAGGATCATAAAAGCTTTATTAATCCCTAGAAGAAGAGAGAAAAGGTAACTCGGGTATGCATATTTTTACAAATTTCTAATGAGTTGATGGTTTCATATTCTTGGACAAACTCCTTCATCTGATAAAGGGGGAGAAAAATTTGGACAAATAGTGAGAAATTTAGAGTCCCTTTTCCATTGATGTCAAAGTGGGAGAAAAAGTGCAAATGCTCTCTATAAAAGTTTGCCAAATGCTTTATGTTTATCTAGAGTATATGTTCAAGTTTTATTTTTGAAAGTGTCCAAGTTGAGTTTTGAAAAATGTTCCATTACCTAAGGGGGAGAAATTTTGGTATGATCAACTTCAACTTACATTCATCAAAAACCAATGCAATCAATGTAAGTACAGTCAATGCCAAAGAAGTAAAGCATGTATTATAAGATCAGAGCATTTATTTTACCATCAATGACAAAAGGGGATATTATTGGCAATATGATTGTCATTGATGTCAAAAGGGAGATTGTTAGCATTATGGATGTCATTGATGTTAGAATATTAGCCACAGATATAATCGATGGAGATAAGAGCAAGTTTTATAATTGCATAGTGCAAGGTTATGAAAAGGTGCAATATTATCATGAAAAGTTGTCATGATTTTACAGAGACTATTTTTGGATGTTTTTAGAGAAATTGATAGAATATCTATTATGAGTTTTTCAAGTACATCTCATATGTATGGTCCACAGGTTTAGATGAAGATAAATGAGCCCATAAATGATTTATTTTAGCTCTTAGCCATTACTAGGGTTTCTCAATAAAACCCTATGGGTTTTAGTCATGGTGTTCATAGGCATTTCTATTTTTATGTTGACTAGATATAGGTGGGAACCGATTTCTTAAGTCATAACTTAAGCATTCCTCATCATTGTGAAACTAGCCCTTTCAACCTAGTGGTTAATGGCTTGGATCAGTGTTCAAAGACTTTAATATTTCTTAAGTCCTCAACTTAATATTTATCTGAGCTTGATCAATGGGTTAGCAATTAATCATATGATGAATATCCAATGATGAGAAATGAAGTCAATAAGTCAAAAAAATTGAGAATGAATGCATTAAAAGACATGCATCACAATTATGGAGCTTGAGTAGCAGATCTATGATGCAGTTCAAAGTTAAATAGTCAATGATCAATGTGATAATTCCAAGTGTCTCAATCATGGGAACTAAAAACAAAGTGTAGAAGGCACATGAGGGTGCCAAGTGTCACAAGTGTGGGCACTGATAGTAATGTGTATAAGACAAGTGAGAGTGCCAAGTGTCCTAATCTTAGGAGACTAAGACAAAGATCAATAAATGCATTTTATAGTTGAAATTTTAAATTTTGGAAGCTCGTAAGGATCTAATAGAATG